>JACAXG010000035.1:1716043-1873747 GCA_018881555.1 Amblyornis subalaris
GGTAATGAAAACAGTGACATCAACTGAGGGATCAATGCGATAGACTTGTCGAGCAGAAACAGCTCGCTGCACCTCCTCCAGCACCTGACGTGCCTCAGGGGTCAATGTGTGAGGCGACTTCAAATCAGTGTCTCCCTTCAACAGATCAAATAAGGGAGACAACTGCACTGTGGTCAGTCCCAAATACGGACGTAACCAAGCGACGACACCCACCAATTTCTGGGCATCATTCAGTGTCTTCATCGAATGCACAAATTGCACCTCTTGGTGTTGAACTGTACGTTCCAAAATTTTGACTCCCAAATATTTCCAAGGAGGTTGCTGCTGAACTTTCTCTGGAGCCACCTGCAGCCCATGAGAATGTAAAGCATCGAGCAACTGAGGCTGGATCCACAGCAGCTCATCTCGGGTGGATGCAGCTACCAAGATGTCATCCATATAGTGATAAAACTGAGCATCAGGAAACTGCCTGCGAACTCCAGACAAGGCTCTGGCCACATACATTTGGCATATKGCCGGTGAATTTTGCATCCCCTGGGGAAGAGTCCTCCATTGATATCTCTGTGCGGGACCAGCATTGTTAATTGCTGGCACCGTGAAAGCAAATTTCGGTCTGTCATCGGGATGCAAAGGAATTGAAAAGAAACAATCCTTCAGATCCACAATGAGGATCGGCCAATCTGCGGGAAGCATGATGGGCGACGGCATACCAGCCTGCAACCTCCCCATGCTTTCCATTACGGCATTCACCTTCCTGAGGTCTTATAACAACCTCCATTTCCCAGACTTCTTTTTGATGCAGAAGACAGGAGTGTTCCAGGGACTGGTAGAAAGCTCCAGATGACCCTGGTCCAATTGCTCCTGAACTAACTCATGAAGGGCTACTAGTTTATCTTTAGACAGGGGCCACTGATTCTCGCAGATGGCTCTGTCCACCAGCCACCATACAGGAGGTGTAGGACACTCTGCGCCCTTCACCACAGTGGCCCCCGTTAAAAAATCTGTCCCGATGCACACCCCCCACGCAGCCAGAACATCCCTCCCCCTGAGGTTAAGAACAGCTTCAGTAACAAGAGGCCTAACCACGCCCGTCTGTCCCTCTGAGTTCTTTATCACTACAGGCTTCTGGCTCACGTAGCAGCGCTTCGTTCCTCCCAATCCCGCGACAGGCGTCCTCACAGGATCCAACGGCCACTGCGGAGGCCAAGCGGCAAGGGAGAGAATCGTGACGTCCGCACCGCTGTCAAGGAGTCCACAGAAGCGGGTCTCTGGCGGTGTGGCATCAGGGATGGACAGGGTGCACCACATCTCAGGACGTTGGTTGGTCATGACAGCAGTCCAATGAACTTGGGGTGGCCCAGTGGAGCCAAAGCAGCCGTCTCCTCGTGACCTCGACTCCGTCCTGCGAACAGAAGACTTAAAGGGGACAAGTTGAGCAATCTGAGTCTTTTCAGGAATTGTGACCGGGGGGATGGGTGTGGAAACCAGGGCATAAATTTGTCCTTTGTAATCCGCATCTATGAGTCCCATGTGCACAATGAGACTCTGAATGGTGGCACTAGACCTCCCCATGAGGAGAGCACTCATGCCATCACCCAAGGGACCAAAGGCATCCAAGGGGACTTTGTGCACTGCGCAAGAGTCTGAGGTGACCGTTGCTGCTGTGCAGACATCTACACCTGCTGAGCCTGGTGCTGGCTGTAAGTTGGCCAAGCAGACCTCCATTGGCTCCGGGGTTTGGAGAGATACTTGTGTCTGGGCACGTCTGCCCCTCGTGCTCTGCCCCCCATTTAAAGCCGAGCCCGAGGAAAACTGACCATTACCAGGAATTGCCGCCCTGCAGACATTTGCAGTACGGTTCGGTTTTCCACGCTGAGCACAGAGAAACAAGACAGGCGTGCCTTTCTGCACCTTTCCTCCCGGCTTCCTGCTGGCCTGAGCATACCCTTGCTTCCGCTGTCTGCCCTGCGGCCCCGTCCAGACCGGCCACGGGGCAGCAGGCCACGGCAGCCACCTTAAAACTGGCGGTGGCCACCTGACCAGAGGCCTCAGCCATTCAACATAAAGAAGGATCACCAGGAAGTGTTCGAATAAGCTTCTTGCACTCAGCATTGCAATGAGTCTTGGCAAGATGTTTAATCAATAGCGTCCTTGCATTCTGATCCTCCACCTGCCTCTCTACAGAGGCAGTTAGTCTCTGTGCAAATCGCAAGAAGCATTCACCATCCCTCTGTGCAACATCCACAAACTCCTCCGCAGGAGCAGCCATCTCAATGGTTTGAATCACCGCTGCCATGCCTACCTCTCGGCACTGATCGATCACAATACAGCTCAGGGCAGCCTGCCTGCGAGTGTCAGCAAAATTGCCTGTACCCAGCAGCACGTCAATCCCAATCCTACATCTGGGATCCCGTTGGTCCAACACAGCATTCTGCGCTAGTGTCCTAGTTGCTAACTGCTGCCATTTCGATTCAAAGATGTCATATTCCACAGGCTGAATGAGAACACGAGCCAGAGACCGGACGTCATACGGTATTAGTGGGCTGGCATTAAAGACCCTGAGCAATTGCATTACCTCATCGGACCGCAGACCATATCTTCCAACCTTCTTCCGGATGTCCATCAGAGCCTTCCACGATAGCTGCTGATGGGTGTTTTGATTGTCACTGAAAATAACGGGGAAAGCCTGCAGACTTTCCGGTGAAACTGCAGCATCTACTGTGTCCCGTCCCATGATATCCACAGGGACTTCGGGCGCAGCAGGGCTAAGAAGCCTATCACCACATCCACGATAGCTGCGTGGCTTAGCACAGTCTTCCACTTCCTTGACTTTTGCTCTCACATCCCCCCAGAATTTCGCGGGATCCCGGGGACGAACTGTGACCCCACACGGCAGAAGAGTACACAAGGCAGCCGCTGGGGACCCGCCAGCCCGAGATCTGAGATCCCGAGATGGCATCCGCCCCCCGGCCGCGTCACCGCCTGCCCCAAAAACAAACAGCCCAGGAGGTACCCCAGCTGCAGCTTCAGGAACTGTGGGATGCTGCAGGGACAAAGCCGTGCCAGGTGGCACCTGGCTCCTCCCAGCCCCAGCAGAGCCCGCGGCGTCCAGGGCCTCAGAGGCGGGTAGCATCGCAGGTGCAGGGTGGGGTGGGGCCTGCTCGCACTCCTCCCGCCCCTGCTCGGGGAGGGGGCGAGCCACCGCGAGGGGCGGCTCCTGCAGGGCCGCAGCGCGCTCCTGTGTCACAGGCAGGGGCCCGGATGGTGACGGGCCGGGCTGGACAGACCGTGCTTGGGGGGGGGGACTGTAGAGATCGAACCCAAAAGAGTTCCGCCGGTAGCGCGAAAACTGAGCGTGGGGACTGCTCGCCCCAGGGGGTTTTGCGTGCTCTCTCTGGCACTCGGAGGTTCTGCAAAACCCAGCAGGTCTCCGGTTACCAGGACCTCATGCCCTCCGGGGCTGGGCGCGCTGTGAACTGTTGTGTCAATCTCGGCTGGAGCCGACCAGTCAGCTGCCTCCCCGTCAGCAGAGGGCGGGTCAAATTGAACGCCCCCCGCTCCGGGAGGGTACTTTGTGGTCAGGCCACAGCTCGGGCATTCAACGGTTAAACCGGCCCGGGCCAACAGCCCTGCCCCCTCCGCCAGCGCCGGGAAGGCACAGGGAAAGGCGCAGTCTTCGCTGCTCTGCTGCCCCCTGCGTGCAGTGCGAGGGGGAAGCGGAGCGCCGACGCTGAACTCCCGGGACCCGGGGGTGTGGAGCCGACGCCGCCAGTCCCTCGGACCTCTCCGAGGCCAGTTCGTCTGCGAATGCTTGCCAGTCACCCCAGATCGGCTGGCTGGCCAAACGCTCTGCGGGGGAATCCCTTCCCCCACTTCAGCGGCCTGAGGCGAGAGGAGAGGCCTCGGCGCTGTTTGCAAGCCAATTTTCTCCTCCCCCACCTCAGCCCGCTCAGAGAGCTCTCCCGGCTGGCTGAGCGAATCCACGGGAGTGATTGTTCCCGAGAGACTGCCGCGGCTTTGAATGACAGAACCCACGTGTTTCCAGGAGAGCAGCAACTTTGCCACATCTGGACTGAACTCCTCAGCTACCACATGAATCATAGCACCTCCTAACTTTCCCCAAGTTGCCTTAGAAAAAACATCTCCAGACTCCTGGAAGAAGCCACGCTGTTTCCCCCAGAAATGTATTTTTTCCAACTCCATTAGGGAGATCGAGACTCCCTTTCTCTCCAGCGCTATCTCTAAAACCTTTAGTGCCAAGGTATCGCATGAGAAATGAGTATTAATATCCATGTTTAAAACCCTAGCTGCCAGGGAAGGTTCCTACCTGACAAAAGCGAGCCTGCACTACCCACGTTCAGGCGCCAGATGTCGCACTTGGACACGAAAAAACCACACGGAGACCACACTGTCAGACAAGAGCCAGAAGAGGGCAAGAAGGGGGCCGAGACGACCTCGACCCTTTATTTCATATGTTCTTAGAAACCACCGTGGATTGGAGGGTGAGGTTGCCACCTCTCAATCACACTGGTCAAAGGAGAAATCTATCAAATGTCTCCGCCCAGCACCATGGAATGTAAACAATAAAGAAAACGTTATCAAAACATGACCATGTTTACAGAAGGAGCATGAGAACTTTGTTACAGAAGTGAAAAACATGGAGAAACTGCAAAAACCAGGGCGACAGCTGGTCACACAGAATTCTCAAAAGTTTGTGTTTAGACATATATTAGAAATAAGAAGGATGTCTATATGCTAGCGAAGTGTCAAAATACTGACTTTCCTGACTTTGTTCTCACAACAGTACTCAGTCATATTCCCAGCTTAATTCATGTAACTGTATCAACATATCTTCACATTTGATTAGCTCTTTAAGAACTACAGGGATACAGTGGATTGGAAACTCAGCTCCTGACTCTTGCTTTGAATTTATGTAAAGCAATGCTAACAACTTCTCTCTCTTTATCCGTTTGTGTAATGGATATTAAAACGGCCATGATGATTTATATACTACTGCAATCCTTACTTAATTCCACTGGAGTTTGTTATTCTAAGCTGCAATGGTGTACATTGCACAAAAAAAACCCCTCATAACTGTTGCTAATTCCTTATTCTACTATTTTGCCCTTTTTTAAAGGACCCTAAACAGGAAAGAGTAAAACCAAGTCACATGCTTTACTCTTTCTGGGGATATGGTGTGTCTCAGAAATTATCAAAAATCCACAAGTGCACCTCAATTTATTAATAAGCTGCATTTTTACTTATTATGTCTTATACTACACAAAATTCTAGTCTATGATATGTCTATGCACTTCACTAACTTCTGTGAGCCTGACAGTACAAATCCATAAATATAAGTGATTTGGGTACATTTCTACCTATTTCCTCCACATGGTTAAAAACATATTCTTATCCTCCTGAACTGTTGCTTTTTTATACTCTTAATTTATTCTGTGAGGACACTTAAAGCTCTTTTTTGAAATCTCTTAATTAAAGCATGTTACTAATTTTCTGTGCTCTGTTACTGAAGGGGTTTGCATTTCCACAAAAATCTCTGGCATTCATGGATTTAAATGGAGTTGACTTGAAAAAATCACATTGTCAGTAAAATTCTACAATATAAGGATTAGACAAACAAATCCACCGAGCTTTAGCTGTAGGAGAAAAATCTTCCAAGGTTTCCAGAGAAGTGCTGCAATGCTTAATGCAATTCTCCTTCCTTTCCTTTTCTAGCTTCCTGATTACACCTGTAATGAAGACAGAGTCCTGACTTTCAGAAACACTTATAAATTGTTTCTTGTGTAGCTGAATTCAAACTGCTTCTTACTGCTGGGTTAGATGCAAAGTGTCGTATGTGCTAATATGGTTCTTTTTTTTTTTCTGACAACTCTGACAAGATAAAATGTTGCATAGCATGTGGATACGTAAATTGTGGAAATCTACCACAGAGAAACAGGACAATTAAATATGAACAGTCTTTAGAAAACATTGTGTTGTCGTTTTCTTTCTTGTTGTCATCCAAGAGCTTTGGCATCGTTTATTTTTTTCAAGACATATCATATCTCTAGAGAGAATATATGTACACACATATGCACATATAGGAACTGAAGAATCCAATCACAACTAGTCATATCAATGTCTAATGCAAGTCTGTACCCATTAAAATAAAATAATACTGCATGATAGTAATTACTCTCAATCCTTATGAACATTTTTGTTGCATTGTTTGTATCTTTTTTTTCCTGGAAGTTTCACAGCACTACATGTTACTATTACAGGGAAACATTTCAGAGACTTGAAAAAGTAATTGAATTGGTTTGATTTCAATAGAAAAAGATAAAAATACTTAAAATTAAACAAGTTCTAAATGTTTAGCTGGACTGCAGCTGTGGGTTTCGATACCTCAGAAGGTAGACACCCTAGAAAAGAAGGAAAATAAAAAAAGAAATGCTCTCTGGCTAGAAAGCATGGGTAAGCAGAAGGGCTTTCGTCAAGCTAGTGATTTTTCAGAGCATATGCGTCTGTGTACTGGCACAAATGAAAACCTGGTCTCTAAAGCAGATGCTAATTAACTTTCGTTACTGCACCATTAATACATTCACAGGTGCTTCTAGGCTTTGATGTGATAGTGTCTGGGAGAGGGAAAACTGCTGAGTGCTTCAGTCAGCTTCTCTCCTATGCCAGGACATTTATAGTGTTTTGGGTGCCTTATTCCATGGAATACATTTGCCCAGCCAGGACTATCCTACGGGCCCTGATATATTGTGAAAGAGAGAGAGAGCAAGAAAAGGGCACCCAAACATGAAAATGAGGCACTGGGTCTTATTTACTGAGAGCTTGGCATCACATTTTTTTACTCAAATCTTACTGGAGCTCCTCAAAACCTGTACTTCTAAAGATCATAACCACCTCAGGTCATAAGAGAATGGAATTTTACTCTGCTTTCTGCTATGGATGAGATTTTTGGATGTTGGCCAAATATTAATGTTCCATGGTGAATCTTTTTTAAATTTCAGGCTAAACTAATAAATTAGTAATAAAAATTGCAGGGAAAAAAAAACCCAGCCACCTCTGTCTTTAATTGCCACGTTATAATCACAATTTCTATTATCGTTTCTGTTACATAGCATAGTAAGATCATTAGGTGATTTTTTAGGTTCTTGTGATTTTTCAGCTCAAGGCAGAGAAGCTAAGATTAATCTATTTCTTACTATACTCCTTTACTGTTTTGGCAAGAAAGGATGCTGACAGCTCAAGTAACAGTCATAAAATCAGTGGATATATTCAAGCATGGCTGACTCCTGAGTCATGTTTTGTTATCACAAAGTATTTGTATTAAAAGTATCTTTTTTCAATATTCTGCATTTCGCTATACATATAGGGCTTTTTACATACTCTAAAGCAAATACAAAAAAACTCCTATGGTCTTTATTATCTACAAAAAATAGACTCATAACATGATTATGGTTAGAAGGGACGTTAAAAGATAATGATGGCCCATGGCAGGGACATCTTTCACTAGATCAGGGTGTGAAACCTGACCTTGGACACTTCCAGTGATGAGCCATCCACAACGTGTTCCAGTGTCTCACCACTCTCACTGTAAAAGGTTCCACCCTCATATCCAAGTTAAATCTACCCTCTTTCAGTTTAAAATCATTGCCTCCTCTTCCCCTCACCAGGAATTTGACTGCGATGAGGTCTCCTCTCAGTCTCCTTCTCTCCAGGCTGAATAAGTCAAGTGACCTCAGCTGATCCTCCTATGACTTCCCATCAAGGCCCTTCACCATCTTCGTTGTACTCCTTTGAACATCTCTAATAGTTTTATGTCTTTCTTAAATTGTGGCACCCAAAACTGCCCCCAGCACTCGAGGTGAGGCTGCCTCAGTGCAGAGCAGAGCGGGACAATCCCCTCCGTTGCCTGGCTGGCGATGCTGTGCCTGATGCACCCCAGGACTCCCAGGTCCCTTTATCCAGCATCTCATGCCCCAGTCTGTCTGTACATCCAAGATTGCCATCTGCCAGATGCAGAATCCAGAACTTGTCCTTGTTATATTTCATTCACTTGGTGGTTGCCCAGCCCTACGATTTGTTGAGGTCTTTCTGTAGGGTCTCTTTGCCTTTGAGACAGTCAACAGCTCCTCCCAATTTAGTATTGCCATCAAACTTAGGTAATATCCCTTCAAGTCCTGCATCCAAGTCATTTATGAAGTTGTTGAAGACCGCTGGCCCTAAGATGGAGCCCTGTGGAACCCCACTAGTGACAAGTCACCAGCCTGATGTCGCCCCATTTACTTTGTGCCTGGCCTGTCAGACAGTTTCTCACCCACTGCATGATGTGTTTATCCAGCTGTGTGCTGGACATTTTGTCCACAAGGATACTGTGAGAGACAGTACCAAAAGCTCTGCCAAAGTCCAAGAAGATTATAGCTACTGGCTTCCATTGATTAACTAGGTGGGTTACCCTGTCATAAAAGGGAATTAATCTTTATAGAAAGAGAGGTGCTCCAGCCCTCTAATTATCTTTGTGGCCCTCCTCTGAACTTTCTCCAACAAGTCCTTATCTTTCTTATGTTGGGGACCCCAGAGCTGGATGCAGCACTGCAAGTGGGGTCTCACCAGAGCAGAGCAGAGGGGCAGAATGCCCCCCCTCACCCTGCTGGCCATGTTGCTTTGGATGCAGCCCAGGACACGTTTGGCTTTCTGGGCTGTGAGTGCACATTGCTGAGTCATGTCCAATTTTTCACCCACCTCTATCCCCAAGTCCCTCCCAGCAGGGCTGCTCTCGATCAATCCTTCTCCCAGCCTGTATCGATGTATGGGATTGCCCCATCTCAGGGGCAGGACTTTGCACTTGGACTTGTTGAACTTCATGAGGTTCACACAGGCCTGTCTCTCAGCCTGTTGAGGTCCCTCTGGATGGCATTCTTGGCCTCAAGTAGATAACTGCACAACTCGGCTCCTTAACACCATTTTACCTTATGTTACAGAAGGCCTGAATTTCATCCCAGGCTGAGGTCTGTGGCAGTTTCAGAGGGCCAAAATAAAAAAAAAATCACACCTAGAAGGAAACACAAACATCCAAGGGGCAACTTTACGTTGTTTGACTATTCTTGAGCAGGCCTCTGGAACTTGGTGCCTCACGTCCCCAGGAGGAAATCACATTGCTATGGCTCAACTTGTCTATCTGGACTGTAGGCTCTTTGAGGCAGGACTATGTCTTACCACATGTCTAGAATTTGAGCAAGGTCACCCTTCACCATTTGCACTCCAACACTGCAGTTAAACACTTGAACAGTAATCCAAAAAATAAACCTCTTATTAAACCTAGTCACATTGCTGTTAATTGAGGGTTAGCTTCTGAGAGAACTTTTCACTAAAAGCAATCTGAGGGTCAATCCAAATGTTGAAACTGGTTTTTCAAAGGTACTATTAGCTTTTTTTCTAATTTGAAAGACTTTGTTTCACCACTCTTCAGTATTAATAAACAATAAAAAGCTTCCACCAAAAATCGTAGAAATAATGTCACAGACATCTGTGAAATTGCAAATCTACTTAAGATAGGAGAAAATCAGAAGTCCAAGACTCCAAGTTTTATTCTAGCTTAGAGTTCAGTGTCCATCTTTAAAAAACAGAATGAGCTGGAGTCCTACTTTTTCTTTTTCCTGGCTCAGAGAAGCTAAGTGTTTACCAATGTCTTGCTCTCAGAATTACACTGAATCTGTCAGTGAAGGATACATGACATTTTTATTTGTCACTGTGCAAACAGGTAAGAGATGTAAATAAATGCTGTTGATAGACAAAGACACTTCAGCGTGCATTCAGTGTTAGTGCAATAGTACCACAAGCCAGCACTGCAGTTGTCTTAGAAGTGGGTTTGCAGTGACCTCTGTAGGACAGACCTGAGACAGGGCCTGTTCGTGCTCTAGACTCACTTTTTGGGAAGCCATAATCATATTGGACACTGCTGCAGCTTCAGCATAATCACAGTGCAGATCTTCTGCCTACCCATACTAAGATAAGAAACTGTGGTCCTTCAGCCCCTGATACCCAGAATGCCTGACAGTTCTGCTGTGGCAAGTGTGGTAGTGACTTCCCCACTGATCCCTTTAACCTTTAGACGTCTTTAGTACCATTTGTGAATGTGATTAAGTTCTGAAAAGTAATCTCTGTGTAACCGCTTGTTTTTCTAGATTCAAGATTTACAGTATACAGAGATCCCCTGGTAACCAGACTCTGGCTCACCTGTCACAGGGAGATACAACACCAGCCACAGAACTTTCAATTCAGTATGACTATTGGGATTATTTCTTGAGTAACTGTGCTGCAAGATAGGGACAGTTTGTGCAGCATTTTGATCTTTGGTCTCTTGCACATTTTTAACAAACATTGTTAAATTTAGCAACATTGTCTACCTGTTCCTTCATGAAAAAGTCAATGGGGAAAAAGCAAAAGGTGAAAACATTGAGTTACGGCTTCACAGGCTCCCAATCTCAGCACAAGTTTCTGAATCAAAGAGACAAAATTAATTCCAATGTGTGTTGTTAAGCAAAATCTCTTTGACTAGTTCAAGATTTGTGCACTGATCAAGGAAAACTGCAGTAAATTATTACTTTTCATGACTACCCTATACAGACCTTAGGACCAATCACCAGTGTCCAGGACAACCAGGGCATCAGGCCCAGCCAGCAAGAGTTTGTGAAATACAGATCTTGCTTGACCAACCTGATCCATTCTATGAGCAGGTGACAACCTTAGTGGATAAGGAAAAGGCTGTGGATGTGGATGTTTCTACTTGAACTTTAGTAAAGCCTTTGACATCATTTCCCACAATGTTCTTCTGGAGAAACTCTGTGCTCATGGCTTGGATTGGTGCACTGCTCACTGGGTGAAAAATCGCCTGTATGGCCAGGCCCAGAGAGTGGTGGTGGACAGAGTTACATCCAGCTGGTGGCCGGTCACCAGTGGTGCTCCCCAGGGCTCAGTACTGGGGCCAGTTGTGTTTAATGTCTTTATAAGTGAGCTGGATGAGGGGATTGAGTGCACCCTAAGTCAGTTTGCAGATAACACCAAGTTGGGTGGGAGTGTTGATCTGCTGGAGGGTAGAAAGGCTCTGCAGGGGGATCTGCAAGGGCTGGATCATGGGCCAAGGCCAGTGCTGTGAGGTTCAACAAGACCAAGTGCCGGGTCCTGCGTTTGGGTCACAACAACCCCAGGCAGCACCACAGGCTGGGACAGAGTGGCTGGAAAGCTGCCCATAGGAAAAGGACCTGGAGGTGCTGGTGACAGCAGCTGAATGTGAGCCAGAGTGTGCCCAGGTGGGCAAGAAGACCAGTGGCATCCTGGCCTGGATCAGCAATAGTGTGGTCAGCAGGATCAGGGCAGGAACTGTCCCCCTGTACTTGGCACTGCTGAGGCCACACCTCAAATCCTGTGTTCAGTTCTGAGGCCCTCACTCCAAGAAAGACATTTTGGTGCTCAAGTGTGTCCAGAGAAGGTAATGGAGCTGTGAAGAGTCTGGAGCACAAGTCCTGTGAGGAGCAGCTGAGGGAGCTGGGGTTGTTTAGCCTGGAGAAAAGAGAGCTCAGGGGAGATTCGCTTTCAACAACTACCTGAAAGACTGTGCCAAAGTGGTGATCAGTCTCTTCTTCCAGGCAGTTACCAATAGGACAAGGGGAAATGGTCTCAAGTTGTGCCAAGAGAGGTTTTGTTGGCAATTAGGAAAATTTTCGTCACTGACAGAATGGTTAAGCACTTGAACAGACTGTCCAGTGAATAGTGGAGTCACTCACCATCGTTCAAAGCATTCATAAAACAAGTAGATGTGGCACTTCATGCTATGGCTTAGTGGGCATGGTGGTATTTGATCAATGCTTGGACTTGATAGTCTTGGTATCTCTTCCAACTTAAATGATTCTATTACTCTATTACCTGGGAAAGAGTATTGCAGCAAAAAAGCCCAGCCAAATGCTTGGCTATACTGGCAAAGGTGCAGCCAGCAGATCCAGGCAAGTTATCCTTTCCCTGTTATTCATTCAGCCTTGGTGAGGTGGCTCTGAATTGCTGGGTCCAGTTTTAGACCCCAAACACCATAGGAAAGAGAGGGACATGTTGGGTTATGTTCAGCAGAGCCCCCCAGCATTCTGTCAACCTGGAAAAAGGGATAGGAGATTTGGGGAGATCTGTTGCTTCTTCAGTTTCACAGAATGACAGAATACTTTGTGTTGGAGGGGACCTTTGTAGGTCATCTAGTCCAACTCTCCTGCAATAAGCAGAGACATTTTCACCCAGATCAGATTGCTGAGAGCCCCATCCAACCTGACCTTGAATGTTTCCAAGGATGAGGCATCCACAAGGTCTCTGGGCAAACCTGTTGCAGTTTTTTACCACCTCATTCTAAAAAATGTTTGCCTTACATCTATTCTGAATCTACCCTCTTTTATTTTAAACCGGCTACCTTTTGCCCTATTGCTTCAGGCCCTCCAAAGAAAGTCTGTGTCAATCTTTCTTATAAGCCCCCTTACATATTGAAGGCTGCAAATAAGGTCACCCCAAAGCCTTACTTTCTTCCAGGCTGAGCCCCAACCCTTAGTCCTTCCTCATAGGAGAGGTGCTCCAGCCTCTTTGTGGCTCCAGATCATCTTTGTGGCCTCCTCTGGATCCACCAATACAGATCCATCTTCTTCCTGTGCTGGTGGCCACAGAGCTGGATGCAGCACTGCAGGTGAGGTCTCACCAGAGCAGAGCAGAGGGGCAGAATCCCCTCCCTCGCCCTGCTGCCCACACTGCTTTGGATACAGCCCGGAACACATTTGTGCTGCCAGTGCACATTGCTGGGTCATGTCCAGCCTCTCCTCCACCAGCATCCCCAAATCCTTCTCAGCAGGGCTGCTCTCAGTCTGTTCATCCCCAGCCTGTGTTGATACCGGGGGTTGCCCCAACCCAGGTGCAGCACCTTGCACTTGGTCTTGTTAAGTCTCATGAGATTCCCATGGACACACTTTCTGAGCTTGTCCAGGTGTCCTGGTTTGAAGGACAGGTGTCTGTCAAGGAAGGTGGGAAACCTCCCCTGAGTACAGGATGACCTCCCTCCCTCCTCCAAATTACTGTACCTTTGAAATTACGGGGCTCTCAGGCAAAGATGTGGTAAAAAGAATAACCGTTCTTTACTAGGGTTATACAACTATATACATATATATATCTATATATATATATATAGATATCTATATATATCTATATATATATATATATAAAAAAAACAAGACAGTTAAACAGCAACCATAAGAGAGCAGACAAACCCCTTATCAGTTCCTTGTGTGTTGTTGGGAGATCCTCCGCTGGGGCAGAGAGGCTGCGGTGACTCCCCCGCGGCTGCAGGGGGCGCTGTGGCGCGAGCGCGACGACCCTCACGTGGCAATGGCGGCTCCGGCGAACGGGAAAGGCGGGGGTCGCCCCCGGTGTGAACCCACGGGGCAGCAGCCCGGCTCCACCAACCTCGGCAGCGGGCAGCGAGCAGCACAGGCAGGCAGGGTCAACTGGGGAGCGATGGATCTCAGTATCACCCACCAGCAGACCAGCAGAAGGCAGGAAAACAGCAGAGATGAGCAGCTCCAGGCGGCGATTGCTTACAGCGTAACTCTGTACCCTGTGCTGCCGCAGGACCCTCGGAGATGTCGCAGTGTATCCGTGCTCTGGAGCCAGCTGGAGGAGGCGTCGCGGTGTAGCAGTGTTCCCAGAGTGAAACCGGCACTCGCTGCAGACACAACCGTCCTCACCTAATGCAGAGCGGAGAGTGAGGCAAGCCCTGGTCTCCACCCACCTCTCTCCCAAGTCTCTGGCAATTCTCTCGCGATGTTCCAGCCTCTGGGGAAACATCCCCCTTGTCAGTACTTCCAAGTCTTTGTTTTTCTTTAATTGAGGGAATTGTCTTGGCTTCTGGCCTGGGCAAGTGGTCTCTTTTGTCCTTAAGTATCGTCCATTCTGTGTCATTACCGTGGAATGCAGCTAGACAGATAACTCCCTTTTGTTCTTAAGTATCGCCCGTCAATTCCCGGCCAGCCCCTCCCCACCTACACAGCCTCCCTGGTACCCCAGGGGAAAGGAAACAAATTTTCATTTCTTTTTTTTCCTAACCCATAACATCAGGTCCCTCTGGATGGCATCCCATCCTTCAGGTGTGTCAACTGCACCACTCAGCTTGGTGTCATCTGCAAATTCGCAGAGAGTGCACTTGATCCTTTTGTCTATACTGTATATGAAGACACTAAACAGAACCAGTCCCAACATGGACTCTTGTGCGACACCATTCATCACGGATTTCCATCCAGACATTGATCCATTGACCACTGGTCTCTGGATGCAGCCATGCAGCCTTGTCCACTGAACAGTCTACCCATTGAATCCCTCTCTCTTCAATTTAGAGAGAAGGATGTTGTGGGGAACCGTTTCAAAGTCTTTACGGAAGTCCTGATAAATGTCATCTTTATGCCTTTCTTGCCCCACTGATACAGTCACTCCATCATAGAAGGCCACTAGGTTGGTCAGGCAAGACCTGCCCTTGATGAAGCTGTGCTGGCTGTCTTGAATCACATTCACATACCATAGCACCTCTTCTGGGTAGATGCATCCGGTGCTCTTCTCAGGCACACAGAGGAGGACTTCTTGGGGTCCTCCTTTCTATCCTTTTAAAGGATGGGTAAAATGTTTCCTTTTCCACTCATCTGGGACTTCACCTTATTGCCATCACTTTTCAAACGTCATGGAGAGTGACTTGGCAAATATATTAGCCAATTCCCTCAGGACTCTGATGCACCTCATTAGGTTCCATAGACTTATGTCTGTTTGGGTTTCTCGAGTAGTCTTGAACCTAATCTTCTCTTACAGT
Organism: Amblyornis subalaris; assembly: GCA_018881555.1. Taxonomy (NCBI): domain Eukaryota; kingdom Metazoa; phylum Chordata; class Aves; order Passeriformes; family Ptilonorhynchidae; genus Amblyornis; species Amblyornis subalaris. Next base: position 1,730,928 of record JACAXG010000035.1, read on the forward strand.
CAGAGGACTTTGTTCCCCATCCACTTTAGAGGTGTGGAAATAGAGATTGCCAGTGAAGACTGAGGGGAAAAAGCTGTTGTGTACCTCAGCCTTCTCCTCATCTGTTGTTACCAGTTTGCCAGTTTTATTCATCAGGGGGTTACACTTTCTCTGACCTTCAACTTCTTCATGGGAGGATACAGAGAAGGTAGAGCCAATTTCTATTGAGAAGTGCACATCAGTAGATGAAAAGCAAGACATATGAAATGGAGCATGAGAAGCTCAGACTAGAAGTACTAAAATGTTATTTACCATGAGTGTGGTTAAACACTCTGGAACAGGGAGGTTTTGGAATCTGTCTGCCTGTTCAAGGCTGTGATTAACTTGCTGTCATTGACCATGATGATGGACAGAGTGATCTCCAGCGATGCTGATGGGGTTCAGCCACTTGTGATTCTTTGAGAAGGCTTCTACACAAGATTGTGCCAAGAAACTCAACATTGATTTTTTAAATTTGCTGTTTAGTGCAAACTAACAAAAGGCAGTAACTATTCAGCTCCTAAGTCTAGATTCTCAGAATAAAAATGCTGCACTAGCAAGAAGCATGTGCCTCAGGATTTTAAATTTCAAAAACATCAGACAGCACTCCAAATTCTGACACTGTAGATGACTAAGAAAAATGTAGCAAACTTATTCCACCTGGAATTACTATGAGCAAGCACTCAATTGCCATCAAGATAGAATTAACTGAGAAATCAGTTTGAACTGAGGTTTCTATATGAAGCTTGTCTTGACTTCAAACAGTATATATCTTGAAAGACAAGTCATGTCGGTGCTGAAAAAACCACAGTTTGTAGGTGTATTTAAGCGCTTTTTATGTGGAGATGACATCAATTAATGGCAATACAGGTGGTGAAAGGACATTCTCTATTTACAGATGAAGAGCCTGACTGAGTCTGGATGTATTTACAGCCTCTCAACAACCCTAAGGTTAATAGCACGGTCTTTGCCTTGAGTGCTACCAATGAGCAGCACTTAAGCAGTCACCTGGGACATCAGTGGGAACAGAAAAAGCTGTTTTCTTGCACCAGCACTCATCTCACAAGTTCACATCATCACGCTTCACAAAATACATTGCTATTCCCTTAGAAAATTGAGTCATCATCTTGCCAAACCAGAAATAGGGAACATACCAGAAAGAAGCTCTTCCCGCACCACACAGAAAACTAGTGCCTGAATCTTCTTTGAGAAGACCATGTATCTATTCTTGACTCAAACTCTGTCTCAACACCTCCACAGACAATCAGCAGCACAGTACATCCAACAATCTGGATTTCACAACCTACCATGTTTTCTTTTGTGCACAGAGTCCCAGTTAGGCATTACTGACACAACTTAAAGACTTATATCATAAAACAACTCCGACCTCCTTATCAGCCATCAAAGCAGAAGCCCACAACGTCATTCACTGAACATAGTCTATTTGCAGGGCTTGTGCTGCATGAACAGTTGCTTCATGCCATTTTGTTGATCTCCAGCTGCTGTGTAGGACAGGAGAGGTCCAGGTTCCAGCCAAAGCACATTCCTGTCTACTCTCCCATTGGAAGCAGAGGGTGCTGCACCCAACTGCACCACTGCTACATGGACAATAAACCCTTCACACAGCTGTAGCTCACCTACATTGAGACCTCCAAGCCAGTTGAATAACAGGGCTTTTTGTCTGGATAAAACACGGGCCCGTGCCGCCCCATACTTTCTCACAAGTTAGTCAGGGCTTCACAGACAAGGGCTGACCAGTGGAGAAGGGTGTCCCAGGTTGCGTATGAAAAAAGTGACTGTGCTGGTGTGGCTGTAAACCAGCAGGGGAAATCAACCCCACACCAAATACCTCGAGAGATGTTAGGTCAAAATTACAATTTTAATAAAAAAGGTTAAAATAAAGGCAGTAATACAGAAACATGGGCTTAAACAAACAGACAGAGTCACGGTACAACCTGATACCCTGTTGACCAGGGTGGTAGCTGTGCAGTCCAGTTAGGCACTGGTCCTGCAGGAAGGCCTGGTAATCCAGTCCCGGTAGTGGAGTGGAGAGGAGTAGCTGAGTCCAATTCCAAGCGGTGGAGTRGAGTAGCTAGCTGAATCCAGTTCCAAGGAGTGGAGTCCAGTCAAGTCGAGACTCCCATCAAGAGTGGAGTACCAAAAGCAGAGTCCCGTCGAGTCGAGGGTATTTTCTCCCATCCAAAACCCTTGTTTTATGCTGTGTTGCTTGGCTGGCACCTCCCCCAGGGGCGGGGACTTTCACAATGGAAGAGGATCTTCCCGATGTTCTATAGGTTGCTTTGGTAACGAGCTTGGATGAGCCCTAGGATCCTCCGAGATGTTCCCGAGGGTTCTCAGAGATGATCTGGGGTCTTCCAATGGGGTTCAGACTAATTAGTCAGGCTGGGTGGTGCCTATGGAGCATTAGCTGAGATCAGATAATCAGCTGGGTGGTGCTAATGGGCCATTACCTGAGCTCAGATAATCAGCTGGGTGGTGCTAATGGGCCATTACCTGAGCTCAGATAATCAGCTGGGTGGTGCTAATGGGCCATTACCTGAGATCAGATAACCAGGGTGGGTGGTGCTTCCTGTCGGCTGGAGTGCTTATCTCAGTTGAGATAAGGGGTCCCAGGTGTGTAATTATGAAATTTATCCAGCTTTTGTGGGTGGTAATAGAATATATAACTAACCCAGGACAGTGACTCAGGAACAGCCAAGCTCAGGATAGCAAGGATGCCACAAGAACTGGTCACATAGAGGTAGGGCAATGTGCCACAAAAAACAATGCCCTGTATGGCACAGTGTTGACAGGACTAGATCGGCATGACAGACTTTAGGAGCTTCAAATGTGAACATGAATTTCAGCATAAACTGTTCTGACTAGGCTGGAAGTATGATTGTGAAAAAAAAGTGTGCAGAGAGAAATGCTTATTTGTCCAGGGTCATAAGCTTAATACCTGTTAACCCCATTAATATAACCATGCAAGATGAGGAATTTAGAAATCCAATTATTTTCACAAATACTCCTTCAGTTTGTTTGCGCATCACTGATTTTTACAAGCCATTCCTCTCAGAGCTGCCCCTTGTACCTTTTTGAAAGCAAAATGTGCTCCTATCAATACAATGAGGTTACTCAACAGATCAAGAGCTTCTTGAGAAAATAATTTGGATCCCTGAGCATAATTTTTTGTATTAGTGGAACAATTGATCCATTATTATATTATCCTACCAGAGCTGATACACAGAAACATTAAGTCACTAAGTTTTATTCCTTTGACATTGAAGTAACCTGCAGGTAGGAATGCTTCACAAACTGCTTATAGTGATCACAGTATCTGAGACTGGGCAATGCTTTACTTAAAATTCCCTCTGTGGAATAATCATTTAGCTGATCTTGCAGTAGTTTTCCACATTTGTTTCACGTCCTCCCTTCTGAATCATTGCTTACAACCCTGGAGAAAACTAGAAGCGCTACTTGGCAAGTGTCTGAATTCTGCCCCCCTAGCCATGCCCTGATCACATTTATATGGTGTATCTGTAGTTGTTTCAAAACAGTGTTTTCACAGAAGGTGTTTCTCTGCTACTTCAAGCTACCTGTGAGATGGCAGTAAAGCCTTCTCTAAATGCTGATAAATTTTCTTGAGCATCGTCATTCCCAAAGACAGACTTACACTTGTCGTTTTCACAGCAGATCTGTTTGAAAATCTTTGTAACTTTTCAAACATTAATGTTGAAAGTTTCTATAACTTGCTTTATGTTGTTTTGTTCTAGGGGAGTTTTTTGTTAGTTTCAGTTTTTTATGGAAGTCCTGCACTGACTTAATGGCTGTAAGGCTAGGCTCTCTGTGTGAAGGGTTTAGAGGCGATGATAAGTTACCTTTACCCAGAAACTGAGTTACACCTATATGTGGCATGAAGGAGGATCCCTGCATGGACAAATAGTGATAATATTCAGCAGCAGAAGTCTGAGATATCTAAGATGGGAAAGACATTTCTGGCAAGTGAGACGGTTCATTGATAACAGTAGGATGTTCAGCCTGAAGACATATTTGTGCTTCAGCAGCTACTTTGATATTTAGTATGCTTCCATAAAAATTCTGTTGTTTCATTTTGATTTGTTGCAGGAGCTGTACTATCTTAGCAGGTCTTTGCAGCCAAGATGAGAAGTTACAGGAGGAAGTGATTAGGCTTCACAGCATAAGGGAAGAGAAAAGGGAGATAGACAGGACTTTCTCTGAGGCTCAACAGCTTGAAAAGCCACCAACCCCAACTGAGAAGATGGCAGCGTTCACTCCCAATCTGAAGGTAAGTGCAGCCTCTGGAGAATGGAAGAGACAGAAGCAGGCGACTTACGGCACAAAGAGGAAGGCTCTTATCTCACCTAAAGGCTTGCAGCTACATAATAAGTTCACTATCCTCAAAGTCATGCACCTTCAAGCGAAGGATCTGGTCCACCTGACCCTAAACCGTGCAATACCACCAGGAGGAAACAGTGATTAATTGCAATGGGAAAGTCCTTGCTGCAGGGGACAGAAGCAACCATCTGTTGACTTGACATACCACTAGAGAGATTTGCTGCCTGCCAGGATCCTGTGTTCAGGATACTGTGTAGGGACTGCAGAAGCTTGTCTGACTCTCTGACTAATAGCCCCTGCTGATCTTCCCTGGGAAAAGAAATAATACTGCTAGGGACCACTTGGACACTATTAAAAGTGAATACAAAGCTCTGCAGGCAGTGGTCAAGGGCATGAGGGCCCAGATGGTGTTCTCATTCCTGCTGATGAAAGGAAAAGAACCTGTATGTACGTGCAGAAGATCATGGGAGCAGATGAGGTGCATCCCAGAGTCCAGAGGGAATTGGCTGATGTACTTGTGTCCTGGGTTAGTTATATATTCTATTACCACCCACAAAAGCTGGATAAATTTCATAATTACACACCTGGGACCCCTTATCTCAACTGAGATAAGCACTCCAGCCGACAGGAAGCACCACCCACCCTGGTTATCTGATCTCAGGTAATGGCCCATTAGCACCACCCAGCTGATTATCTGAGCTCAGGTAATGGCCCATTAGCACCACCCAGCTGATTATCTGAGCTCAGGTAATGGCCCATTAGCACCACCCAGCTGATTATCTGATCTCAGCTAATGCTCCATAGGCACCACCCAGCCTGACTAATTAGTCTGAACCCCATTGGAAGACCCCAGATCATCTCTGAGAACCCTCGGGAACATCTCGGAGGATCCTAGGGCTCATCCAAGCTCGTTACCAAAGCAACCTATAGAACATCGGGAAGATCCTCTTCCATTGTGAAAGTCCCCGCCCCTGGGGGAGGTGCCAGCCAAGCAACACAGCATAAAACAAGGGTTTTGGATGGGAGAAAATACCCTCGACTCGACGGGACTCTGCTTTTGGTACTCCACTCTTGATGGGAGTCTCGACTTGACTGGACTCCACTCCTTGGAACTGGATTCAGCTAGCTACTCYACTCCACCGCTTGGAATTGGACTCAGCTACTCCTCTCCACTCCACTACCGGGACTGGATTACCAGGCCTTCCTGCAGGACCAGTGCCTAACTGGACTGCACAGCTACCACCCTGGTCAACGGGGTGTCAGGTTGTACCGTGACTCTGTCTGTTTGTTTAAGCCCGTGTTTCTGTATTACTGCCTTTATTTTAACCTTTTTTATTAAAATTGTAATTTTGACCTAACATCTCTCAAGGTATTTGGTGTGGGGTTAATTTCCCCTGCTGGTTTACAGCCAAACCAGCACAACTTGCCAAGCCACTCTCCATAACATTTGAAAAGTGATGGCAATAAGGTGAAGTCCTGGGTGATTAGAAAAAGGAAAGCATGATACTCGTTCTTTCAAAGAGTAGAAAGGAACTACCAATCTGTCAGCCTTCTCTCTGTGCTTGGGAAGATCATTGGAATGGATCCTTCTAGAAGTTGTGCTAAGGGACGTGATTTGGGACAGCCAGCACAGCTTCATCAAGAGTAGGTCCTGCCTGACCAGTCAAGTGGCTTTCTGTGATGGAGTGACTGCATCAGTGGGCAAGGGAAGGGCTACAGATGTCATTTATTTGGACTTCTGTAAAGCCTTTGACATGGCCCCCTGCAACAGATTGCAGAGATATGGATTCAATGTGTGGACTGTTAGATGGATAAGAAAGTGGTTGGATGGCGGCATCCAGAGGGTAGTGGTAGATGGTTCAGAGTCCCAATGGACATCAGTGACAAGTGGTCCGTACTGGGACCAGTGTTACTGAATGTCTCAATTAATGACATAGATAAAGGGATCAAATGCACTCTCAGCAAATTTACAGATGACACCAAGCTGAGTGGTGCAGTTGACACACCTGCCGGGTGGAATGCCATCCAGAGGGACCTGGACAAGCTCAAAAAGTGTGTCCATGGGAATCTCATGAGGCTTAACAAGACCAAGTGCAAGGTGCTGCACCTGGGCCGGGGCAACTCCCGGCATCAGGACAGGCTGGGAATGAACAGACTGAGAGCAGCCCTGCTGAGAAGGATTTGGGGGTGCTGGTGGAGGAGAGGCTGGACATGACCCAGCAATGTGCACTCACAGCCCAGAAAGTCAAATGTGTCCTGGGCTGCATCCAAAGCAGTGTGGGCAGCAGGGCAAGGGAGGGGATTCTGCCCCTCTGCTCTGCTCTGGTGAGACCCCACCTGCAGTGCTGCATCCAGCTCTGTGGTCCCCAGTACAGGAAGAACATGGACTTGTTGGATCGAGTCCAGAGGAGGGGCACCAGAATACTGGAGGGATTGGAGCGCCTCTCCTATGAGGAAAGGCTGAGAGAATTGGATTTGTTCAGCCTGCAGCGAATAAGGCCTTGGGGTGAACTAATTGCAGCTTTCCAGTACCTGAAGGGAGCCTACAAGAAACATGGAAAGAGACTTTTTACAAGAGCATATAGTGACAGGACAAGGGGGAACAGCTTCAACCAGAAAGAAGGTAGGTTTGGATTAGATATTAAGAAAAAATTCTTTACCATGGGAGTGGTGAGACATGGGAACGGATTGTCCAGAGAAGTTGTGGATGCCCTGGAAGTGTTCAGGGCCAGTTTGGATGGGGCACTGAGCAACTTGAGGGAAGGTGTCCCTCCTCATGGCAGGGTTGGGAGTTGGGGGTTGGAACTAGATGATCTTTAAGGTCCCTTCCAATACAAGGCATTCTATTTTCTATGATTCTATGACATGGAAAACACTGAGATACTGAGTGCCTTCTTTGCCTCAACCTTTATTAGCAATCCCATCCCTCATGATATCCAGTGACACATGAAAAATGCAGAGAAAGGAGAATATATCCTCAATAGAAGAGGATCAGGTCAGGCAACACATAATATATTGACGCCATTCTCAATAACCTTTAGTAGATGTTGAAGAGACTGGAGAGTGTCTCCTGTGAGAAAAGGCTGAGAGAGCGGGGACGGTTCGGCCCAGGAAATGGAACTCATCCATACCTAAAAAGAGAGAGTGCAACAGACTGAGCCCTGCTTGCTCCTCAGTGGTGCTCAATGACAGGGCCGGAGACAATGGGCATAGACTGAAACACAGGAGGTACTTTCTGAACATCAGGAAACTCTCTTTTCTGTGAGGGTGACTGAGCACTGGCACAGGTTGCCCAGAGTTTATCATGTCTCCCACACTGGAGTTCTGCAAAAGCCATCTGGAGACAGTCGTGGGGTCCAGGTGGCCCTGCTGCAGCAGGGAGTTAGACCACAGGACCTCCAGAGGTGCCGTACAAACTCAGTCATTCTGTGATTCCGTATTTCATATGGCCTATCAGTTGTATATCTCTCTAAAAGAAATGACAAATAATTTCCAATTCTTTTTCAAATTTAGATGTTACATAGTGATAAAGTGCCTAATGCTCCTGCTGAAAAGGACTCTAGAGTGGTGAAATACTAGTCGTTACCAGGGTAAAGCTTTTTAGCCAATTTAGAGTGTTATACGAGAGACCAGAATTAGGCAGCTAACTATCCTTATCAGATGTTTTTGCCATTGCTTTCAATGCAATTTTAGATATGCATCTCTGAGACCTTATTTTGTAGTTTACTTCTGCTATCAGATCTAGACCAGATTGTTCAAAACACGGGCAGTTCAGGCATTTAGTATTCTACATACAAACTCTAAGATATTAAATCCCTGATTTTTCTAACCTTTTTTTCTTGTGGTCAGCTAAAAGCATTTGTGCAAATGTGTATCTTAGTCCTTCTGGTACTTCCAGAGTAGGGTGAGGTACTTGCTCATCGTATTATTTCTATGTAGTCCTCTTACTAGTAAGGCTATAGTACTCCAGCCCTAGATGCACCAATGCTTTCCTTAATGACGTGATGCTACTGGTACCAGTGCAGACTGCCGATATCCACCAAAACTGATCACTTGTGTTGGTTCTGCTGTGTGTGCTTGGGCTGTGCCTTGGAAGGGGAATTTCCAGTGTCCTCCTCATTAAAGTTTCAGCACCTAACTGAAATCCAATACTACACTGATGTTGCAGGCATTATAGTTCATGTATTGCTAAGTATAATGCGTATGTGGGACTCTTACAAACCTTCTCAAAACCATATTGTTTGCCCTTGTATTAAGCAATTCACAGGGTCAGATATCCTTGGCCAGCATCCATGGGAGCTGTGCCTTACTACCTGTTTCCATTCGTAGCCCTGCAACATACGTCTCTCTTAAAACAAAACATATAGAGTGCCAGGGAGAATTGTCTAGAACAGCATAAAAACCTCAACCATATTTCCTGCAAGGGCAGATTAAGCTATCCATGTCACTATGACCATGCTAGGCAGACACAAGCTTATTTCACTTGACAATTTCGCCTACTACTTGCCTTACAGTGACACTTCCTTCCTTGACAGTGATCAGGGTAAGGTATTTCGGTTTAAAAGGGCAAATAAGACTGTCAGATTTTTACAGGATACATCATCTGATTTCTTTGTACTGTGCAAATACTGATAGTTCTTATTTAATAGTGGACTTTCACTGTAACTTTGGGGATTACTAAGTATCCATGTCACTTTTTTGTAGTCAGAACACATACAAGAGTGGCAGCTTAGGACTGACATTTGCAGTCCCCTTGATCTCAGAGTTACGTGCACACTTCCCCATCTGTCCCACAACTTTATTAACCAGCCCTCTTCGGTGAGAAGAGTTTAGCCTTTTCCAGAAGGAAGAATCATTAACTTTCTAGTACGAACTACTTGTAACTGGTTTGATCTTTTTTTCTCCTTTCTGTGACTAGAGTGAGATTTCTTTTGATGCTTAATTTAGGCTAGTTTTATTTTACTAAATCTGTGGTATCTCATCAGTCTGAAGCTATACACTGCACATTTATCGGTTGCAGGTCTCCATCACTTAGCAGTAAGCAAGTCTCTGCAGAGCAAGGATGGCAAAAGCAACAGGTGCTGTTTAGCCTGACTTCTGACTTAAATTACCACAAGATGTCACCAGTGTCAAATATAAGAAAGTATTAAAAAATATTTCAGAGGCTTATGATTCAGGAAATGTTTGCAAAGCTGGTTTACAAAAGACACATCCTATAAAAATCACCACTGTTGTAAAAATTCGTCCAGTGAAAGCAAGGAATTTTTATAATACATAGACGTGCCTGGTGGTACACCAATCTTCAACTTGGTTTAAAGAAGGATTTAGTTTATGGTTGTTGCTTGCGTCTAAACCAATTTCTTGGGTTTGTTTCTAACCTTTTAACATTTTTTAAAATATGGATTCAAACTTAAATATTGATACATCTGTTCTTTAGGTAGCCAATATTCTTCCTGAATATTGTGTGTTGTGTGCTTTTTCAGTGAATTCATTTCTTTAATACTGGCTATGTGCAAGATTCTAAGTCAGGGCAATTTCCAAAGTAATTTCAGAGTTGAAATACTTTTCCTTTTTTTTGTAGTTTTGTTCAGAGCATTATGGTTGGTTTTGGGTGGGGGTGGTTAAGTGATGTGTGCTGTGTTTGAAGACACTGCTTGACATCTTGCCTATTAAATAGTTTGCATTAGCACAGTTTGATACATTATCCCCCTAATCTGCTGTTGTTTTATATCTACATTGTGTTACTAAAAAGAAGAAGACATAATGAAGATGTAAGGTTGTGATAGTTCAAGACATTAGCTCAAAACTCTACCCATTTGTTTCAGCTACAGAGTTGTTAGTTAGGAAGTGTCATCATCACAGTCATTTTAGTGACAGACATCTCCATTTATCATTGTTCTCATACAAAAATAGGGAAAGTAGGGTAATTTGATCCTAGATGGATAGAAACCGGACCCTGTCCACAGCACTGATTCTTCAAGTGGTTTGAAGAGAGGGGGTTCCTATTCTACCAGTATCTTCAGTAGGCAAAACCAACAAGGTTGCCAGGAATGCAAATATTGCTGTTCTACATCTACTCCAAAATCTTTCTCTTTCATACTTTAATCACATCCAGTCAAATTTATCCCAATTTCTTTTCAAACTCCTCCCTCTAGAGGGTTTTAATTCTCATTGTTCTCCTTGAAAAACATTTTAGAAAGCAACTTCTGACGGATCTGTGCACTTCTTTCTATGAAAACTGTTCTCAGATGGCACTTGAACACTGCAGCTTAAACAGAGGTTCAGCCACACACATTCCTGACACTAAGAGAGGATGTCCCTGCCCTGCCATTTGCATGACATGCTGTTGAAATTAATTGTCATGATATGATTGTGTTGATCCTCAAACGTAATGGTTAATCTTCGAGATTTTTGTCCTAATTTTATAGCTATGTGAACCACTTAGAGAAGATGATCAAAGGCCAAGATCCAGAGAAGCATCACTGAAAGAGGAATCGGAAATAGAGTATCTAAAAAAATTAGGAGCCTACAGAACAAGTAATCTTCATATCTACCTGAAGATCCCACAGTACATGACTTGCAAGAAAAGGTAATACAGATTATGGATGTGCGGGATGTAAGCTTCAGCATGAGGGAGAGGCACTGAAGCACGCATGGGCCCCTCTCTGTCTCCCACTTTTTGGGCTTAGGGAGCTCCCACGATGCTCACTACACATCTCACCTGGCTCCAGAGCTGACACACTGTGGGTGCAGGGAAATCTTGGGCACTTCTGCTCTCCTTCTACCTTGTTTTCCTCATTTGCCTTTGAATGCAATAGTCAATTAAAGTTCAGGTGCCCTTTTTCTTGTCATGAAGCTATTTCACATGTCAGAAACAGGTTGGTGGGCTAGTGCCCCGTGTTTCCACTGTCCTCTGTTGGCAAGGAAGTGGGACCACATTGGTGCATGCATCGTTACCCATGTAAGTCTCTGTCAGAAATGCTTGGAAGAAAAGCATCTGCTCACCTGTCTGCCGGAGAGCAGCAGTAAGCTGTAGGCTCAGCATCCACACAGTAAAGAAGTGTTTCCTCATGTCCAGAGGGAACCTTCTGTATTTCAGTATGTGAAAGAAACACAAATAGGGAGGCAAGCTAGTGGTGCCAACGGTTCTTTGCAGCAGTGCCAAAGGACATCCAACAGCCATAATACCCCTGTTGCTGTGGCTCCTTCCTTTGTTTTCTGGAGAAAAGATGTGTGACAGCGGGAGAAACGAGGTACCCAGAGCTGTCCCAGCAAAGCCAGGAAGCAGTCTCAGACAGAGGGCTGGCTGTGTGCTGCAGGCTTCATAGACAAAATGGGAGTAGTCATGACCCAGGCCTACCATGAAACGCAAATGCAGTGAGTGAAAAGTACTTTCCAAGTGTGATATACTTCCTTCCTTCAAGTCCTATTGTACCATCATGGCAGCAAAAACATAAAGGCCCCTTCCTCTCACCCTCTCCCAGTCAATTTCCCAAGAAGGGAGAAATCAAGAGGTTTGAGTCTGGGTGACTTTGAGGTTATCTGCAGCAATCCTGTCCCTCTCATATCCAATTCTGCTTCAAAGATGTGCTTTATAAGAAGTACTTGAGACAGGGAGTACAAACTCTCTAACTCATAGCACACTCGTTTTCAAAGCTGCCTCTGTCCCTAATCCTTGGAAAAAGGATTGAAAATGTTTTTTCATCGGTTGCATGCTAAGTAAAAGAGTCAAGACACTTGTCTGTTCATACTGCCTGTGGATGTCTGTCACCACCATTTTGAAACTGCTGATTTGCAGATGTGTCCCTGTCCCAGATGGCTAAACCAGACTGTACCACACCAGGGACTTGCAGAAAACTGCAAAGGTTCAGTCTGGAGTATTTCCTGTCTTCCCAAATGTAATATTAGATTTCTTAGCAATAAATGATGTGAAAAAAATGTGATACAAAAGGTCAAAAAATCCCTTTTATACATTTACATTCCAAACATGGCTTTAGGTGCTATTGTTGTGATCTACTTTCCGAGTATGTCAGGTTATTCAGTACAGGAGAAACAGGAACAGAGACCCATATGATCAGAAGCAGATGAAAGGAAAATGAACAAAAAACTCCCACTGAGTAACCTTGTCACCTTCCATGTTCAGCAGTGCAGTACTGTGTACACCCGTCTGAACAGGATTGTGGGCTGGACTATACGGTAGAAGTCCCTTCTGGGAAAATCACCTGAGACTACTGGCCTGGTGGTCCAGTACCAAGACTGGATCAACCTTTTCATGTGCTGATTCTGGGTTAAGCGTACAAGCAAGTACTAGAAAAATATCTCCGTTATCCCTGCAGCCAATGTTTCTCAGTCAATAGTCAATTTTTCGTAATGAGGCTGTTTATACTTTCCATCTTTAGCTGTGTATTGTGGCAGGAAAGTGTTGCACTACCTTTTGGGCAACACCCAGTCAGCCACTGCAATTTAGTATAAAACTGCTGCCTGTGGAGAGCTTAAAATGCTAATTTCTTTATGAAGATTTTCCTTCACTTCTTTTTATTGTGTGCCTTGAAAGGTCTTCATGTTCATAAAGGTCACCATAAACTTCATTGCAGTGAGTAAGAAGTGTTGTGTTGCCTTCAGAGGAATCCCAGCGTGGGTTTCGTACTGGTTTAGCTGCAGCTTCCTAACAAGCACTGGGACTGGGCTAGTGGCCTTGCAGGCCAAAATAATAGGAGAGAGCCCTAGGAAAGGTGTAGATAATTTCCGCAGACTCTGAGGGTCCCCAAGTGACAGTAGCACCTCTCCGTGTTTTGTACCAAAGCTATTCTTTCTCCTTTCCATCAGCTGGGCAGGAAAGGCAGAAGCTTGCTGCTGGGAGACAATAAGCTCTACAATGCAGGCAGACCAGAAACAGGCATTTCACACACCACCTATAGTGTGCAAGTGAATTCCCTAGGTCATATCTGACATTTCATCTTACTCCTTTCATTTCAGACATTACACCGCACTTATTTCAGCTTGGAAAAAGACTTAGTAATATAGATATTCCCTGAGGAAATGAAATGCAGATAGTATACTAGCCTTTGAGATTGTACACCATTAAGTGACAGTACAGCCTTTTATTAAAATAATTTGAGAAAGCATATTTTTCTTTAGCTTTTATGAAATTCTACTTAAAAGACCAGTTGTACACCAAACGTTTTCAAAAAACAACTGTCTAAACAAGAACTGGCTTTTTTTTTTTCCCCCCCAGCCTTCAGACACCATTTTGTACTGGTGTGGCATTACACGTAGAGCTACAAAATACAAGGTGTGTTAGGTCATTGAGTCAAGCCTTTAAAAGCCAGGAAATAACTAAATTCAGGCTGGTATCATTGGCAGCTGTTTCTGGGAAACAGTGATGAAAATTTTGACACCAGATGCTTTGTCGATGCCAGGCTGCTTGAATGAAGCCTCCCACAGTAATGACTAACTGCATTGAGACAAACAGACTTGTCACCCACTGACTCTTTCCTACCATACACTGCTTGCATGCGGAGTTAAATCTTACTGATTTTTTTTTAATAGTACATGACAAAATGTGGCAGTACTGTAATTTTGAGGGTTGTATTTTGCAACTCAAAGTATGAATATTGTGGATTAAAAGTTCTAGGGTACAGAATATGTGACTAAGGGCTTTGCTATTGCCCTGCTTTTGTGCTGATCAACACGAAGTTAAAGAATTTAGTAAACTCTCATGTTCCAGACAGTTTTGTACTACAATCAGTGATAAAGATATCTTGAAAGATATTGATACAAATATTTGAAAGCAGTGTAGGTGACACAGGGCAGTGTGTTGATCTGTTTTCTCTCTGAAGGCGGGTCCCATATGTCTCTTTGGAGTGACATGCAAGACCAGTTCAGCAACAAAATGCTGTAATATAGAAAACACAGCAGAACCCTCTATCAAAGGGGGTTTGATGGTAAATCTTCAGCAATCAGAAGTCAAGAAATGCCCTGAATATAGTTATCTGTATGTCCACACCAACAAAAAGCACCCCATCTACACTGTGACTGAAGTCACAAAATTCCCTAGCCTTTTTCCCCCTGGCTGCAGCCTCCTTTCAAATCCCACACAGTCCTCCAAGAATGTGGGTGTGGAAGTGTCCCAACATGCCAAATATGTTGTAGATTTTTCTGTGCACCGTGTGTGTGCAGTGATCCATGATGAGCCACTTCAACAAATAAGCAAACCTTGGCAGTGTTACCTTTCTCCGGTTTTTCCATTAGCTTTGTATATATTCTGAGAGTTGTCACTATAATGTATTAACAGTTATTCACAGTTTAAAATCACAGTATGTACCATTGGCTTTGTGACTCCCCTTGAAGATAAATTTTAGTTTTAGCTGAACTTTGTGAACTATTTAACTGCATTCTTTCACACTGAATATCGCATTAAACCTCCTGTTAAAGAGTTGCTAAGTCTCCAGACCCATGCATAGCTTTAGTACAAAAGTTTGAAAGAATAGTCAGCCCCTTATGCTGTTTTCTGCTCCCAGAATTGACACTCATGCCTGGGACAGCCCTTCAGATCTCTCCAGCAATTATGTCTCCTCCCATTTTTGTATTTGATTTGGAAACCAGTGCAGGGGAGGTGGCTTAGCCAAAACTAACACTATATTGCAAATGTCCGCTTCATACAAACCGTCTTCATTTGGAGCCATCTCAAGAGAACTGTAATACCATCTAATTTCCTCTTTGCACTGCTACAGTATAATGGAAGGCTACTTTCCAATTAATATTGTGACAGCAGGAAGCGTGTACAAAATTATACTTAACTGGAGTTTGCTTTCAAATAATAATACTGCTTGATTGTTGTCTGCTGCAGAAGAAACAAGGAAGAACTGGGCAGGATTTCTCACATGCTTCTTGTCTACATCACTGGGAGAGGCAAAAGCACCCAGTCATTTCAGACTAGGCTCTGCACAAAGTTTTTGCTGGTTTGGTTTTAAAGTCTGAGGTTTTTTCTCTCTATAGCCCCACTGCTTTGGGGGTGATAGGCAAGAGGACACTTTAGGCCTACTTGTAGGACTGTATAATTTTTCTGCATTGCTTACCCAATAAGATGGGTCCTCTTGTTAGTATCTAGAAGTAGAAGAATACTAAACATAAGGATGAGTTCTCTCTGCAAGTCAGTTTTTCAACAGTTGTTTCATCTGCGTGTTTAGAAGGACAGACCTTCATCCTGAGAACATATCTAAAATGACAAGGACATACTCAAAATCGTAACATCTAGGTCTCTGAATAAAGTAAATCTGCAAATTTATAAATGGTCCCCACATTCCAGGTGTGCAGATATACTTGTCTGCTCCTTCCGTGTCTACCTCGTTTTGTTGAAAAGTTGTTCTCACCATATGAATCCTTGAGAATTTGAAGGGCACTGTCCTAGCAGACTGCGAAGTCTTAACTTCTGAAACTTCAAAATGCTTTTGTGCCAACAGGTCTTTCAGAGATGATGCAGGCTATTTCTCAACAACTCTTCCTGGAGGAGTTCCCCATCAAGACTGCCAGCTGCATGCAGGATGTCCTAGTAAAAAAAGGGACGGATATATTTAACCACCATAGAAAGAATCTTTGCCAGCCCTGTATTGTGAAAGCAAACTCTATCTTGTTAAAGGACAGCATGTTGGGAGCACTGTTCTTTCCACAGAGGCACACGTAACTTCCTCCACTCTTAGTGCAAGTCTGATACATAAGAGTCTCTTCCAACACCAGGCTGAACATAAGATTATTTCACCAGTGACATCGGTGCAAACTAGTCACTGTGACAGCAAGCCCCTATTAAGAAGCATAACTACTCTAATCAGTGAAAAATGCTTTCAGTTCCTACACCAAATATTCAGTAAGTATCTCATCATTGCTTTAAAAACTATGGCTTGTGACTTTCTTACATCGTAACGCTGCTCTATTTTGAATTATCCATTATGAAAAAGACACAAATTCGTTACACACAGTCAATGTTTGCATATTCTTAATACCCTCTTTTTAATTCATAGCATGTATGTAATCACTGTTAGATAAAAGAAAAAAAAATAGTTCAGATAACATTTAGACTACTGACAACAAATCTGAAATCTAGTGCTTACCCAACTTACCGGATTCTAAATCTAGAAAATGGCTGCTATCTTGATTCCCACTACCTGGTATCATTTTCTTTTCTGTTGTATTCTCACATTATTCACTTCACTTCATTTGTTTTGTTCCCTTATACAGTCTTATCACCTTTCATTAGTACTTCATCACCCACCACCCTATAGCCCAGCACATACTCAGTGCAAACCCTCACTTAACAGCAAACCATTCCTCTGCTTTCACTGCATTGGGATGTTATGTGGTCATCATCTCTCCAATTAAGAAAAAAACCAGGTTTTCCTCCCTTCTCTTCACAATTCTTCAGATGTTGCATCAAAAGAATTATACTTTGCACATCTCACACCCAGTTATTCAGTCTGTACTTTAAGAAAATCCCCACCTAAACAGCTTTGTGTGAAACTAGCAGTATTGTCTCCAGCCTCTCCGCCCTGCATTTCGCCCCTTTGCAGAAGGGTGTGGTGTAGCCATCTTCCTGAAATGGGACTTTGAGGGTCAGTGTCATGGACCTGGTGTGCCAACTCTGCCCGGACAAACAGGACAAAAACCAAAAAGGCTGATTGTAGTTCTGGGCCATGAGTGAGAGCATGATATATATCTGCACTCAAAGAAACTCTACCAGAAGACTCTCTCTCAAGGTGTATCTTAGAATCATAGAATCATAGAATCACTAGGGTTGGAAAAGACCTCTAAGATCATCGAGTCCAACCATTAACCCAGCAGCACCATGTTCACCACTAAACCATATTCCTAAGTGCCACAGCCACACACCTTTTGAATGATCTGTATATGTCTTACACCATCATCTCTTTAACCTCTGGATTTGGCCCTCCGTCTGTGACCTTGGAGAAGAAGATGACTCAGACTAGAAGACCATGAGGTGCATTTCTTCCTATAAACCGCACAATAATCCCAGATTTAGTAATTCCATCCTCTATCCAAATAACTTAAAAATACATTTCACTCACAGTATTTTTGACTAACATGAACCATGTCAATGAAATCTCACACAAGTCCCTTGGAAAGCCAGTTATCCTGGAAGTGGTAGCCCTGTAAGTCTTCTGATCGCCTAGCTAGCAGTCCTCCCACACCTACACACGTCAACATCTTTCAACGAGTTTATGATTGCATGCAGAACCCTCATATATATAATATAGTTTCAAGGCACAAATTCAGTCACCAATTTTGTCGTACTATCACTAGTATCATTAATAGAAAGTGGTTGTTATCTTTCTTTTCTAGCAGTGGAAGTTGTATGCTACCACCAGTGATGGGTGGTAGCATCCCCTCTGAGCAGCAGATAATCCTTCCAATCACAGAGAGTAAACTCTACTTTTAGGAAAAAAAAAATAAAATATAGGTGAGGGCATTGGATTGACAACACTATAAAAAAACCCAGTGACATTCTTCCTCAGTACACACAACAGGAAAAATCAGGTCTATGAGCTAATTAGAAAGAAAGATTTCTAAGTGACCTTAACTGCAGGTGTATTTCTTTCCATGTCTGCTATATAGTTTAGAAATGTTGATGATTTAATCTTATTTAAATGATAATAGCATTAATTATAATGAACACTCCATACATGAAAGCAAAGTTTATGAAACAAAATGTTTTGCGAGGTAAGACAGAGTAAACATATGATGAAGCAAAACTCTGCAGACCATCACTTTTGCAACTACCTGAAGAACTCTGTTTACTTCACTGAAAATATTTTTAAAGATGTAAATTCCTACAAATTATGGTTCTACATGTTTATACCAAAAAAGGGCTTTTGAATGTCTAAGCAGCTTGAGTTGATAAGCTCAGGCAAAATAATTTTTACTTCACAGAAGAGAGGGGAAGCCCCAAGGAGTGGCTGAGGTCACGTGTTCAGCCTGGAGAAGAGGAGACTGAGGGGAGACCTCATTGCAACCTGCAACTTCCTCACGAGGGGAAGAGGAAGGGCAGGCACTGATCTGTTCTCTGCAGTGACCAGTGACAGGATCCGAAGGAATGGCCTGAAGTTGTGTCAGGGGAGGTTTAGGTTGGATATCAGGAAAAGGTTCTTCACCAAGAGGGTGGTTGGGCACTGGAACAGGCTCCCCAGGGAAATGGTCATAGCACCAGCCTGAGAGAGTTCAAGAAGTGTTTGGACAATGCTCTCAGACACTGGTGTGATTCTTCAGGATGGTCCTGTGCAGGGACAGGAATTGGACTTGGTGATCCTTGTGGATCCCTTCCAGCTCAGGACATTCTATGATTCTGTGAAAAAAAATCATCCCAAAGTCAAGGAAAATGCTTAAGGTGCTTGGAGGAAAAAAAGGAACCCAACTCTAGGATCTTATTAATTACCCTCTCTGAGGGTAAACCACTAGGGTGATAACACATACCAAGGAGTCTCCTCTTAATAGAGTAAACCAGAGGAAAGAAGAGGATGCAATGGACACATTCAAAATGAAAAAAATTAATTATCTGAATAACTAATAAAGTCTAATTTTTTATGGATATGTGTCATACATTGTTTCCTCAGCAGGGCTCTTACGGTGTGTGTCTCACATGACTTGCAGAAATTTTGTATCTTGAGACTGTCTAGACATGCAACTAAGGATTCTCAAGGTGCAGAAGTCATTCGAAGAAGAGAGGGAAACAAACAGACACACAGACACACACAAACACATTCACAGGCAAGAATGCAGGATCAGATAAGCCTCATTCTCTAGGAAACAGAGTAACCCAAAATGTTCTGATGATAAGGTCCAGAGAAGCTCTTTTAAATAAATTAACTACATGAGCTTTTCTAGCCTGATTTGATCAAAAACTAGTCCACTTGTCATCTGATACCTGTTTAGTAGCTTCCAGCCCATTCCTAATGAATATAATAGGTATCCTGTAAACAATGATGGCACAGGAATCAGAAAATTAATGCGGTGAAAAGTCAGGTTCCCTTTGCCCCAACACATCAGGCAGCATGGGATTGCTTCCATTAGTTGATGTATGTCTTTTTTGTTGTAGGTGGAGAGCTTCGGTTTCCCCATCCATCTGCATGGTAGCTTTCATGAGAACTGACATGAAAAGAAAAGCAAAGCTTGCATTCATTGTTGAGCATAATCAACTGCTTACCATCTAAATGGCATCTGATCAGAAGTAGATAGAAAGAATAAACAGCAGCATATGAGGAGCAAAGGAAGAAAAGATGTTCCTCCTTCCATGATTTCCTCTCTTCCACCCTTTGCATTAGTACCACATAGTATGTCAGAATAAAGCCTTGTGCTTGTACTGCTCTGGTACCCATAGAAAGTCCCTTGACCAGAGACATTGCATATCTGTGATTTTAAAGTTGCTCTTTAAAAAAACAAGCCCTGCTAGACAGAATATTAAAGTCTTATTTAGGCTGCCTCAGCATCTCTCCTTCCATCTTTCTTCTCACATTGTTATCATCAACACCAGCAGAGCATTGCTAGCAGAAGTGCAATTACTGTATTTATTTTCAAAGACCAACATATATCATAGGAAAACTTCCCTAGTTTCAGATTTTGCTACTGAGAAACCAGGTCGTTATCAGAATGTATCGTTGCAGATAAAACCAAATTAGGATTAAAAAAAAAAAAACACGAAAAAAAGCAAACCAAGCAAGCAACTAAGCAACCAACCAAGACCAATACCAAAACCAAAAAAGATGACAAGTTAAAATCAAGAGAATAGAAACAAGAGAAAACAACAGAATAGAAACAAGAGACTGGAAGGTAAAGCAACTGCATGCTTAAGGGCAGGAGAGAGTTCACAGGAATGGGAGGCAAATAACACTTGTTCATTTCCATCATGCTTCTCATACTGACAATTACCAGAGATGGGAGATAAACCTAAGTGGACCTCAGCTCTGACCCAGAATGGTAATACCTGGGTCTTAACCACTGACAGATGGATGCAGGCAAGGAACCATTTCCACCTAAGGAATGAAAGAACACACAGCAAGCCTAATCGCTAAACCATGGCCATGGAGGTGATCACTAAATTTTCCAATAATGGCAAATTTAGAAGAACAAGAAGGAAAACAACATCAGCCCTAATAAATATGGATGGGCTGTCACACCACCTGGGAACAGAGAATTTATTTTTCCATGTATGAGATCCCTTACAAAATCTTAATGAGAAGACAGATGCTGAGTAGGGAAGAAACCAATGTGTGCAAGCATCAAGTCTTTATGCAGGATAAGAGATAAAAATAGTTTTTACCTTTTAAGACACAAAATCCATAGCTAACCAGTACCTTAAAAGTTCAGCAGGAAAATGTAACCATGGAATCATTAATTACACACATTAGATAGGTGTCCTTGCTTCAAGGAGGTCAAAGGGAATTTTGCTACATGATTAAAATTTTAAATGTTCTTGCATTTAAAAGCGGAAAGAAAGATATTAATTTAATTTACTCATTCTCCATATGAAAAAAATCAGAAGCATAGCAGCCCAGAATCTCAGCTACACCAGAAAAACCTCCACACTTGTCCTAAAAGTACAAGTAATTTCTGTGTTCGGCTAATAGTAGACCACTCTGAACCAAGCCAGAGGTGTATACAAATTTTGACAGAGGCATCAGGCACAAAATTTCAGCAGAAAGTAGTAACTGGCCCTCCCATGTCCTCCAAAAAGGAGCATGGAGATTGTCATGTTATCTGCTAAATCTCTCTCATGACAGATGCTCTCTCTACATTAGGAGATCCTCTCTTGGTTGAGTGCAAGATCAGAATGTGCTCTGATGGCAGAATAATTGGCCACAGCAGATTTCTCTTCTGATGCTGTTATAACTTTCAGTAAATAAATGAATAGCTATCGTATTTGCATATAACTGTGCACTTGGCATCACTGGAGATTTTATACCAACAGATTAGACAGACATGCCAATACTGATGACAACTGTAATTAGAAAAGGGAAGCAGATTAAATTCCTCAAAGTCTCTTCTGTCTCTATTTTATCTTGTTCTGTGAACTTCTCAAAACTCTTTAACTCTGTAATTGTGACACTGTAGTTGTAGTTGTATTTTTTATGTTCTACTGCTCTGACAATAACAAATACATTCTAATATTAACTTAATTAGACCAATTTGTTCCAAGTTACGTTCTGTTTTCACCACACTAGAGTAAATTAAGACAATTCTAGGCTTTTAGAATGCAGGGAATTTGGAATGTGCCACATAAACAACTTGACCAACACAAATTGCTACATCAATATTTACTATTATTCAGTAAGCATGAGCCAGAGTTTCTGGTTTCAGATGTATGCTCACAACCCTCAGGACAACAGGATTATAGCAAAGAGCAGAATTTGATTGCAGGGAAATATATGCCTTTGAACCTTTACTGTGTTTCTGTATGCATTAAAAGGGATGATGCTGTAAAACAAACATTTGTTCTGAACATTATAAATTAAAATTTTGCCTCTTTAAAAATATCAAAATTAGCTTCTGTCAAGAATCGAAATGAAAATTTGAAGTAGCTAGTTCTTTGCATAGTGAAATGCTAGAAGTGTGATTCAGAAACTACAGGTAGCTTATGTTTTACAGTAGATCTCTAGAGAGATGTATTTGTGATCAGCTGTGCCTCCCAGATGCTTTTGATTCTTAAGTTGTCATAGACAGCTATGTCTGCTTCGACTCCAGGTTCTGTCCTGCAGAATACAGGTGCCACTGAGCCCGTGAGGCGTTGCTTCAGCCTGTGAACAAGCAGCAGACCAAGCTGCACTGCAGGAGACACAGGTCATCCAGAGTTGGCCTTCGCCCATACAGGAGATGGTAGGTGTCAGGACTCTGAACTCAAATTCCCTTCAGAAATGCATCAAAATAATGACATTCAGGTTTATGTCATATTGACTTGAAACAAATATTTCCTTGCTTTTTAAATTTACAATTCCTTGATCAGTATTTTTGGGCATAAAATTAGCACTTGCACACACTTTCTCTCACTTTGTAGAAAATGTAGTGATGACTGAAGCATTCCAAAGGAAAATACACAAAGAGCTCTATTGCCAGATTCAAGTGTGTTTTCACTTACAGAGGCCTATTAGACATTGACTTCAGACAAAATCAAGACAACAATCTTACAAACCAGAAAAAAGGCCTTGAAAATTTCTGTACATGTTTTAAGTTGTTCTGTGGCTTAACAGGCAGAAAATTAAAAAAAAAGACAAACAAACCAACACACTTTCAAGGAATGGAACTATCTGAGTGTGCTGCAGCTAAATGGTTCTAAGTTGTCTGATACTGAACTGAAAAGCAGAGATAGAAGCTGGGATACTTTTGTTTTTCTTAAGAATGAGCAACACACTCCTATTAAAAAAATCTGTGACACAGAATCACAGAATCACAGACTGATTTGGGTTAGAAAGGACGTTAAAGGTCATCTAGTTCCATTCCCCCTGCCATGGCTGGGGATGCCATTCACTAGACCAGACTGCTCAGAGACCCATCCAAGCTGGCCTTCATCACTTTCAGGGACTGGGAATTCACAGCTTCTCTGGGCAATCTCACCACACTCACAGTCAAGATATCCTAATATCTAATCTAGACCTCCTCTCTGTTGGTTTAACACCGTTAGCCCTTGTCCTATCTCTACATGCCCTTGTAAAAACCTTTCGACTTTCTTGTAGACCCCCTTTAGGTGCTGGAATGGGGGCCTTCTCTACTCCAGCCTAAATAGCCCCAACACTTTAATCCTGTCTTCATAGGAGGAGAGGTGTTCTGACCAACTTTATGGCCCTCCTCTGGACCTGCTCCAACAGGTTGATGTTTTCTTAAGCTGGGGCTCCAGAGCTGAATACACTACTACAGGTGGGCTCTCACAAGAGCTTTCGCAGAGAGATTGGACCAGATGACCCACTGCGGTCACTTCCAACCTGACCCATTCTGTGATTCTGTGACATATTGTGGCACCTGAAACTGTCCCCAGCACTCGAGGTGAGGCCGCCCCAGTGCAGAGCAGAGCGGGACAATCCCCTCCCTTGCCCGGCTGGCGATGCTGTGCCTGATGCCCCCCAGGACAGGGGTGGCCCTCCTGGCTGCCAGGGCACTGCTGACTCGTGTTCAACTCGCCATCGACCAGGACACCCAGGT
Source organism: Amblyornis subalaris (assembly GCA_018881555.1). Classification (NCBI taxonomy): domain Eukaryota; kingdom Metazoa; phylum Chordata; class Aves; order Passeriformes; family Ptilonorhynchidae; genus Amblyornis; species Amblyornis subalaris. Next base: position 1,754,496 of record JACAXG010000035.1, read on the forward strand.
CCTTTTCTCCAGAATCTCGTTCCCCAGTCTGTCTGTACGTCCTTTCCCAAGTGCAGAATCCGGAACTTGCCCTTCTTATACTTCATTCACTCGGTGATTGTCTAGTCCTGCAATTTGTCAAGATCCATGCCTTCAACGGAGTCAACAGCTCCTCCCAATTTAGTGTCATCAACGAACTTGATTAATATGCCTTCCTGTGTCCAAGCTATTTATGAAGATGCTGAAGAGCACTGGCCCTAAGGTGGAGCCCTGTGGAACCCCCCTAGTGACAGGTCACCAGTCTAATGTCACCCCACTCACTGTAACCCTTTGTGCCTGGCCCATGAGCCAGTTGCTCACTCATCACATGATGTGTTTATCCAGCTGTGTGCCGGACATTTTGTCCACACGGATACTGTGAGAGACACTAGCGAAATCTTTACTGAAGTCCAAAAAAGATTACATTAACTGGCTTCCTTTATTCTACTAGGTGGGTAAAATTGTTGTAAAAGGAAATTAAGTTTTTCAAGCAGGACTTTCCCCTTGTGAGTCCATGCTGACTGTGACAAATGACAGTGTTGCCTTTCAGGTTTTTTTCAATAAATCCCAGAATAATCTTCTCCAAGATTTTACGAAAATAAACATCCTTCCTCCTTGCTTTGTCTTCACTATGTTGAAGCAGCAGTAAAGGACCTTGAGCACTGAATCACTTTGTCATCCATGTTAACAGCAAAGATTTTCTGTCCTTAAACTGGGTAAAATTGCAGAGGTCTGAGTCTGGTCCCACTGCAAACAAGTGCATGATGATGTTTACAACGTGATTTAAGAGCAGAATGTGTTTCCTTCTGCTGAGCATACACACCTCAGGAGTTTAAACTTACTAAGCAAACACTTCTGCACACTTTTCTGCATTAAGGAAGGGTAAGTTTATTGTTATCTAGAATTTATTTTGATCTGGAATTTAAAACTTCTGAAATCATTTACATTTAAATGAAAGTTTCAATATTTGCAAAATAGTTTTTTCCAATATAGATAACCAATTTAACATAATGAATTAGAAGTTAAAGAGTTCTTGCTGGTCTTGTACTCACCATGATGGAATTTTATTTATGGAAGTATCAAAATAATCTGCATAGGATTTCTGATCTGGCTTTCCTGGAAAGTCAGCTAAAAATACTTGATATATGACACATTAAAGAAGCAGTAAAGATGAAGACAAATTCCTCTGTGGAAAAGAGGAGCCATTGGTGGAAAACTCCATTTCCAAGACTTGTGGTTTCCATAATGAAAACACTGTTCTCTCAGTCTATGCATTCAATTTCTTGTCAGAACACTTGACCCAGCAACAGGCAGGAGAATGTATTTGTCAGTCCTCAACTGAGCACAGCTACACCTTGCTTCTTTTTGCTTCTCCTGAAGGAGACATTTAAAATGCAGAGAGTTACTCAGTAGTCCTCATTCATCTGATTTGGTTATAGAAAGCCCAAGATACAATACAAAAGGTGGCAGACAAAGAATATGTACTCAGGTCTGGTATTCCACAGGAAAGGTAAGATGACTTGAGTATGCAATATTTACTCTTTCTGCTGTTTCCTCTTAAACATCTTCTTGAAGCAACCATACTTACAAATAAAAGATTGAAACCCCTTCTCACTCCAAAATTATCATTCAAACAGGTTAAGACAATCAGAAAATCCATCTAGGACACCTCCCTCATCACATAAATTGCAGACTTCTGATAAAGCAGCATGTTGTAAAGTGATATGTACATCTAAATGCTCCAGTGCAGAATAAGCCTGCCCACCACTCTGAGACATTATGGATGTCAGATAACAGCCAAAAATTGATGAGACAGTATTCACTATTCTTCTACAGTAAAAGAGCCACAGTTCTGCCTTGACCTTAGGGGATCCGCACAAAGGCAGCTGAGGGATGCAGAAAGGATGCTACACACTCCATTGCTTCCATACAGCACACCTACCTGTTGCTTAGAAACAAATAGACTGAAGTTTACCATGTACTGACCTCTTCTTCTGCTTTCCAATCCATGGAATTTTGACCAGTGTCTATAAATATAAGAAAAGTTTATCTTAAAGAAATGCATCTATAGCTGCAAAAGGAATAATAATTTATGTCAGCCTGAGCCGAAGTCAGCCATGCACACCACCCTCTGGTACAGCGTTTTCTTAGGAGATTAAGAGTACTTGGCATGGAGAACTGAGCAGAGACTACTGCAGTGCCAGGGAAAAAGATTAATATACATCTTCTAACCTTCAGAAAATACTAAAGTCCAGCACATCTGGCTTGAGCTTTATTTAAGCAGCTTTGTTCCAATATTATTTTCTGTCAAATCATCAGCTCCTTTAAATGGCTCTCACCTGCTACTCCTTGTACTTAAAGCATTTTATAACTAAGCTAATCAGTCCCTTCTTGCTACAAGCTTGTTCCGTAAAATATATACTTTAAAAGCTGTAAAGACATTAAGATAAATAACAGTGGCTAAAATTGTATTTAGGAGACTTGTACACCTGCTAAATTAGCATGCCTTTTCCCATTTTGATGGCCTGTCCAGCTTTTCTAGTTTTACTTAATCACCCAAGCTGAAACTGTATATACCAGCTTCCTATCAAGGACACTCTTAATCTTATTGACAAAATTTTATAGGAAGTGTTCTGTTATTTCCAAGAACAGGTCTAGGGAATATATTTCTTTACTGAAGTTAAAAAATACTAGCAACGTATCCGTGAGAAACTTTGAAGTCCCCCTTAAAGTAGGTAAAAAATTAACATGTTGTGGGTAGAAGGACATCAAAAGAGAGGACAACTCACAAAAACAACCGCCAATCTGTTTCCCAGTCTTGATGATGCAGAGTGGTGAGGCAAGTGTTTCTCACATCCTCACATCTGCTGCTGAAGACCTTGACCAAGCTGTAGGCACAGATTAGACCAGTACTCCAGTAGGAAAAGTAACCTAGCCCACTCCAGTCAGTCTTAATATGTTCCTCTTCCACTCTAACAGACAGGTAATGCTCTCTTCCACAATATGTAGAAGATAGCCAACAAAAAGAGCAGGAAATAAACACATCTGATAAATTAAAGCCTTTATTAACACAAACCAGTGCTTCCCTGATACTCTTTCTGCTTTTTATGAATCATAACTGCGAATTCAGAAGAAGCAAAAGGAGTCTGTTGGTTTGGAACAGGCCAGTGCTTGAAATGCATATCTGAATGTTTGACTGAAATTGCAGAGATAGCATCACATAATTCCCCGAGCCTCTTTGGGTCTGTTTTTTTCTGTGAAATCAATGCTCAGTTCCCGTGTAAGAAAATATCATGTGTCATTGTAATTAAAAACTATGTGACAATATATGCATGGAAAAGGAAGGAATCAAAGTCCAGTGAAAACTAATCCTGGAAGCTACTGGCCTTTTATATTTGATTAAGCCACTCTAATAAAACTCTTGTCGGGTTACATGACATGACTATAATTGACAATTTTGGAAGTACAGTATTTACTACATTTGAAGATACAGATACGTAAACTAATTGAATCTGTAGAAACTGTGGCTTTTCTTGTTACTGATAAGTGTACATATTTCTTTCATCACCCCACTTAAACACTTCAGTAGCAATAAAAATAAGATCCTTTATCCCAGGTCCACCTTTGAAATCCATATGCTTTACAACACAGTGGTCTTTCAATTGTCAGTCCTTTACCTTATATACTCAGAGCCTGAATTCTTCCCTGAATAAGCTTGTTGCACTTCGTCTTGTTTATGAGGTATCCGCCTTATGATACCAGCTGTTTAATGGTGTCCTATAAGAGGATTAGGATTCGTGGATTTCTGTCTGCATCCTAAGTACTTGCTAAACACTCCTTACAAACACAACTTTGTTTCCATTGCAGAAAAATTGCTTACTAGATCACAGCATTCAGAAAAAAAGGGTTAATTGTAATCTGTATATTTATTATTTGTATATGTCCTATATCTCTGTCTTAAAGTACCTCATTCTTTTGATTTATGCAGTTCTATTTTGCTGTCTCTCTTCACTGAGTAAAAAACTGTCTGGATGGTCAGGCCTAGAGAGTGGTGGTGAATGAAATCTGGCATTCAGTCACCCATGGAGTTCCCCAGTGCTCAGTACTGGGGCCAGTTCTGTTTAATCTTTTTACTGACAGCCTGGACGAGGAGATTGAGTGCTACCTCAGGTAGTTTGCAGTTAAGTTGAGCAGGAACGCTCTGCTGGAGGGTAGAAAGGCTCTGCAAAGGGATCTGGACAAGCTGGATCAACGGGCTGAGGCCAGTGGAATGATGTTGAACCAGACCAAGTGCCGAGTCCTGCCCTTGGGTCACAACAACCCCAGGCAGCACCACAGGCTGGGGCAGAGTGGCTGGAAAGCGTCCCACAGGAAAAGGACCTGGGGGTGATGGTTGACAATGGCTGGACATGAGCCAGCGTGTGCCCAGGTGGGCAAGAAGGCCAATGGCATCCTGGCTTGCCAATAAATAGTTCCTTTTCTCTACAGCAAACCTTTGATATAGTCAGAAAATGACATATATAACAGTTCATTTATATTAACAGGAAGCATGAAAAAAACTCTCAATAGCTTCTTTAGTGGTTGTTCCCTCCCTTTCCTTTCCCACCATCTCCACCAAATAATGTTGTCCAGTTGCTGTAAAATCTGTCAAAGTTGTTCTGTATTCTATGCCCAAGAGAAAACAGAATACACTTTGATTAAAGACAACTCTGTTAATTATAACCTTCCTTTCATTATACCACTTTCACCGTTGTTTTGAGTGTTGTTGACTTCTCTAAGTAATGAATAGCAAGTCTTTAATTTTTTTTTCAAAGAAATAAAACCAGTTAGTAAAAAAGTACTCAGGAGCTCATAATACCTTTTTTTCTTGTCTACTTAGATCTTAACAAAGAAACATATCAATATAAAAATGTAGGTGTGGAGTGTTTTGACTAAGCCATGGGAGGGAATTGTGAGTAGGCTGAAAAAAACAACAACAAAATCCTTTTCACTGCTTTTCCAACGTTGTGCTTACTTATGCTGATTGCACACACATAAAATTAGCTTTCTTTTTAGGCAAATCATCTAGAATTCCATGGAAGCTTGAAGGGCAATGACTGCTTACCTCTTCAAAACCTACACCTTACTCTGTGCACATGGATCATGCTGTTGGGGCACACTTTCAGGATCTTCAAGATCTCTTCCTAACCTTCAGGAACTCTTTCCTAGCAGAGTTTCAAGGAAAAACATGGTTCAGGGCAGCATAGGATAACTTGCACTTACTCGGAAAATAGCCAGCTTGGACTGAACCTGATGTTTACTCACTGTGTGGAGGAATGTGGGAAGGAAAGCCTGAATGAGAAAAAGAGGTTTTTTTCCTTTAGCTGTGGACTGTGTATTTCTACAAAGAGATCTATTTCTGAAATCTGGGAAGATTCCCAATACAAGGAAAATATGGATATATGTTTCTGTGGATGGTGTATAGAACGTGCAATGAGCTCAGTTGAAATACATACAGATTACAGATACAGTAATGACTTCACCGTTACTGTCAGCCTGATTGCCCAGGTCTTGTAAGAAAGTTGACAGTTCATATATCTGACAACAGCAGCATGACTGACTCATTAGTCACATCAGTATTCCCTCTCATTTGTCCTTCTTTTTCAAGTCTGGAGCACATACAAAGGACATCAGATCTACCAAAATCAGATGCCATTTTCAAGTAACTTGTAACTGAACCCACAGATAATTCACAGTCAGATTCTCTCTCTTTCTAGAATAGCATGGATCAAAAATGAATAAAAAGAGGAAAGAAAGCATCATTCTGTGAATATAAACTCCTACATAGTTCAATTTCTCTGTAATGTTCCTACCTTGCCAAATCCAGGGTACCCAATATCACCTTAAATAAATTTAGACATGGTTTATAATATAGATGAATATCAGAGATATTTCTTGAGTCTCCCTGAATAAAGAATTTTACACTATAGTCACTGAAAGCTTTCTAGACCTTTGAAATGTTAAGTCTCTCACTCAGGCACAAAGAGAGATCAGAATAATAGTAATAGTAGACCATAATCCAGCTTGCTGAAGTCAGAGACTTCAAAGGGTCCTTGGCAAAATTAAGAGTAGGACTACTTTTTCTCTAAGACGTTCAGGGGAAAATATCTCTTTTTGAAGATGAATGCCTCAGCAATTATTCCTTAGAACAGCATCAGTACTACGATTGCTTGTGTAAGCTCTGTTGCAATGCAGCAAGGTGAAACCAGTGCTCAGTGGTACAAGGACACTTCCACTGAGCACAAAGAGAGAGTATGACAGACAAATACATCATGCTTAGCCTGCAGATCCAAGTGCACAAAGCAAAGCATGCTGACAAACTACCACACATGCAAATCAAAGCAACAAATGAAAGCACAGTGGATGGGCATGTGTGGATGAAACGAGGAAAATACAGTGTTAAAGATGATCCTTACTGCTTTCAGAAACCAGTCAAGACACAGTTATCAGGCTAACGTTTTCAAAATGTGAAGTGATGTGGAGCATTCACCTGGAGATATTGGAGCCGAGTTTTCAAAATGTTGAAGATGAGCAAGTCAAAGGCAGACACAGCATGACAAAAACCAAATCAATTTACCTACTGCTGAGAGCACAAAACCTAAGCAATTTTGAACTATTTCCTGTTGAGTGCCTGTTGTCCAACTACTTACAATTCCAACGAACTGAATTATTAGAGTTCCGTTCAGCAATAAGGAGTCTATTAAATGATATGGAATAATGTAAGCAATCAGAAATCACCTTATTTTAACATGACAGCAAGATGATATAAATCTCATGCTTGCACAAAAGCACTGAAATTATTTTACTAGATATTGTGATTATGTTTATTCAGCAAAATAAATTATACTAGCTAGGTGATTTTAGGGAAATAAGAAAAAAATTAGCATAGAAAAAAACTAACTGTTTAAGGGTTATTCTTGTTGTTATTATAGTTTTGTTGTCTAGTCTTAATTTGAACAAAGAAAAAGTGGCCTAGTATACATATTATATTATATTATATTATATTATATTATATTGTATTGTATTGTATTGTATTGTATTGTATTATATATTATGTAGAATTCAGGAAAACATCAAACAACAAACTTCCAGCATCAAACTCACAGCTAAAGTGACATGTAACAATAATTGGGAACACACTTTCAACTGTGAATTGCAAACCAGCTTGCCAAAAAACAGCTTCTATAGGATAATTAATATGTTCGTTTGGTTGGGGTTTTTTTCAAACTGAGAAAAATATAGGCAAAAAAAAGAAAAAAAGAAAAAAAATAAAGAAGAAAATTGTGGCTGTTTATTCAGTAAATATTTCATTAGGAAAAAAGCTCTTGCAAATTGCTCGTTAGGGTAATCTCACTATATAGATCTTCAGAATTTAACTGCTTCCTTAAGTCCAACATATTTGGTCTGGTCACTAGTGGTGTCCCCGAGGAACACCAGTTGAACACACAGGGCCCAGTCCTGTTTAGTATCTCTGTTAATGATCTGGATGAGGGAATTGAGTCTACCATTACCAAATTCATGACTGGCACCAAGTTGGGCAGGCATGTTGGTCTGCTGGAGGGTAGTAAGGCTTTGCAGAGGGATGTGAACAAGCTGGATTGATGGACTGAGGCCAATGGTGTCAACAGGACCAAATGCCAGATCCCGCCTTTGGGTCACAACAACCCCAGGCAGCGCTACAGGCTGGGGCAGAGTGGCTGGAAAGCTGCCCACAGGAAAAGGACCTGGGGGTGCTGGTGACAGCAGCTGAACATGAGCCAGAGTGGGCAAGGTGGGTGCGCAAGTGGGCAAGAAGACCAATGGCATCCCGGCCTGGATCAGCAATAGTGTGGCGAGAAGGACCAGGGAAGGGATTGTCCCCCTGCACTTGGCACTGGTGAGGCCACACCTCGAGTGCTGTGTACAGTTCTGGGCCCCTCAGTTCAGGAAGGACATTGAGGTGCTAGAATGAGTCCAGAGAAGGGTAATGAAGCTGGTAAAGAGACTGGAATGCATGTTATATAAGGAATGGCTGAGGGAGCTGGGATAGCCAGCTTAGCCAGGAGAGGAGGGGTCTCAGGGGTGACCTTATTGCTCTCTACAGCTGCCTGAAAGGAGGTCGTAGCAAGGTGGGGGGCAGCCTTTTCTCCCAGGCAGCTATGAATAGTACAAGAGGACATAGTCTCAAGCTTCTCCAAGGGAGGTTTAGGTTGGTCATTAGGAAGAATTTCTTCACAGAAAGGGTGATGGACATTGGAATGGGCTGCCCAGGGAGGTGGTGGAGTCACTACCCTGGAGGTGTTTAAGGAAAGACTGGGTGTGGCACTCAATGCCATGGTCTAGTTGACAAGGTGGCATTTGGTCATAGGTTGGACTCAATGACCTCAGAGGTCTTTTCCAAGCTAATTGATTCTGTGGTTCTGTGGTTCTATATTTCTTAGCACATACACTCAGAAATTCTATGTTCTGAGATTTTGTGCCTTGATCTGTCCAGCCTAAATTCTTTGATGTTTTCTGCAACTTGTGAACACCTGTAGTGTCACTGGATCTGAAAACTTAGTGACCAACCCACCGCTGAAATCATTTTACCAGGCAAATATCTCCCAGTATATATCTCCTTAGCTTCCTATAGAGGCAATGTAACAAGCCAGTAGAAAGAATTATCAGCACCAAATTATCCACATACTCTTCCATCTCAAAGGGAGAAATTTTTAGATGGTTATATTCAACATACAGACTCTACCAAAAAAAATTACATTATTCACTGTCTTGTCCTTTGGATGGTGTCACAGTAAAGTTAACTACTGTTGACCTTCACATTCACAAAATTTGAGACTAGACAAATAAGGGCTACAACAGCGTCCATCTCTGACATTAAATTTTCATTTTCAGTGTAGAGTGTACTTTTATTTTCAAGAAAACACATGGTTGCAATCTGAAAATAACAGCATTTAAGTTTAATCAGGATTTCTTCAGACTGCAGATGACACAACTGGAATACCCCACAGACACATTAGATGAAAAGGAGTACCCCAACATCAGCTGACATTGTGAGAATTATACAACGCAATTCCTGTGATGTGACTTCTGCTTTGACAAAGGACATGTTTGACTCCTTCCTGCTGGTTGATTGCATGAGAATGTGAGACACTACTGCCGTATTCATATATTTATATGGTCTCCAGATGCAGAGAACCTGGAGAGCTGGAGACATCTCTGTGGAAATTCTAAATTGAACTCTAAAGTGAACTTGTAATTGAATCTATTAGCTTGAAATAGAAGAGTCTGCTACACATCTGGCACCAGGTCCTCTCTGTTCTTTACCAGGTGAAAATAGGACGAAAGTAAGGGGAGGTACACACACATGCACCAGTTCAACTGAATTCATGTACAAATTGCTTCTTGAATACTTTCTGCTGCTGCCATGCGAAAGAGCTGCCTTCTGTGGGCTTCTGATACTGAGCAGCAGAGCAGGATCACTTTCATGCAGTCCTTTTGCTAGCACGGGACAAAATAAGCTGCTCACTTATTAAAATACTTTTATATTTCATCAGTCGAAAACCTTACCATGCAAATTTGCTGTACTGCAGTAAAGTCCTGATGCATGGAGGGATTTTATGTCCTTTTGGATGACAAAGAGTTTCCATTGCTGTTTCTCAGGTGATTTTTGCTTCTCCAAAGATTATTTTCAGAAGGATTTGCTTGTTCTTACAGGACATTTCTATCAGAACACTGAAAATAAGCTTAAACTGTCATGCAGAAACTTAATTATAAAGCTTGCTAAAAGCACAAATTGAAGTTCTGCTTGTCGCTGGTGACTACAAGTTTCTGTCAGGCTGGAAAAGTCAGTTGCTTCAAGCACAGCAGCATTTCTGTGACAACACTGTGTTAAAAAACCTCATTTTAACACCTAAAAAAAATTTAAAGCTAATTTCTTATGGTTTTAATTATATTTCCTACTACGCAGTTTACTGATCTCTAGCTAATTACGAGGAAAATTAAAGCCCTAAAGCAAAGCCTAGAGTCTTCTCCTTTGGCTACTGCAATTAATAAACTAGAAATCCTTACCTCCTCTACAGCAGTGTTGCCTTACCAGTGTCAGATTCTCCCCTGGTGAGAAGCAAGCATGATCATCCTAAGGCCTAAGAACTATGTTCTTGGTACAGGGACAAGAGGATGGAGTTTTCAGTGCTGTCTGTTCCATACCACCCATATCACCGATGGAGGGGCGAGGTCCCGGCAGAATAAACGCCACAGACAGAAACAGAAACGGCACCATCTTTAGCCGTGGCACGTAGGAGGGTGTGTGGCAGACCGGAGTCAGGACCGCTGTGCCATTGCGCACCGGGATAGAGCCATGGTCACAGCTGCTGTAGCCACGGGAGCCACCACCCTGGAGCCGCTGTCTGCTACCCTGCTGCTGCTGCTACCTCTGCAGAGAGAACCCCTGCACCCATGCCACTGCTGTCACCGTGGCCACAGAGAGAGACAGCCTGCACGGGTACGGCTGTCACCACTGGAGTTGGCATCTCAGCAGGACAACTCCTTATTCGGACAAAGTAGCTTTCCAGGTTTTGTTTTGTCCCTGTTTTCCACTGCTTCTCGGCTGGGAAGGAGGAGGTTGAGCCACGGGAGCCTCCCCCACGTGCAGACTTTGTTTTGCCGGGTGCTGTGTGGTGATGGTTGCCATTTCACCTGTGTTTAGAGGTCGCGCTGAGTGCTGACCAGGGGGGTGTTTGGTGGTGAATACCCTTTTGTGGGTAAAACTCTCTCCTCTCTGCTCTCTCTTCCTCTTGTACACTCTTTGTTATTAATATTGTTGTGGTTATTGCAATTTTTCCAGTAAGTTGTGTTTCTAATTTATAATCTCTCTTAGTTTCCTCCATTATCAGAAGGGGAGGGGGAAAAAGGGGCAGCTGTGAGTGAGTTTAATTTTTCAGCTGGGTTTTAAACCAGCACAAACCGAATCACTGAAAGGCATAAATAGGACTAAATTTGTTAAAAGTTAGAAAAGAAGGCACTAAGAATGATGGTAAGTGCCATGTGTCCTATGAACTACTATCAACAACATCCCTCGCATGATATACTGAAACAATGACCGTGTAACTGTACAAACTGCTTGCATAATTTGCACTAAAATATAGTCTCTTGTATACTAACAGCTGTATATAAGATTTACTTACCACACTGACTAAGCATTCACCCGGCTTCTCTGCACCACTTTCATTTCCCCTCCTTGTTCCTAGCAGGCTTTTTCTGCAGTTAATGCACTGAGACATGCTTGGCTGTCTAAGGCTTTCCTACAACCATGAAAATTCGATCTATGACTTCCAGTGCAGCTTGAACCACAGCCCAAAGCCTAAACTTCAAGTCTCAAAATAATATTGCCTCCAAATCATGGGTATTTTTCAAATACCAGGTTTTTTCTTGCAGCTACAAATTTTGGCACACATTTCATTGCAGTTCAGGGAGGACTATAATTTGTCAGCCAGCCCTTCATCTATATTTGTGGAGACATGGTAGCACATGGTGTTCACCCTGTTCTTCCTGGGGTAATATATGCTTTGATGGCTTTCCTTTCCCAACTCTTGCAGAAATTCTGTCTTTCTCAGAAGAAGTTTCAAAGCATGGAGAAAGAATACACAGAATGAAAGCTCCAAGGGTCAGCTTTATTTGAGATAAACCTGATGAGATACAGCTGCAGGTTCTGAGGGACTTGGTGGAGAAAGTGGCTAAGTTATCCATCATATTTGAGAAGTTATGGCAAACCAGTGACGTTCCTACTGACTGGTAAAGCAGAAATATAATCCCCATTTTTAAAAAGGGAAATAAGGAAAACCCAGGAACTATGGGAGAGAAGCACATGGAGGACAGGGAGATGATTGTTGACAGCCAATATGGCTTTACTTAGGGCAAATAGTGCCTGACAAATTTGGAGGCTTTCTATGACAGGCATTCTTCTTCTACAGTGTTGTTGGATGAGGGAGGAACAACCGACATCAGCTACCTGGACTTGTGCAAAGCATTTGACACTGTCCTGTATGACATCCTTGTCTCTAAACTGGAGAGACACAAATTTGGTAGGTGGAACACTAGGTGGATAAGGAATTGGCTGGATGGTAGCACTCAGAGAGTTGTGGGAACAGCTCCCTGTCCAAATGGAGACCAGTGATGAGTGGCATTCCTTGGGGGACCAGCGCTGTTTAATATCTGTGTCAGTGACATGGACAGTGGGGGCACCCTCTGCAAGTTTGCTGTTGACTCCAGTCTGTGTGGTGTGGCCGATGCACTGGAGGGCAGGGATGCCATCCAGAGGGACCTGGACAGGCTGGAGAGGTGGGCCTGTGTGAACCTCTGGAAGTTCAACAAGGTCAGATACAAGGGCTTACCTCTGTGTTGGGTCAATCCCAAACATGTATACAGGCTGAGTAATGAGTGGATGGAGAGCAGTCATGAGGAGAAGAGCTGTTGCTTGATAAGAAGCTTGACATGGCCCAGCAATGTGAGCTTGCAGCTGAGAAAGCCAACCATGTCTTGGGCTGCATCACAAGAAGTATGACCAGCAGGTTGAGGGAGGTCATTCTGCCCTTCTACTCCACTCTTTTGAGACCTAGCCTGTAGTACTGGGTCCAGATCTTGGGCCCCCACCTTGAGAAGGACATGGACCTGTTGGAGTGAGTCACCACAACAGTGATCAGCACTCTGGAGCACCTCTTCTACGAAGACAGGCTGAGACAGTAGGAGTTGTCCAGCCTGGAAAAGAGAAGGCTCCAAGGAGACCTTCTAGCAGTCTTACAGTACCTAAAAGGGATCTACAAAAAAGCCAGAGAAGGACTTTTTACAAGTCATGTAGTGATAGGACAAGGGCAAATGGTTGAAGACAGTAGATTAGAATCATAGAATTGTTTGGCTTGGCAGGGACCCCAAAGATCATCTAATTCCAGTTCCCCTGCCATGGACAGGGAGACCTTCCACTGGACCGACCAGGTTGCTCAGAACTCCATCCAGCCTGGTCTTGAACACCTCCAGGGATGGGACATCCACAGTTTCCCTGGACAACCTGTGCCAGTGTCTCCCTACACTCACAGTAAAGAATCCTAATGTTTAATCTAAACCTACTCTCTTCGAGTTTGAAGCCATTCCCCCCTGTCTTGTCACTACATGCTCTTGTAAAAAGTCTGTCTTCATCTTTCTTGTAGGCTCCCTTCTGGTACTGGAAGGAAGACTAAATATTAGATATCACGAGATTTTAAATTTCAGGCCATTTACAGTGCATTACCATTGTATTTTTCAACTTTTTCTTCACATTGTTTTGGAGTAGAATCTTAATTTACAATTGGATGTTATTATTCTAATATGTGCAGGCAACTAAAAAAGCTGAGGCATAGACAGAGACCATGCTAATGCTCCAAATCTTCTGGTGAATCTCCTGGGGACAAATTGGGTGTACAGTGATTGTTTAGTTCTGCCTAGAACGGATGCCAAGGCCACTGAGCATTTTCAAGCTCTTGAAGTATTCCAGAAGGTCGGATCATGTGCCTGTAACTCAGTTTTGAGTTGCATAGCCAATAATTCTGAATGCCTTTCTCAACTTCACTCTTCAGATCTTTGGCTATCTAAGTTAATATATTTCCTCAAACTTGCTGAACGTTTTCTAAATTAGTGTTCACCCACCCATCCATTTCAATATGCTACCAAGAGATTTGAGCTCCAAAATAATTTTGTCATTTGCTATCATTATCTTCTATCAAGAAAATGTTCTGCTTCATTACATCTTCATTAAAAAAAGTCTCCAAATGGAGTGTTGGTGAACAGTGCCCTTCAATTTCATTTATGTCATCTGTTAAGAGTAGTAAAGAGCAACTGTCTGCAAGAATGAATAATTTTATAATTACATACATATTAGTGTGGCTACTTGTATGATGTATTACATAATGAGGCGTCCTGTAGAGTTGCTGGAGCAGCAGTAGACTATTATCCCATAATTTTCACTTTGTTCACCATCACCATACATTAATACATATGCACTTCGTGCAGTATGGAGGTTGAACAATGTTACTCCAACATGGCAAGACAATACCATCATCTTCATTTGGGAAAGAAATTATTATTGTACTGATAAAATTATATTTGTTTAATATAGTTTTACCTCTTAATTTTTCAAGATGATAAGATTGATTGCCATTACAGTGAGGACTTGACTTTTCACATAGTCCTAGAGGTCAGATGCTGGTTCTACTGTGAAGTAACTCTTGTTCTGAGGTGGAATTGCCTTATGGGAATTGGTGTGTCAAAGAGCAATATTAAATACCTTTCTTCCTTTGCAACACCCGATATCAAGTCACATCTGAAACCAACAATGCCTGATCCACAGCTCAAAAATCTTAGAAATATATATCAGGTTTAGTTCAAACTCCTCTTAGTCATTTTCCTTAAGCAGTGTTCATTTCTGAGTCAGCACATGGAAAGCTATTACAGAAATCAGAAGTCAAAAGGTAAGCCTCCACTCCAGGTTGTAGATGTATTTATCTTCTCTGTGAACATTTAAAGATTGGTTACTGAATACAATTTTGCCCATGAAGTGATCATTCTGCAATACAAACCTCATCCCTGCCTTGCTGATGTTCTCTGACAGACATTTTAAAATGCTTTGCAGAAACTCAGATATTTTTAATCTTCTTGCAAATCTAATTCATTTTTTATTACTACCAGAATTCCTCACATGAAGCTAAAGAAGGGTGCTGTGAGAAATATGTGCTGTTCATACTCATCCTTGACAATTAGGAAGGCAAACTCTTTGCAGTCGTGTTGGTCTAGCATTTTTCATGGCCTCCTATTTGGTTGAATATTTAAGTAAAGGAAGAACCATTTTTAAAATCATTACCACAGTGTGCACCTGGATTTACACAGCTGCTGGCTCATGATCACCTCGCAGATATGCCATCATACTTTCTAGGAAAATGAGAAATTTTGGACTTTGTAAAATTTATCAGCCTGTGATCATTTTCAGAGCTTGGCTTTCCTTCAACCTTCTGTGACTTGTACAGAACTACCAGTTAAATCTCCATTTGTGAAATACATTTTATGCCACCTTCCTGGCTTGCCTACCTTCTTGCAACGTAGAATGTCTGCAGCCAGGAAAACATACAAGCATTGTATGAAATAGTTACACTACTTAAGTAAGAAAAAGATAATCAAAGACTTTCTCACTGATAGAAATTCCTCCAATTAAGACATGGACATAACATCTTCCAAGTTTCCTTAAAATACATGACAATACACACTGTACTCTTACTGGGACCAGGAACACAATTTAGAAAAAAACCAGAAGTGATCTAGAACATAGGGTTCCACATCCAAGGTTTTAAAAGCATAACAGGTAAATCATTATCAAGGAATTCTAATACATTTTCATCATTATTCTTTTATGTTAGCTTGACACAGATTAATTTCAACAGTGAAAAATGGCTGATAAAACACTTAAGTTTAGTTGAGATGGAACAAAACTGGGTTTTGGTAGAAAAAAAGACATTCGGCATTAGAGGGCTATAAGCTAGCAAACAAAAATCCCATCCGCAGCTGTTGTTTTCCGCCCAGCTGTGGTCCAATTGACTCCAACAAAGATATAAATCCTGTTTATCTGTCACAGGATTTCATTTAATTAAAAACAAAACAAAACAAAGCAAAGCAAAACTCCAGCACCACCCACCCCCCCAACAAAACCAACCAAATGAAACCCAAACAAACAAACAAAACCCCTCAGTGTCTTCTCTTTGTTAATTTTAGACCCAATCCAGACCATTTTATCTACAATTAATATATTTTAACCCATAATTCAATAATTCTGAAAAAGCTCAGTTGAAAACACAGACAGGAACGACTAATTTGATAAGGTTTAGGGTGTCTTTGGTAAGACAGTAGAAAAACCTGTGCAAACAGAAGATAAAGCAATATTCTGAAAGTTCTAAGTAGTTAAGATGGATCCCTATGTTCATTCAGAACCAGCTACTGGAATAGACATAGATAAGACTGAAGTTTTAAGAGTGGGTTGGATTAATGAAATATACCAATAAGGGTTCTGGTAGTCTAAATCTACACTGGATTGAACAGCATCTCTGAAAGAAAAGACATTACTGCTGTTAAACCAGTATCACAGCCCCAGATATGAAACCAGCACTCCATCAGCTCTTGCCCTTGAGGACAGTCAATGCATCTGTCAAGTCAGCTCAGTGGAGGAATTTTTTTTTCTTACAATATATTTTTTCTTATCATATATGCTATATTGTATAGCATACATGGCAGTTAAACTTCGAGGTCAGATGTCTGGAGGCACACATTGCAGGCTATAAGGAAAAATTCTGCAATTTTTGGTGCTTAGTAACAGTAAAGTATTTACAGACATAAGACACAGCTTTGTGCATTTCCTTCCACCTGCTTTGGCTCTTCACTGGACTTAGAAATACTACAATTTTTATTGAATTATTTTCTCATTAAGATGAGAGATATTAGACAGGAACTGATTAGTTTGTGTTTTCAGATTTTGTACGTACTCTCTGGCTTTATGTTATTAAAAAACTATTGCAAAGTTCCCATCTGGTGGACTGGCCTCAAATGAAAAAAAGGAACAAATCACTCAATTATTCTACCTGTGTTTCATGTATGTTATTAGCACCTGTTTTTTGAAATCTTTGTTAAATACTGTTGTTTTATCAAAGCATTTTAAAAAATGCAATACCCAAAATTTCATTAATTCCCTGTGATGCTGTTTCTTGTCTATGTTCACCATAAACTATGAGAAAAGAGGACTTCATTAGTTTTCTATGGATCAAGTCAAAGGTCACCAAGGGTCATACAAATGATATTAATAAGCCGACCTAGACAGAAAAAGTTGAAGATCTAGATAAGTAAGACTAAATTGATTTTTTCTTCTCTTAACTACAATCACTGAAGATCTTTTTTAAGGAGTATGAAAGTGCAAGTTTCCACTTGCTATATTGTGCACTGCACTGTACTGTACATGTTCTGGTAGTACTGTCCTGCCTCTCCCAGCACTGAAACTCTCAAATGCCCCAAAATGCTGAAAATATTCCTAACCTTTTGTTAAGTAATTCACTTAAAAGGTTGCTAAGACAGTTCTACAGGTTGGAAATGAATGTTGAGACATGGCTACATAAGGAGCAGCTCACCATGTGGTAATAATTTGACAACAGAATAGTTATTTATGAATTAATGTATCATTCTAACTCTACAAAAAAGAAATCTGAATTATCTTTGCCTTCAGGAAAAAAAAAATATATGTCAATGTATGTCATTGTTTTCCAGGATAGTGTTGACATTTTCAAGACTGACTCCTCTGTATGTTTCATTAACACTAAAAAAAAATTAAACACAAAAAATAAAATTATTTTTTCACGCATACAATCTTAACCATGATCTGAGAATTTTGTAACAGTGATCAATATAGCTAAAAAACCTGTTCTTATCATCTTTGCAGATAAAGTGTGTTTTTTCACAAATGCATTCTATTCATTTCATAATGATTCCAGGATGTCTCAAAATCAGACAAAGATAAAAATGTTTTAAATAGAATATAGATTTTTGTTTATTCAATAGCTGTGCTTAGTAGGTGTACAGGCAGGTAGTCACGCCAAGTATGTCTTTTTGGTCTTTTTTTATAGCTGAATTGGTTTTTAGAATAACTTCAACATGTCAAGAATGATCCATGGGCTTGGACTACCTTCTTTTCCATTTTATTATGATACTTTCTTAATAGTGTTGAGGTTTTTTATATATAGCTTCCTCCCTGTGCAGAAACTGCCAGCTTGACTCTACATCCAGGATCAAAGCCAATGTCTGTCATTCTGTAAGAGGAAGATGAAATTAAAAACAGCTTGTTCATCAGGATGTTTAAAACATCTCTATTTCACCTGCCTAATTTTTTTTTTTTAAATGCTTCTTTAATTTTCTGTGGATGTTGTGTTATCAACTTTTTTTTTCCAAGGCCATATCCATGGTATTACATTTGGTGAAGTGAAAAAAAAAAAGACAAATTATTAAGGAAAAAGCCTAGAACTTTGGCATGCTTTTTTTCTCAATTGTTTTTAGGGACAAAACACTAGCAGAAAAGAATATCAAAACTGCACTATTACAGGAAACAAAAGGTATGTAGAGGTCTTCATTATTATTCAATTGTCTTGCTGTTGCAGAACACAAAAATAAGATATGTCTCTAGCCTTCACAAGTTGTATAGCATAATTGTATTTTGTTTTTTCTAAGGTTGCACAACTCCTTTAAGGTATCGCAAGCTCCAGGAAGACATATATCAGCTACAATCACATTGTGTTATACCTGCAGGAGGGCACTTTTCTGTGCTAACTGTGCTGCAGGTAGTTCTAGCTCAACCAAGAAGGTAATATGAAATCATTAGTGTGAAAAAAAAGGATACTTAATACTTTAGTATTAACAGAAATACACAAACTTCGTAGAGAAAGAAGTAAACTCTAATTTAATTTTAGCTAGTCTTCAGGAGCCACTGAATTGGAATTATTTCACCTACTTCACCAAAACAGCTCAAAAGAGAAACAGAGTAAGTTGTAAGAAGGGGTACATGAGAAGGTGAATAGAGAGAAAATTGAAGGAAGGCCTAAATTCTGAAGTTGTCTTGCAGCTCATTTTGTTCCTAATGTCTACAGAGACATCACCTCACTGCCTCCTAGAACAGATCAGACATTTTACTTACTGAAAGCAACATCTGAGACTCTCAGTATATGTGTGAGGAAAAAAAAAAAATTAGACCCTGTGGCAATGAGATCCAAACTCAGAGCTCTTCTGGACAGGGTGTGCCTGATCCTGCCCACCCTGAAACTCGATGTGCCTTTTACTTCATATATGTCTTCAGTGGCGCTCATGCTTTGTGACATTTCTGTACCGAAGTGTAGGCATAGTAATGGTCTTTCTTACCATTTCTTTGCATTAGTTACTTCTGTTTTGCTTTGCTGTGGCTTCTAACGTGCTAGTATGCCAGCCTTCCCTTTAAGTGGTCTAAAACCTTTTCTGATTTAATTAAACTAATATGCTACTTACTTATCTGCTTCCTTTCTACCACTAAGCTTCTTTTTATTTTTTTAATTAAATTCTCCTGATGGTGACAGATGCAGACAAATTACTGCAGTTGCTCTAAACGTCTGAAAAATATGGCCACTTTTTTAGGTGTCTCTATATGAATTTATGCAGCTAGGTCCTTGTTTTATCACTTGAGATTGACAACAGCTGTTGCCTCTCATCCAGGTGAATTTCAGTGCTCTTCCATGACTCAGCAAGGTACATACTTGTCTCTTTCCCCAAGCTGTCACATAGAACAGCCAAACTCATGTGAAGAGGAAAATGTGACAAGTTTTCAATTGCAGTTTTTGCTGATCTACTCCAGGCCTTAGTTACCAGGTTGTTCTAGAGAGAAATAAAGCAAACCCCACTAGTACGTTTTGAAATGGATGATATCAAGTGCAATTAAACAAGGTAAATTAAACTTTCAGTTTGCTCTCTTCATGCCATTCATGAAGACAACGGCAGGTTTGGGTTGGATTTTGTTTGGTTTTTACATTTACCAATTGAGCTACAGGTTTGAAAATCAAAATCAACACATTCATAAACATACTGAAAACCATAGCCCCACAGAGAACTAGGTCCTAATACTATATATATACACCTTAAGCAAGCTTATGATGGGTGGGGAGAAGGAGACCGTTGCCAAGGATTTGCACAGAGAAATAAATGCTTCTTGGCTATTTTGGTATTTAAGCCTAGCAGGATCAGCGTCCGAGGGGAGATCCTGGGAGACATTTGCGTGCCTACCGCCCCCCATATTCTCAGCAGGCTCTGGGGTGGGCTGGCCGGCAGGTGGGCCGGCCGAGCCAGGGGTGGGCGGGGACCGGGCTCTCCGGTTGCCAGGTGAAGCGCAACGTCTCCGCCTCCCCGCGGTAGGCGCGCAGCCCCGCGGAGCACACGCAGGCGGCTCGGATCGGCTCGGCTCGGCTCGGCCCGGCTCGGCTCGGCTCCGCGCGACGCGCATCGCTCCAGCCCCGCCGACCCCCGCCATGGCGAAGGCGGTCAAGAAGGGGCTCTTCTGCCCGGGCTTCGTGAGGAAGAACTGGCTGCTGCTGAGCACAGTGGCCGCCGTGCTGGCGGGTGAGCGCGGGGGCAGGCAGGGAGCGCGGCGCCGCCTCCCCCCGCCCGGCCTTGCTGGCACGGTACGGCCTTGCCGGGCGCAAGGGTGGCGCGGCGCCCGCGGTGGGGCGAGGGGCGCTCCGCGGCCGCAGGGCCGGGCTGGGCGGCGCGGGGCGATGCCAACGACCCACGCGAAAGGCGGGCGATGGTGGCCGGCCGCTCTTGCCCGGCATCGCCGCGGCCGCGGGCAGCAGCTCCGCGGTGTCGCGGTGCCGCGGCGGCCGAGCGTGAGCGGGGCTGGGCGCGGGGGACGCGGCGCTCGCAGCCCCGGGCGGCAGGATCGGCAGGGGGGGCCCGGGGCCCTCCCGGCCGGACGGGCCCCTGCGCGCGTCCCGCCCGCCCGCGTGGCAAAGGTCGGTGATCGGCGGGGTGAGACCGCGGCGCGGAGAAGGCGCAAGTGCGCCGGGCGCTGTGAGCCCTCCGTCCTGCGGGTCCCCACGGCGGGCTGTGTCCCGGGCGGCCTGTGCAGCTCTTGGGGGAAACGCGGCGCCTGCCTACCCTGGGTCTGCCGGTGGCAGCCCCGGCGAGGAAGGCTGCAGGGCCGGAGAGCAGTGGTAGTGGCTTTGGGGAGCTTCTGATGGCCCAAGCGAGTGGTGCGACTGGAAGAATCTGGCAATGCCACCCAGCTTTCAGAGGCGTTTTCAGGGGTGCAAAGTCTGGCAATGCCAATGCCATCCAGCTTTCAGAAGGGTTTTCAGGGGCATCCTTTTAAAGACGGAGGGATTTCTCCCCTGTATGTCAACAAGTTTCTGAAGGGGAAATTAGTTGAATGCCGTCTTCCTAAGGATGGGTGGGCAAAGAAAATGTGTCAGATTACTTGAATGAAGAGGCTTTTCCATAGCACCTAATTTGGCCCTAGTCACACACCTTATTTCATTTTCTCCTGATGATTATTTGGAGAGCCTAGATCATATTTTTTCTCCTGTGGAGAACTGCTGCTTTAAGTACTTCATTAACTTGCTGTCTGATAGGTCTCTTTCAGATGACTTTTCTGATAATTTGAACTTTGGCTGGACCATACCTATTTCCATGCAAATTTGTTCAGAAGAGAATTATTCGTTTGGAATTCCACCCCTTTATTTATAAGCTGTGATCAGAACTGTGCTTACATATACATGTGTATTTTCCACAGCGCATTCAGTATTTGAAAGATCTCTGGGTTGTTCTCACCTCGTTCATAACAGGAGAGATTTTTATGAGTTCTGTACACCAAGTGCTAAGGCCTTGCTTTGAAAATATGACTGTCCAACTGGAGGAGTGTGTGTATGTGTCTGTGTTTGCTTGTGTACAATTGATTTTTCACATACTCTTGTCAGGTACTCTTCTATGTGTTGACATACTTGCTTCCCATTTGCAGAAGTTGTTGAGAAATATTCCCCTCTCATTATATTCAACTACTGTAGTTAGAATTGAAGAGTGTGATGTGATTCTAGAGGTGGAACATTCTGAAATTAATTTCTCTGAGAGCCACAGAGTATGACAATGCGGGAGCTGTGGGGACAACTGACCCCAATTCCCCTAATATCCAATGGGAATTCTCAGTGAGAGATTCCCAAACACCTCCTCTGTCCTTGGACTTCTCTGTCTGCTACACTGTAATTAACAGTACAGAACTCACGGGAGCTCTTTAATATTGTTGAAGAGAGTCTGCATAGTAATTCTGTGAGCTTTGGCGCAAATTACATTTTTGAAGTAACTATGTATCTGCAGCATTTTCAGTATTTTGCAAAGGTGAAGTAAGGTACACAAGGAGAACAGTGAAACCTTGTAGAGATGGAGTTAAATGATATATTTTGTTTTACTACAGCTCGAGGAAGGTTTGTAAAATACCTAGAGCCCACAAACTCTTCAAAATGAAGTTTACATATTTATTCTTTTTTAATATACCCTGGGAAATTGCTCTGAGGTTTGCTAGTCTAGTCAGTTTGGAGGAAAAATTTAGCATTTATGAGCAGAAGAGTAGCACATCATTTCAAAAGAAGAAAATATCTTTGGGCTTTTCAGAAACATATGATAAGGGAGGAGTGGAAATAATTAATGCAGCAAGCTGTGAAAATATGCTGTGAAAGCTGTCCAGGTGCGCTGCAAAATACCTGATATTCCTACACTATCATATGGACTTGTGATTTTTGCTCATCATTATCAGAGCCATGTTCAGCATACAATTGAAATATGCTTATCTTTGCTAGTACCCTTACTAAGCTGAAAAGTTTTGCTCATTACTTGTGTGCATCTGTGACAAGAGACGGAAACAGACAGAAACACCTCAGAATTCCAAACACATCTTCCTTCAAGAGTAATTATATTTTCAGCATTGTTGTTTACATTTTCAAAAGCATTGGAATTTCTCTTATAGAAGCATGGGGGAGGATATAATTTAAAATAGGTAAGCAAAATATCAGGTGAAAACACCTGAATGTACATTCAAAGAAAACAAAACTTGAGTCTCAAATAGTTATTTTCCTTGCTTTAGTAGAGAGCCCATTTCAAACCACCGAACTGATGTGGAGAGATCTGTGGAGAACAGCAGCTACGTGCAAATACCTGCAAAAGGAGGTGTATCTTGCATCTTTTTACTCTACTGGCCTTACTGAGCCCAAAGCAGCAGAGCTAACAAGAACGGTTTAAAAGTCAACTTGCTTCAAGTGCTTCTTCACCCTTTTATTTAGAAAGTTACATTATTTCCAGCTTGTACAACCAAGGCAAAATAAACCAGAAATATCCCTGAAATTTACTCAACCTGAAACAGGTGTCCCAAGGGCAATTGCATACGCAGAGTTTAAGTCACACTTCACAGGGTTCTCGTAGAGCATTTCTTTTTTGTCATCACTTTGTCTCCAAAAGGTCACTGCTGCAACGCCAACAAACCAGTCTTGAGAGTAAAAGGCTGATTATGTGTAAATACTTGCTCATTAGTCTGTGTGTCGTAACCTGATAGCTTGTAATACTAGGCAGTTCTTCAGCAGAAGTGCTCTTTTCTTACAGTGGAAATTAAGATGTAGGTGATTTGTGCAGATATGATCTGAGGCACTAAGTTGTAGTAGCATGCTATGCTATAGCAGAGATTGGTTTATGTTCTCAGCAATTATACATGAATACGTTGCAAATTTTTTTATACTTGTAATTTTTAAATCTATTAGCTTGTGTGTATCTGTGTGTGTGTGTGTGTAACAGCTTCATGACTGGGAAACATTCTGAGGGATTCAGTTCATCTAAATTTGCAGATTACAAGTACTTTTTTTTTAATCACTAAATAAAGTGTCTATCACTTGCTAAACAGATTTAGAACTTCAGATACCTCTGAGCCTGTCTGTGACTCTGAAATGGGTCAGACAGAAATGGGTCTCAACACCACATGTGTGGGACACTGAAATTGTTCAGGTATTCATGAGGAAATGTGAGAAATGCAATATTTAGATTGATACAGACGGAGGAAGCTAATGGCACGGGAGACTGTGAATGGCAGGCATCCTTTCTTCAGCCCACCGTAGATCATGTTCATCAGAGGCGTGCCAGTGCGGTCTCAGTGAGAGGCAGCGATAAACACTTTTGTGCTCTGCCGTTACCTTCCTCCATCATTCTCCTCTTCACACATGTAATTAGTCCTCACGCTGTACACCTCAGACGCCAGGAGAAAGCGACCCTTATTGCCGGCCCGGGAGCCGGGCTGGGCGGCGCAGGGCGGCGGGAGCTGTCCGAGGTGTCTCAGTGGGAGCCGGCACCGGGCGGCCGGAGAACCGGCAAAACGCGGAGCGGCAGCAAGCGGCGGTGTTAGGCGTGGACGGAGTGACTGAGGGAGGCTGGGGGTCGGGTACTGAGGCTGGAACATGCCTAAATTCCTGACTTTTCCATCTCTGAAGTGAATTCATTCAGTCTTGGCGGGATCAGACACCTCGCTTCTGCAGTTCCATTGCTGAAAGATTCGGGCTGGTGTCAGACCTCCTTTTCTCTCCGCATTTGAGAGCGAGATTAAAATATACATAGTTCCTGTTGTAACACTAGCACTGCAGAAACTCTGAGTGTTATGACTATAATTATTTGCCAGGATTTGATGAGTGAAGCAGCCTCTGATACTTCTGTTTTGTGTTTTATGATTTCCCCATAGCAATCTACATGCCAAAAATTTATTCTGTCCAATAGTAATGGAAGTTATTATTTTATATTATAACATTAAGTAGCAGTATCTCACTATGAGAATATTTTTTTCGTTTCTAGACGAGTCAGGCGTATTCACACCTGCTAAATGAAAGGCTATGCTCCCTCTGTAATCAGACATGAGGGGATTTGACAGCTGGTCTTAAAAGCACTAGTTCTGCATTACTGGAAGCCCACTAGTGCATTCTTACAAGAACAAATGCCTCATAGGGTGAAGACAACAACAGAACAATTAGTAACCTATCACTCTGTTGATGGCCTTTCCCCATGCAGAAGGCCACCCTGAATCCAAGGAGCTCACCATATTGCTGTGTTTCTTTTGCAAATGTAGCCTGTGGCCTCTAAACTCCATAGACCTATAAAATCTTTCTCACAGTAAGTTGCTTCTATCTCTGGCAAATGCAATCTAAAAGTCAAAAGACCATTCTTGATACGAAGTAAGGTTTCATTATTTTCCATTTTCCCCTCCTCTTACACTTATCGAAAAGTGGCCGATTATCTTAGTTCAGGCTGTCTTCAGTACCATTTCTCGTTGCTTGCACACTACAATGGTAAGGTTTTAAACAATGAAGCAGAATAATAGCCTCTTGAAATACACTAGCAAAAACAGCAGGAAAGAAATTAAGGGGAATATACTGAAGCAAAAGAATTGTTACTTTGTTTCTGAAAAGTCTAGTTGTAAACCAAGCATTCGATTCCTTTCTTGAATTCTGAAGCATAGCATTTTATTGATTTGGAATTTATAACAAATGAAGATCAGACATCTTGAATCAACTGTGGTAGCATAGAAATTTAACAGAAGACTGGTTTCTTCCTGGTGTGCCTCAGAACAGCATAGATGATACTTGTGACTTTTTATGCCCCTCTAGACAGTGATGATTCTTACATCTATACTTCTCTGTAACACTTGCCTACAGTTCAATATAGGATGAGATCTCTTCAGAAATGTATGAAATACAGCAGTTCTGAGGAAATACCTGAATTTAATTTTAAAAATGGAAAGTAAAGTGCAGAATGACTAATAGTTTCATCTGAGAGTTCCACATACTACTGAGGATCAAAAATGCTCTGAGCCAGAAAGTTGGCCAGTGAAAGAATTCAGAGGTAATTGAAGTCAAGCATGATACCTCTTTTGGTCTTGAACTGTTCTGAAGCAAAGAAAACTCATCTTTTATTTCTTCTTCTTGCATGTAAAGTTTTCCTGTTTTATCATTTGTTTTAACACAAATTCTGGGTTTCACTTTATGTGAATGAAGTGAAACTATCACTAGAGCTGAATTTTTAAATAAAAGGAGCTTTGGAAAGGGTGAGCCTAAGGTCAATTTACATTCTACAAAGTCCCAAAACTTCCAAAGTCTACCACTATTTTTTTTTCTATTTGAAGCAATAACACCAATACTAATATCAGCAAAATATTTACTGTGTTCCACTTCCCAATATTATTTAAGGGAAAATATGACAGTGTAATTACAAATTTTTTTTTTCTTTTATATTTACATCTTAGAAACCAAGCATAAAGACACTTCCATCTTCTATACCCCAGAAAAAAGATAATGTTCAGGTTGAGACTACTCACTAACAGCACTTGCACTGTTCAGAAATCTTTAACTTTTTTTTTCCACAAAAGTCTCATAGGATTCGTACAAGGCATTCGTACTCATAGTACTCATAGTCACACAACAGTATCTTGTGCCATGAGATCACATCTGTATCATATATTATGCTGAAGATCAGGGCTGTATTGGAGTTAGTGTTCCAAATTTCGCGGTACTTTCATGCTTTTGGAATGGCAAACGACCTGGTTTTGCTGAATCTAAGCCAATTTTCTAAGTCATGTATCTGATTTCTCAATGCTTTGATGTCTTCATTAGTTTCAGAATAACAATGTTTCTGCATGTTACTATCTGTCTATCTTTAGTGTCCACTAAATTGCCTTTCCAGCTGCTTATCTCAGTCGCAATCATTCCATTGCCCTTCCAGCAAGGGGAGAGCTAGAACAAAATGTCCTGTTTACTGTCCTTTTCTATCATCAAAGAAGCTGCAACAAGGGTCAGAATCTGGCAAATATTTCCAGTTACTAGCCTTTCACCTTTCTTATACCATTGCCAACCATTTCGTTTCTTGTGTGTTTTAGGGGTCCTAAGTGAAGATGTATTTTTCCTGATGTGCTCTATTGAGCTAATATCTCTTGTGCTATCCAGTATGTACAAAGGTACTTACATATCTTTGGGATAGCAGGCAAATGTTGTGGAAAGAGAACAGAAGACCAGTGTGCTTTTACAAGAAAGGGCGAGAAATTCTTAATTTTGTGTGTGTGGCATTGTAACGGTGCCAATGGTGATGTAGTGTGTTGGGCCATATAAGCAAAACATTAGATGCTGCAACTGCAGGACATGAGTGTCTGAAACGATCGAGAAAAGGGGTCCAAACAAAAGCACTGCTTTATAAAATGTAGAGGATTTGGAGACATGAAGGAAGCAGTAAAACCTATACATGTCTGGGTGACTGCATAGTTAAAGAAGGCTCACATGTCATAGATGGATGAGATGGAGGAGAAGGCTAATGGTTTTAGAAGTGACATCTGAAAGCGGTCCTAAG
The DNA here is from genome assembly GCA_018881555.1 of Amblyornis subalaris. Lineage (NCBI taxonomy): Eukaryota > Metazoa > Chordata > Aves > Passeriformes > Ptilonorhynchidae > Amblyornis > Amblyornis subalaris. The sequence continues at coordinate 1,781,508 of JACAXG010000035.1, forward strand.
GAAGGTCTGCAAAAGAAGGACAGGTTAATGTTGTCAGGTTACCTTTCAATTTTGCTGTAAAACACAGGAATATGAGATAGAAGGATACCTCCTGGGTTATCATATCTCGCTGACTGCTGCTTCAGCTTACCCCATTGTAGAAAAAATTCTGTTACCTATCATGCTCCATCTCAAAGCTGGATAGGCTATTTGGTGCTGTACATCCTCCTAGGAAGCTATATTCATCAGTCTGATGGTCGAAGGCCTTACAATTTCCACTGTAAATATATTCAGTTTCACTATGCATCCATTAATTAAAATATTGCTCATTCTCTGGTATTCAGCCATTTTCTATATTTCTACCTCACTCATCCCTGGTGGACAAACCAAGCTCTTTAATCTCCTTTCAAAAGGTAGGCTCTTCATTCTTTTAACTACTCTATAGTCCTCCTTTGTATGTGTTCTACATTGAATTGACTTTTCCTGAAACCTTTATGAGTTTCACACAGTATTCCCCAACAAAATAGGTGCTTTCACGAGGACGCATACAAATTCATGAAGAAACGTAGGTTTCATAGCTACTGGGAAAGAAATACCATCTTCCCCAGATTGCTTGATTTATGACATAATCTTGATACTGTGCTGTTTGTTACGATAAGGTTGTAAGCACAGTACTTCGGAAATGTCATAAGTCAACAAGTTTGTTGTAAAACTGTGAAAGAAACAAATTGTATCTCTGATACAACTTAGTTTATTTTTGCAGTGGTAGATTTTGTACAGCGCTTCTAGCTAGATGAAGCACAACTGTAAGGTTTTGGTTTTTTTCCTTCAGGTGTATAGTGTTTTCTTGGCTTTCTCAGAAAGAAGTTGCATCTGCTCGTGGAAAATATTTGGAAGATAAGTACAGCTGAAGTTCATCTACAGTCTGTTTAGATAAATGAGAGGAAAGTAAGAGTCTGGTAGGAGACATTGTTAAATAATCAAACTGGTTAGCCCTCTGCATGTTTGGGGGCAGCACTGGTTCAGCATTCAGCAGAACTGTGGTCGCACATAGTCACAGGAGTATGGCCACTATTTCCCTTTTCCTGACTGAGTGATCTAACTGCCCTTGGTTTGACTAAGGGTGAGGTGTGCCTTTGCAGGGCTGGATAGCAGAGAGGCTGTTCTGTGTTATCAGTGACTGTTACAGGCTGCCCTATGTTATTAGCCGTGTTCCAGGCTCTCACGGCACAAAAAGTAGCAGGAGTTACACGGGTTTGCTGTTTGCGGTAGCCTTTGCACCTCCTGCAAATAAAGGGAGTACCCCCACACTGGAGAAGCTGGTTTTTCCTCCTCTGGCCAGCACTCCACCTTGCCTTCATTCCTGAAGGTTCATCACAGGGAGTCACTGTCTACCTGAACTTTCCGCACACTGCAGTCAGATGACGGTGTGTTACTTGCGTGAAGGAATTTACAACCACTGCACCCTCAACAGGACAAGCAGAGAGAGGATCAGGGGGTCTCACTATGGCAGAGGAATAAGCACATCTTCTCTTATGCATTCCTACTAAATATTCTTCAGTAGACCAAGATCTGACAGGGGAACTTTCTTCTGGAAGATTTCTTCACACATCTTTGTAAGCAAGCTGGTAGTTTGGCTAACACCAGCATCCAGAGAGTTAAGATCAGTTGCTGTGTAATTATACCCCTGAGACTCTATACCTTAGTGGTTGTCTGTAGTTTTCTAAGAATATTCTTTTTTCAATCAACATCAGTATGTTTATTGGAAGGTACATTGTCAAGTAGAGTGTAAAACAGTAAAATGTGTAACATTAGAAAGTATTAAAAATAATGCAAAGAGGGCTGAAATAATAAGTTTTTAAGCATTAGTAAAATATTCTTCTACACCCTCTCTTTTAGTGTTCTATAGTTGGGACTGTATTTCTTTGTAGCTAAGAGACAGCCAGTGATAACAGAAACTCTATGGAGAGAACAGAGACAGAATTGATTTAGAATATATTACTAAAGGACTCAGAATGCATCAGAGTGCAAAAATTGTGCCTGCCTGTGCTGCAATTTGATATGTTTATATTGAATGTTTTGTATTGTGTTTGAAATCAAGTCAGTGAACTTTGTTTGCTAGCCTTTTCTGTTACATGAATCATCTGCTATGAAGTTAATCCAATTAAGACCCACCAATATGATAGAAGTAATTGTGTTTTAGTCCGTCATGTGTGTAGAATATCATGTGAAATTATGAACAGCTTAATCACTTGGTTAATAGCACAATCCATGTTGCTACAGTACAATTAAATAATACCAGGTTTGAATCATGTGACATTTTTTGTTCTTTCCATGCTGTGTCAAAGCAAAATTTCTATAATTCTCCCACTGTCTTATTGGCATCAGCCAGGGTCACTGACGCTGCTCCAGTGGAGTTTCCGTATTATGGAATTGTAAGAAAACAGGAAAAATAAATACCGCAGCTTTTTTTTCATGTGCATCAGAACGTATCATTTTACAAAACAGAGTATTATCTCTGCAGAAATATATGCTTTTCTCGTTGTTTTTATGGTTCTTTCCTAAGGATCATAGGAAAGATGAAGTCAGTGGAAGTTGGAGGTGATTTGCTGTTTCTTTGGTGTCATGCACACTAATGGAGAACTCCCTGCCAATTAACACCGTGCATCCCAGGCCAGTGCTCTTATCCATGAATGCAAATAACATTAGGGAGTCCTACTTGTTAGATACCAATTTTATCTGGTTTATGTTTTCTTTCAGTGAGAAATAAGAGCAGGCATGTCTATGCATGGACTTCAGTTATTTGTTTCTAAATTGTGAGTTGCTTTACCTGTAAAGGTAAAGAAAGTAAAGGAGCATGCTATCATGCCATCTTCTTGCCAGGGATGTAATCAGATTCTGAAGAGAAATTAACCCACAATGGTAATGATGCAAAGCAAATAAGTAGAGTGATGTCATAGTGCATGTCCTGAACACATTCGGGTGCTCAGGGTTTCTGAGTTTTCATATTCAAGATCTATATTGTGTTGACCTCACATAATTATACAAAAAAGGCTTCAGGGTTTACCTATCACTTCCTGAAAAATTGTAAATGGTCTGTATGTTTAGTTGTTAGGTGGCTGCTGAGCAGTCAGGACATTTTAGAAGTTTACAATAGCTGTAGAACAATCGGTGACACACTCTGTGTGTGCTAGTATAGCTGAGCCCAGAAACTGTGCACATTTTTTGAACAGAGTGTGTGGAGGTTTTTTTACTCATTTCCAAATCTGTGTCATGAACTGCAGCATGGTACTTGAAGAAAAATATAGTAGCCCTATAACTCTTCCCGTACAAATAATTTACCTTTTTTCCTTAGACAACATTTCAAAAGAACAGCAATATATAAAAAGACACTAGAGGAAGGGCAGATTGCAATCAATTACTGTTCACCAGATACCCAAATGTCACAGAAGTAGCTTTGCAGATAGACAGAAACCTCAAAGTAATTGTCTCCCAAGACACATTTTACCTAACTTCTGTGGTGCACTCACTGCACATACATTCACAGGCCAGACTGGTTCTGCCACCTTATTACCCACAACCATTGTCTCCTAGGTCCTGTAAAGCCTCAGGCTTGGCAGATGTGATGGATCTAGTGCTACATACAGTGGAGCCAGTTGCAGGTGCTAGCCAGCCCCCTGCAGCATTTTCTGCTCCCCTTTCTCTGGATAGCACAATAAAAAATGGCTCATCCTATACAGAGGAAACGTGTATTCCCTCTAGCTTTTTAAGCTGCTCTTGGGACTCTCTGAAAGATGGGTGCCAACAGATTTCACTTGGTATGCTCATATTCAGTGATTTTCTTCTGCTCTGTTTTTCTTCTCTTGTTCTTTGCATCCTCACCCGTCGCTTCGCTTAGTCTGCATTTACACTCTTTCTTTGAAGGATTTTCTCTCTGTTACCAAGCTTATAAAAGGCATTATATGCTACCTGGGAGAACAGTAACAAGGAGTCAGGGCATGTGTTGTTTCATATGGGTTCAGACAAGAGAATTGTCCTGTGACTTCATCATGCATTGCAATCCCAGGGACCCAGATTGCACCTTTCACTTTCTGTGTTGGTGGCTGCTGGGAGAGAAAATGTAGACATCATGCTATACAGCATGTGCTGTACTCTGCACAGTTACAAGGATATATTTTCCTTAGAAAATTAAATGAAAGACATGCGACTGTACAGTTTATTCCACCATCATTCTTCACAGCTGTCCAGTATTGCAGAAGTCTGGAGCTTAAGCAGGATGTGTCACTGACTTGTAAGCAGAGGATTGCTCTTGTGGTAAAAATCATAATGTAACTTAGCCATGTGGACAAGAAGAAAAAGCAAGGAGATGAGATGGAAAATAAATAAAACCAGTGTATCATGGACAAGAAGAAAGGTGGAGTGGTTGAAACTGAGGAAAGATGAAGAGGGCAAGCAGGAACAGCAATGTTTTGCTCTTCAAAAAGTAGAAGTAAATTATTCCATAAATGGAAAAAAAAAAAAAAAGATAAAAGAAAGGAAGAAGCCCAATATATAGAAGAGGCTTTGCAGACTATGGTGTGTTTTATGGTTCCTAGAAGTAATTGCACATTTTAATTTCAGAAACAATGGAGTATCAGTAGCATTCATCTAGCGAAATTGAGATTTTTATAAGACTTTTGTCTATACTTACTTAGGGCTGCTATAATTGATGTGATGCTAAAAGCAGTGGTTACAGTGTGAAATGTGTTTATGCTGGGCCACACTTCTTTCTGCATGTTGTAGTTCCCAGGAAGAAATTTCCAAGCTGAACTTGGTTATTCAGGTGAGGATACAAAAGTTCTATAGATGGCCATTTCCAGTACATAAGCAAATTTATTCTGCTAAATTTCTAACCTTCTCTTGTTACTGTTACAAAATAAAATTTCTTATATTCCCATGATAAATTCAAGCAGCATATGCTAGATGCTAGCTGCAGTTAAAAGGTAGCTGCATTTTACTGTAGTTTGGCATACTACACAAGTTAATATGGATATAAGTGGTCTGTTTGGTAAAGAAATTACATGAACAAGGAATTGACAGCAATAATGTAATTTCAAGAGATTGTTGGAACAAGGAACTATTCTCAGCTATTGTCATTAGATAAATAATATCCTCACAAAAAAAATCAAACACAAAACAGATATAAATATATAGATGGAAAAACTTAAGGAAACCCTGCTATAATTTTGGCAGTGTGTGCAAATTTTGTAGTGAAATCTAAAGAAGTTGAAAAGAGAACCCTGAAGAATGGAAACGGGGGTGAATCTTTCTAACTGCTAGCAATCCTTCCGAGTATACAATGATCAGACTTCCATCTGGTCAAACATGACAGTCACCACGTAGAATGAAAGGCAGATGGTTAGAACACGTCCTAGTCACACCTGCTCAACATAAAGTGGCATTACACAACTTGACATAAACGCGCAGTTTAGTCTTGCTGCAATTTAAGCAAATGTCTACCCTAAGTTGTATGAATTGTCTGAAGACATGGAGATTACCTGGATGGTTAGATTCAGCTATTTACTCTGGTGCTTTCAGGATCAAAGCCTTAGCAACTAACTTCAATTCATGTAACCATTTTACAAATGGAATTTTATCTTGCTTGGGTTTATCTTGAAGTGCAGAGTAAGTATTTCAATACATCTAATTCAGTCACTAGATTAGAAATAGAGATCATTGTGTCTTATCATTCACTGATCAAGGTCATTTGCATAATATTGCAAATATCTTCAAGGCTTTTAAGATTCAAGATTGTTCCAAGGAATTTAAACTGTCCATGTTCACTGGCAGAGATTACACCTAGATCAGAAATCTTAATAGTTGATTAGAGCAGCTCATTTTCTTGGAACGTTAACTTGTTCATTTTCCCACTCTATTAACAGGAAAGACTTGGTACAAATTTTTAATCAGCCTTAATTTTGTTTTAGCTTGATTTTGATGATGAAGAGTTCTGACTTGTTCTCTCATTGGATCCGGTTAGAAATTGGATCTCTTGACGTTCAGTTTATTCAGGACTGAAGCATGACAGAGTTCCTATGTGAAACAACAGTTTAGTGCTTTCTAAATACTGATGAACACACCTTCTGTAACAGTGATTTTAATTTGAAAATCATGTTGGAATGGAAAATAAAGGTAATGCCTGTCAAACTGCAGAATGTTGTCTTTTGGCCTATGTTTTTTTTCTTTTGGTAGAACTCGTATCTGTGATCTGTCTCAGCAGTGAGAACTATCTGATAATTCATTTAATCCAAAGATAAGAGGAAGTATAAAGGTGCCTTGTGCTGTGGCTCAATCACTGATTGAATTTATAGTCTGGTATTTGCAGGTCAGTTGTGTGGTGGAATGAGTGTGAAATATGTGGAGTGTGTTTTTGTTGATCAATTTCCTGGAAGTTATTAAATTAATTTAGTGGTTACAGTCACACTCTTTTCTGATTATGTAGAGCAGCAATTACTGAAAGTGTTGCTGCTGGGTAGGTTTATTTTCACCAATAGAAATAATCTGAAGTATTTATCGCCATTCCTCTTCAGTGTTTGGTAGTGTTTATATGTTTTATTGATTTTTTTAATGCCACTTATGGGTCTTCTAGAACTAGCAAAGGTGGGTAAAAAGTCACTGCTGGACTGGACTGATAATCAGAGCACATAATTAGATTTTTCCAAAGACACACCTAAGGACATCCTTCAGCTTCAGAATTATATGTGTTATTACTTGCTTGTCATCAATATATAGAACAGAAAAGGAAACATCTTGTCTGATTTGCTTTAGAAGTTCTACCATAGCTGTGAAAATATGTTTGCTTCATGACTTGCTCCTTTTGTTCTTCTGCTATTTTTTCCCCTTGTCCCACATGTCGCTACCACAAATTACATCTAATTAGTGTCATATTTTTATGTCCCTTTTAGGTATTGGAGTTGGTGTGCTGGTGCGAGAATATGGCAAACTGTCTAACTTGGACAAATTCTACTTTTCCTTTCCCGGGGAACTGCTGATGAGAATGCTCAAACTCATCATTCTGCCATTAATCATATCAAGTATGATCACAGGTATGACTGGAAATGTACTGTTAGCTGATGAGATTATCATTGTAGCTTACCGTTCTTTCTCAAGGAAATAACCCCTAAAAATAATTTGGTGGAGCTCTATACTGAAATACAGATTCCATACCTCTAGATTAAATTTTTCTTTATATAATGAGAATGGATTTGGAAGGATTAGCATTATTATCTATCACCTTATAAAGAGCTGTGGGATAATAACTGCATGTTTATAGACTCTTGTATCTCTCTCTCCCTGTTTTCAGGAGTGGGTTAAGCAGTTGCAAATTACAAGCCCTACGTTGGAACTGCATATTCTTAGGTACAGAGTTAACTGTTGTTAGTAGTCTCACCTTGCCATTTCACAAGAAACAAAGGGCTGATCTCATAGCTTACTGTCATAAAAAGAGGACGTTCCTGACTTACACTCCCTTGGTCTCAACAAACTTCCATGAGGTACCTTGCATGAGCTCTACCATTTGCTGAATCCTTCTATGAATCCATTCAATTCACCGACCTGACAGAAATCAATTACAGGAAAATAAATCCACTCGTACTTCCCCAAAAATGAAAACTCCTTTGAACCAAGTGAGTGCGAAGGGAGACTGTGTGGCCAGGAAGGCATTACGGAAAGAAAAGCAAAGCTTCCATCTTTTGGGAAAAGCAAGCAAGCTGTTGGCTGGAACTCTGCCTTGCATGCTAGAATTTCCTAACAGTTCACCCGGTGGGAAAACTTCGGGAAGATTTGGTGGAGAAAGCCCAAAGCAAAGAAACAGAACTGAATGTCAAATAGCCTTTCTCTAAAAAAAAATTTTAAAAAAAAAAAAAGGAAAGCTAGGCAAACCTCTCTTTATTCTTGAAGTCTTTGCTGAGGGTACAAGGATTGTGACTATTTTCTTTCAGCTTTCTACAGTGAATCAAGACACATTATTTTGATATCGTCCCTTTTCATCTCCATGAAACCTCTGTTTTCACAATATATTCATGTCCAGGTATTTGTTGATTGGTTAGATGTTAAGGAGAATGCATCAGACATTTGACTAAAGAAAAGGAGAGCATGCTGTGATCAGAAAATGAAAGGGGAATTTCGAGCATGCTATGGAAGTGCTTTCAAGAATAGGATATTGAATACAAACTTTCAAGCTCCTCAAAATTCATGTCCAAAAATATCATTAATTTCACAGAAGCACACCCCAAAATAAGCCTATGACAGAAAGTTCTTCAGGGAAGTTGTCAAGGCCTTTTGAGCCTATCTGTAATATAGGGTTACAGGAACCCATTGTTAGAATTGAAACGGGGAATGTCAAGAGCTGCAAGATTCAGAATGGAAAGCTGCCAAATGCAGAATGAGAAATGATGGCACAAAATAGTCAAGGGTCGTGTCCAAAGGGAGATGAAACAGTTGTTGGTATGTAAAGGAGAGGAGGACCTTAGTCTGTGACAGAAGATCCAGGAAAAGCTGCCGAGATAAGATTAATACATTTCTTTTTTTGAACAAGCTTTTATTTTGGGGTGAAGTTTGGCCTTAGAATAATTATTAAATGAATTATTTATTAAATGTTTTCCTGTCTAGCACTTGCAAGGGGAAACAAGAATTACCCTGTTAAAAATATTGTGCTTTTACATAACATTTAATGTTCCAGTATGGGTAAACTGCATTTGTAACTACTAACACAAGCTTGGATTTTAAAGATTGCAAATTACAAGAGTTAAATTCATATACAGAGATGAGAATGAGATGCTCTGATTCTGACCTTGGCACATCCAACTTCCACAGAAAATAAGGGCATTTTTTTTCTACACTTCTATGTTAGGTTTTTAGGCAAGGAAAAGAAAACAAGATTCATACAGAACAGAAGCTACTTCAGTAGAGTATGTAGGGTTTTGCAGCTACTGAAGACAAAAGCACTAACAGCCTGTGTGCAAGTAATGACGAAATGCATGGCAAGCCAAGGAACTATGCATGATGGTTTTCACTGTTCATCTGCATCCATCCTCAGGAGGTTGATGAGATATTTTCCTCTTTTAAAATAGATGTGTTAACCTTCCAAACCTCAGAAACGCACATTTGAATTGAATAAGCAGACCTCTGTATGATCATGAAGCATACTGGTCATTTTTGTTCTTTCACACAGAGTCATAGAGAATGATTAAGGTTGAAACCATCTAGTCCAATCCCCCTGCTCAAGCAGGATCAGCTAGAGTAGTGTGTTCCTGTTCAGATTAAATTTCATGGTTTTTTAAATTTTGGACTATTGTCTCATGTCTTGTCTCTGGGCACCACTGCTAAGAGCCTGGCTCTGTACTCATTCCCACACATCAGCAATTTATACACCTGAAAAAGATCCTTCTGAGCATTGTCTTCTCCAGACTAAACACTCTCTGCTGTCTTAGCCTGTCGTCATGTGAGAGATGCTCCAACGCCTTCATCGTATTTGTGGCACTTCACTGGACTCAGTCCAGTAAGTACATCTTTCTTGAACTGGGGAACCCAGAACTAGACCCTGCAGTCCAGGTGTGACCTCACAGGTATTGTGTTTAGAGAGATCACCTCCCTCCACATGCTGACAGTGCTTGTCGTAGTGTTGCCCAGGAGGCTGTTGGCCACCTTTGCTACGAGATGTTACTGTCTCATGGTCAGCTTGTTGTCTGCCAGGACCCTCAGGTCCTTCTCTGCAGAGCTGTTCTCCAGCTGGTCTGCCTTCAGCATGTACTGGTGTCTTGCATTATTCCTGCCCAGATGTAGAACTCTGCATTTCTTCTTGTTGAACTTCATAAGATTTCTCTCAGATGAATTCTCCAGCCCATCCATGTACCTCTGAGTGACTGTATAACCATCTCATGTATCATCCACTCCTCCCAATTTTGTATCATAGAATTGTGGAATGGTTTGGGTTGGAAGGGACCTTAAAGATCATCTAGTTCCAACCCATCCTGCCAAGGGCAGGGACAATTTTCACTAGACAGGTGGCTCAAAGCCCCATCCAACCTGGCACTGGATATTTCTGGGGATGGGGCAAACATAACTTCACGGGGCAATGTGTTCCATTGTCTCACAACCCTCACATTTAAGAATTTCTAATCACTATCTAATCTAAACCTACTTGTTTTCAGTTTAAAGCCATCTCCCCTTGTCTTAGCACTAGACGCCCATGTAAAAAGACCCACTCCAGCCCTCTTGTAGGCCTGTTCAGGTCCTGGAAAGCTGGAACATGTCTCCCTGTAACCTTCTCTTCTGCAGACTGAACAAGCCTGTGAACTTGCTGAGGGAGCATTCAGCTCCAGTACCGGTCATTGATAAAATGTTAAACAGTATTGGCCCTGGTACTGAACCCTGGGGTACATCAGTACTGACTTGTCTCCAACCAGACTTATGCTGGTGATCGCAACCTTCTGGGCCTGCCCGTTCAGACAAGTTCCAATTTGCGTCGCTGTACAATTATCTAACCTGTACTTTGTCAGTTGTTCTGTGGGGATGTTATGGGAGACAGTGCCAAAAACCTTACTAAAGTGGAGTTAGACCACATGATTCCTTTGCAATTCTGACTTCTAGCACAAAAGCACAATTCACACTTACAAAAATTACTGTAAAGAAGAGAACAAGGAGGGGAATCAAAAATGTAAGGAAGGTTCAGGATGTGTCTTCACCTGTGTTTGTAAACAAGACAGCTCACTCTTTGCCTCGCTGTTAGTGGCAAAGTAACGTATTTCTGCATTTGGCTGTACCTTCTCTGGACTAAGACCCAAAAGTATTTTCCACCAAAGTAACCTCATCGTTATTGATTAAATGTAGTACGTGCCAGGAAAGCAACACAATCTGCATGCTGACTGGTTGTCTTTGGTGTGACCAGATGTGTTCTGAGGATGTCCACCTCCTTGGAATATGCATATTGTGCAAACCCCTATAGGGCCTGTATCTGATGATCAGAGCTGTGAGACCTCTCTACATGTTCATGTGCTCACCAGCAGACACTTGGGGCTGCAATACATACAAAGTTACTGCAGTAAAAGTAGAGACAACACATCAGCTGGTCCTGAATGAGTGTCTTTTTAGTTTACAAGTTAAGGGGATGCAATTTAGCTCACCATGAAAGAAAAACATTGTCATGTTATTGGGCCTTTGCTGCAGGTTAAGTGTGTGCACCAGAGGCAATTGCAAAGGCCCATTTGGTACATAACTGTAACCAGCCTGTGGTGCTGGGTCCAAAGGCATCTAGGAAGTTTTCATGCCTTTTGTAAATGTATGTCATGTCAAAATACCAGATTTTGGTTACTAATAACCTAAATTAATAACATTTTTGCAGAAGACATTTTTGAAAATGCAGTCTGTATTTTCCAGGATTAGAATGTCTTAAAAGGTAATGTCACATCCTGAAAATAATCAGCTTATGCTTTAGAGATGGGAGCTGTGCACAAACAAATGTCCCACGACCAGATTCCAGTCCATTTGGGTGTAATGATGTAAATCAAGCCCACAGCAAAGAGAGTGGAGTTTGGAATCACTCCTTGAGGTTTCAGGATTTTCTGCAAAATTTAAAGTGTTAGTAATTTTAACTTGTTGGACTAAATTACATCTTACTGGAAAAACTCACCAATTTCTTCAATTAAATCAGGAACACGCTTCATGCTTCTCTTTGGAGCTCTAATCAGAGCAGAAGCACCCTTACCTCTGCCTATTTTCAGATTCAAAAGGCAAAATCCTCCCTCTGGTTAAAGACGGCTTTGTAGAATGTGGTTTTTATTTACAAACTCAGTTCCTCTGAGTGTAAGAGAGGAAAAAAATTGTTTACTACTTATGTAGTGTACAAGTTTGCAATTTGTGGCATTTTTCCACTAACCTGCCTGGAAGCTGAACTGTAGCCTAGTAAAAAATTGACATAAACACTAAGCATGTATTTGTTTTGAAAAAATTGAAAATTATGGTTAATATGACCTTGCTTTGGGGATGGAATAGTCTGACTAGTGTGATGCTCTTTTAAATTATGCTTACTCTGCCTCAGAGTCAAATTTTAATTGTTTTCTTCTTCTCATAATAATTTTAATGGGTTCTAATGTAAATTTATTTATTCTGACCCAAAAGCCCACCACTGATAATTCAGTTCAAAATATAGAGCTCTTTTGTCTATCCATGAGATTTCTAACCCTCAAACTAGCTAAGAGCATGCTAATGCATCATTCATATGAAGACATTATTTGTATTTTCTGCCTCCTGCTCTAGTGACATGGAAAAATTGAAAATGAAAATCAAAAGTCTAGAGTGTTAGTCAAGATCTTTGCTGACACCAAAACTACAGCTGTGCTGAATTTAATACTCCACACCCCAAATCCACTTCTTTTGAAGCAATGCTCTAAAAAAAGAAATTATTAGACAAATACAAAAAATATGTTATTTTTAGGTGCCCTGTAGGGAGAAAGAATTGAGAGAAATCTCTTTTGTTCTTCATGGGAGTTTTGAGACTTAAATCTAATCATTTTGGGAGTACTGAAAACATATAAAATGTCTTTGAAAGTCTTGGAAATTCACAACTCTAATTTCTTTCTGAGAATAAAAATTCTCTGGAATTGTGCAGTATATTTCATCAAGGGTGCATACTGAGCAGACTAGTCCCCTTTAATCCCTTTTTTTTCATGAAGTGAGACTCACACAGTATGCAATGGCAGTAAATGTTTGCATATTTGTTTTCTGTCAGGATCAGAGTAGAACTTAGGCTGGAGACAACTGTCAAGTTTCCTGAACAGTTGTTCTGTAGTACTTCGGTACAAGCTGGGGAAACTTACATGCCCAGCCTGAAGCTAACTAATCCACATAAAGTGTCTGGCCTTATTTCCTGCACCTAAGTTCCTTGTTAGTATCTAGTGTCAGGAGATCTGGATCTTAATGCAACACACCCATACATCCAGATACTAAGAGAATACCATGGCTCTGCTTTCTATCTCTCTTCAATCGGTCCTTCTCAGATAGGGTTATTTCATTACTGCCTGCCACATTGATTTTCAAACTATAAGCCATAGATCTTGATCTGGAAGTCTTTCTTCAGGGCTAGAACGTGTTCTGTCAAAAAATTCACATCACACGTGAATCATCTGATAAATGACCTTTCTTTGATAATGTTTCCAGAGTTACCCATAAATGCCAGGAATTTTAGCTTTGTATTAAAAGATGTGACACATAGTACGGCAGGTCCATGTCTCAGATCTCAATATTAATGACTTGATTTTATCGGCTATTCAATGTCTGTTTTAAGTTCTGCAATAATCTCTCCCTCATTTCTTACCTTTCCTCCCGGACAAAATTTTAATAAAGCCTCTTCTTGTGCTTCTGACCTTCCCTGCACTTTCAGCCTTCACAGACAACTTCAAAGAGGCTAGAACAGAAGCATGGGAATTTCCTGCTTTGTGAATTTGTGCAGGATCGGCTATGGGGAAAACCAAAATTCCTTAAAGCAATTGATGAGGTATTTGCAGGTACACACAGCATACTTCAGGAACAGTGGAAAAAAAGACAGTATGAATTACCTTTCTGAGGGCAGCTGTATGTGAGCTATAAATACAATGTCTCCTGTGCTGTGAGTCTGGCAAAACTACTGAGTCTCCACGACTATAGAAATAAACTCTAGCTTTATTCCAGGGCCTGCTTTGACTACTGGTCCACGGTTGTCTGAGGCATCATGCCAGTTCCATCCTTCCCAATGCCAGCTATACACTCTTATTTGCACTTGTTATTCATAGTACAAAGGTAATGATTCCACCAATCCACAAATCCCACCACAAATCTGGCTTATTCTGACAACGGCTTGAGAGAAAAAAATACCCCAGTGAATTACCTGGGCTATGCGAATTTTCACATTTACAGTCTGTTGTTTTTCCCATGTAAAGAATGTGTTAGATTGTGGCCAATCAATGGGTGTGTTGACTAGGTTATTTGTCCTTTTCAGTTGTTCAAAATTGAAGTGTGAGTTTCCCACCTTGGATCTGTGTTGAATCTGTGTCTGGGAAGGTACTAGTTTGTTTTATCACAGTGCCACAGAACTTGGTGGATGAAAACAAAGTGTACAAAATGGGATACAAAAGAGGAAAAAATGGAAGTAGAGTAGTAATAAGATTATTCTTATTTCTCATGTTTATCTTTGAAAATCAGAACAATTCAGATTTAACAAACATTTACTTATTTATTTATTTTGCCCACTGTATTTGTAATGTAAGTTAGAATACACTGAGACCATGCCTATGCCCAGGAACAGACCTGCTAGTTCCATTGGATATAAAATGTACACAGATTTACAGTACTGTAAAGGAGTACAGATAAGGAAATGGTGGGAGGACAAATCTGGGTTTTTTCCTAATGCAGGGCTTCCAAATCCATTTTCCTCTGGTATCACCATTCCTAGGGTGGCAGCTGTCTCAGCAGTTTCCATTTCTAAAGTCCAAGGAGCGCAGCAACTGGGAGATGTTCTGTTACTGAGGCATCCTTAACAGGCCCTGTGCATCACCAGCACAGTCCTTGGGAAATGTCTGGTCTAGCTGAACATAATCAGGGGCTGTCTTTTGAAACACCTGCATGTTCTATGCATGTTTTGCTGTTTCTTGAGCCAAAAGAACTTTCAAGAAAATAAGATTCATTATAGAGCATTGGTAAACTACTTATCTGGGCTCAGACAGGAGACTCACCTTGTCTTTCTGTATCATTAATTGTGTGAAGGACAGAAAATGTTACATTACTGTTAATGATTTTTGTCTTCAGTTGTACCAAGGGATGCTGGAAGTCCTGTCCCTGCTGTCCATGTGCAGTCATTGAGGCAAGCAGGACAGCAGAGTCATGGGCTATTAACGGACAAGGCTTTGTGCCCATCTTCTTCGGATTACTTCTATCACAGTCATCCTCTCCTTTCCCATCAATATCAGTTGACCTTATACAACTGAGACAGGCGCTACATTATTTAAGATTTTAAATTGTAGTAATAAAACTTTGAAGTGCACTTCTGGTTCATGGAGCACGATTACCACCAGCTCTCAAGGGCAAAGAACCCCAACACAAGAGCCATTTTGTGGCACCAGCTGTCACCACCTCCTGTCCCAGCCATATCACTGAGGGGACTGCTGGTGCCACCACTGTGGATGGGTCTAAAGTCAGTTGGTGTCTTCTGCTCTTCTGTTGTGGTGCTCAGGACATAAACAACTGTTCCAAAATATGAACCAGATTGCATTTGCTTTTTCACACCATTTCCCTGTGTGTAGATATCACAATCGATTAAAAATGCAGTGAGATGTTAAAGTTTTCCTTTTAATAGCTTGGAAGCTAAACCTTGTCGTATATGTACCTATACGTTTTGCCACCAATAATTTTGGGGGAATTCAAGTACTTTCAATACTACAGATTTTCTGTATTCACTCCACACTTGTTTTGCCAGCAACAGTGCAGGGGCTATATTTCTGCTACATCCATGAACTGAATCTGATTTCTGTTATGACTCTTGTTAGCCTGTCCATCTTGGCAGATTGTGTCATTTTCCTTCCTTAAAAGTTTTTATTATATTCCAGCCAAGGAACATCATCTCTCCTGAACAGGCATTAAATTTGGATTATATAATCTCTAAGAGCTTTCTAGAGGAAAAATTAAAATGTTCCTAGAAGTGATACTGTTTGCAAATAAGATGAATGGAAGACAGTACTAATGCCTTCTTTCTCTGTATGGCTCCAATAAGGTCTCTAGGGAAAGGTCATAATACAATGCTGCAATGCTGATTGTGCCAACTGCTGAGAAGACAAGCACTACAGTCCCTTAGCAAATTGATATCCAGGGTCAGAAATTTTTCTTTACATCTTACCTGAAATTCCTTCTGTTTTATAATGATTTTGTCCCTTTCATTGCCATAAACTGTTCTTCTCCCATTTTACCATTTCTATCTGGCATTTAGAAACATTCATTACAACTACTTTTTCAACCCCATCCTAAATGATACAGGACACTCAGTATTTGCACTGTTCTTTGTAACTATTATTGTATTCCATTCATTAGTCTGTTTGTTGGGGGTTTTTTTCAAATGATCTCTTCTCAATGCCTGTCCAAAGTTAGAAGACCAATATTTGACATGTTAATCTAGTTGAAGTACCACTAGATCATGTAAGTAGGAAGTGAGTATTTTCTAATTTGAATTTTTTGGTGGTATTTAAATAGCACAAACAGATGCTCATGCATTACCTGCATTACCTCATGCATCTGTCTCTCTTTCCCACTCTCTCCCTCTCACTGTCCCCCTGCCACATGCTAGTTTTTTTCATTTCATTTGTAAGACATTGTTCTGTTGCACTTATACAACTGTACTAGTGGAATAACAATAATTTGTTCCAAAGAAGAGAGATTAATTAAATTTCTATCAAGTCTATCAAAAAGGTAATTGCTACAGGCTGCCATAGAAATCCTTTTCCTTTACAGTAAGTAACAATGACATTTGAATAGACAGGATAACTGCTGTTACAGAAGAATTGACAAAATAGGAACGGAAGACTTCCAGTAACAAACACTCAAGACAGTAGATCATCAAAAATCTCATTTGAGAGCCTGCATATCACTGTGTGTTTGGGGCTTCCATTTGCTGTAGCTTTTTCATTACCTGATCTTCTCAGCCAACATCTGACTCAGAACTGTCCTCCTAATGACACGTAGCTATAGAGGTCATTCAGCTTGTGGAAGACTAGTTGCAAAATATCATTCAGAGCCCCATGACACAGTACACACAAGGAAAAAATAAAATTATGAGACGCATATCAAGTGAAAGATGTCTGAGAATTATCTACAGGTAATGGTAATCTGAGTCCTTTGTCTCAGATGAGTAGTGAAGTTGTGTATAACATCATGATTTCCGAAGTCCTGAATGTGGGTGATATTACAGTAGACAGATGTGAATTATTTGTTTGGCCCTGATAGTCTTGTTCATATGCAAGGAATGTGGTGTTGCATTTCCCAGGGAGTTCCAAAGAGCGGCGGGGAAAAAAGCAAAAGATTCACCATTCAGCTTTTGGAAGGAAGCAACAGTAATCGGTATTGAACCTAATTTGGAAGCTTCCTTTTCAGGGAGAATATGAAGAAAGTGAGCTTTCAGGAGATTAATCACAGGGTCAACTGGTACTACAAAATCATGCAAATAAAAGGGCAAATGGGAGAGAAAAGGCTAAGAGTCTGAAATGAGAAGAGGAAAAAATCACAGATGAGTCAAAGATGGCTTCAATAAAGCATAGACTGAATTCACCAATGTTACAGTGATTCCTCACTGCACTTATTGTCTGAAGTGTATACAGAAGGGTTTTCCTTTCAAAAAGTGAGCATAGACCAAGAACAAAAGGAAATACTGGCCAAGGGCAAAAACATGGAGGAAAACTGGCTTTGGAATCCTATCTTTACAGAAGCCCTGAGAAAAGCACTCTTCTGAATTTATGTTTGAACAGTCCCAAGTTTATAGGACAACAGAAAGGACCTTTCCCTGGGGTGAAAAGCAAAATTTTCCTTTTTGTATTACCCAACTATTAAATAATTACAAAATTTACATGGAACTATGATGAAATCTAGTCTTATATGGGTGGGATACTTTCTTTTCCTAGCAGTAGCTGATTAGCATTGGTATAGCTCATGGAGCAAGAATGCAAATTTGCATTTTCTTAGGTACATAGAGGAATAAGAAAATAAGCAATAAGCTTTCTACACATGTCAACACTGGAGCTAGAATTTGGTGTTCTCTCTTCAGTGAAAAAGCATGTATGTCTTCTGAGGATGCAGGCCAAATACTGTTTTGGTATTGTTATGGTCTGGTTATTAAAATTATTTAGAAATGTCTCTGCCCGAATTAAGGTGCAAATGACACCATATGCTAATGTCAATAGTATGGATTTCATTTAATAATAAGTATGAGAGAGAGAGAGAAAAAGGAAGAGAAAGAAATAGAAGAGACATGGGAGGACAGAAAGATAGAGACAGAGACAAATTAAAGAAAATATCACCATTCAGTGGATCCCAATGATGTTCTGATGATCCTTTCCATCCGGTCTTCTTGGTGGTGAGGGCGGCCCCAAGAAACATAGAATCCCATGGATTAATTTACGTTCAGGCTGGGTGGGAATGTCCAGGCACCTCCGCTGGGGAGAGGGGCAGTTTGCCACTGTCCCCTGCAGCACACTCTGGATCTGTTGCATCGCTTTGCATCATGTGCAGTCCTGTGGTGCAAGGCCTCTGGGGAGTGCGTCGTGGGGGCCTTTGACGGATTACGACACCCCTTCAGCTGCTTCTCACATGAACGTCCCGTGGATGTGGCCATCCCAGGCTTGGCAGTTTCATAGCTGAGCCAGTTTGTGTAAGGGAGGATGGGTTCACTGCCTCTGACCAGAGGTTATGACATACCCGAGATCTTCTCCCCCCCACCTCGGTGGGCAGGGAAAATCTGTGCAAACCTGGCCTCAGAAAATGGGTCTGTGGGCTATGGCTTCCCGCACCCCAAACCCAGCCAGAGATGATTCTCAGCACACCTGCTGGGTTTGGCTTTCATTCTTTTCCCTCAGCCTTGTTTACTTCTCCCTAGACCTGAGATGATTGAACAATACTGTTCCCTTTATCTAATCTAGGTGTCTTAACTCACAGTCCAAGGTTCCAGTCAGGCATCTCCAGGAAGGGCTGAACTTCAGTAGTTGTAGCTTCTTTATACAGTTTTTTCCTATAATGGGCAAAACTTCATGTTTAAGGTATGAACATGAATGTTTAAGGTATGAACTATTTCAGACTCTGACAAGTATTGGTAAAAATTCTCCATTGCAAGTAGAAGAAAACTATGGCAATTCAAAATTTTCACTTGTGTCTAAGAAAGATTGTTTTTATGACATGACCACCAGCTCTTAGATGACCAGCAAATTAAATGAGAACACTAGGTAAATGACATTCTAAAACCACTTTGGAACAGAGTGGTCATATCACGCAGTTAGATATAGCTCAAATTTTGATACTGCTCATGTCTTAAATTAGAAACGATCCCAGCAACATCTCTTAAAGCCAAGGAACTTCATGCACTTCAGGCAGCTGCCCATTTATCAAAGGCACTGTGTCAGCACTGTTTTGTTCTTTCGGGTTTTTTTCCCCAGTACATTTTAAAGAATAAATCTTATCTTTTTGCATCAACACATAACATAGTGCACCCCAGCAATAAAATAACAGTAGTATTTTTACATAAAACATTGTGGTTCCCACAGAAGGACTGCACATTGGAATTCTCTATGTGCATTTTAAGATTCTCTTATGTTTTCTATTTTCATATGTCTGTTGCAACATTCTGTAAAAAATTTTTACTCTCCTGGATGTTCACCAATCATATAATTTCTATGATGTAGTGACTGCATATTGCAGCCAGAAGAGCCAAAATGGACATGAAGAATTAAAGTGCGTACACTCGGGAGAAGCTGAGAATTATATTGTAATTCATTCAGTGACCACAAAAATTCCTCAATTAAAGCAATAAGTCTGATGGCAGTTTGGAGCAGTTTCAGAACTGCATTTTGCCCTTGAATCAGCATCATCATCATAGATGAGGTGTAAAAGCCTTTCAGTTCTATTCTTCAGGAACTTTGTTGTTATATTTTTGTTACAATAGGGAAATAGACATCAGAACCCTGAGAGAATTGTGTACGGTTGATGTGCACCATACTTGAGTTGCTTTTCCTCAGAATGCAATTAGCTCCTAAAACTAATAGAGAAAGGCACCAAAAGGCTGGCAGTTGTGTGAGCTTGGAAGGGCCTAGAGCCAGACATTTCCTGCTGGTCCCTAGGTCACTTAAAGAGAACAATCTGCCATCAGTGCTAGGAGCTGGCTAAGTGGCATCACGAAAACTGACATCTCAATCCTTGAGTGTAGCAGTGTTGCAAAAGGAGTTAAACAGCCTAGCCTTTTACGGATGGTACATAATGATCAATGTGTCGTGGATAAAGTGATGAGATAGTGGAAGAAACAGATCCTGTCAGCTTCCACCAATCTTTAGAGGCTTTAAGAACAGCAAAAGAAGTACGGCAGGAGATGCACTTGATTATGACACTGAAATTTGTAGAGCAGCAGAAAAAAATGCTAAGGGTCTAGATATGATTGTTGCTGCTGAACAGAGTCGAACACTGCACCAAATTGTAGATGTAACCTCTCATAATATACTGAAAAACAGCACCTGGAAGTGATTTATTAAAAATCAAATGTTCACAGACAAAAAAACTCTCCAACTAATGAAAGTTGAAAAGTGGTATGTTTATTTACGGCCGGAGCCCACATGGGATCTCTCCCAAAGACACAGCGCCAATTTGCAGAACAGTACAGAGTTCTTTTATCTACAAAAGTTCTAAATATTAAAAATAAAAAAATACATATTCATAACATAAACACCTCCCATTCCCGCTTCATATGATAATTAGTTAAAATATCATTAAGCACGCATAGTTTGCTCTTTAATTTGAGTCAGTGGGCGTATTTTGAGTAGGGGTATAAATTTTGGTGAAGTAAATTTAGTCTTCCTCGCTATGAACTTTTCGCCCCTTGAGTTTTCACAATGGTTTTGACCTTGGGGGTTCGTTCTGTGCCCTCTCCATCCATCCGTGGATGGACATCTTAAATGGAGAAATTAATATCTGTCTACTTGCCTTTTAGATCTTAGTACTCTGAGTGTTCTGGTTCTTATTATGAACACAGCTGTACAAATATAAAATGAAAACAATTAATCAGCTTCATTCTAAGTCTAGCTCCTTAAATAATTATTAACTTCTTAATTAACTTCAGCTAGATTCACCTACTACACTCATTCTAACTAACTTTACTAATTCTATCAAGGCTCATTTTTAAATAAAATCTAAAAATCCTAAAACTTCATGTTTCAGAAGCATAAATCTGTGTGCACAGTTGCACATATTCCACTCTGTAGAATGGTATGACAAACGCTAAGGATGCAAGTGCTATCCCCTAGGCAACTAATAAGATGATAAGCACTGGAAGTCAGGAGATCCCTGTAATTGTTTCCAGTTCTTCATGGAACCTTTTCACTCCCAGATCTCACAGGACCACAGGACTGGTCTCACAAGAGCATAGTGAACAACTCTGGAATTACAGTGTTATACCCGGAACCACAGCCATTTGGCCATTTGTACATACGCATTTGTACAGGCCTCTAAAGTGAACACACTTTATGTTCAGTGGCTACTGGTAAAAAATTCTGGAACACCATGTTTCATATATTAGTTTTGTTTAAATCAGACTATTTCCTTAGGTAAAATAACTTTATATTTATTTTTAAATATACACAACAAAAGAAGATAAAGAAAATTTAGTGGAACTCAAAAGTTGCAGATGACTAATGGTTCTATCATCCAGTCTTAACAAGACTCTTGGGTTTGATGCATTTGATGCATTACTCCAGGTAGACAGGAGTTCTGAAGTTACAGCTGGAGAAGCTATGTGTCTTCAACTTCAGCAATACAACATATTCCACATGCAAAAATAAGTAGTTGAACACAATACAAGATTAAACTGGTCAATTGCAATCACTCCATTTTTCCACTTCTGATTTTTTTCAAGTTCTCTTGAGGGTCTTGTACCATCCTCATCCCTTGTGCTTTGATGCCTTTTAATATTCTGTTAAATAAAATTACCAACATTAGTTTATCATCCTCCCATCCTTTCCTCTAAATAAAAACAAAAATTGCTGCAGTGCAGCATTTCACTTCGGTAGGATTTTGAGATCTTTGCACAAGAAAGAGTAGAACAGAGAGACTAGATTTCATTGATCGGTTTGGGGTTTATTCTTTTGAAAGTGTATGTGATCCAAAATAGAGAAAACTGGGCAAAAAAGAGAAGAAGAGTAGGAAGAGCTTCAATTTGGAGACTGTAACATAGAAAACATGGAAGGCAAATTGCAGAAGACCAGGCAACTGATTCCAAAATTTGACTTCAGTTATTAAAACCTTAACTTGTTCTGCTAAA
Organism: Amblyornis subalaris; assembly: GCA_018881555.1. Lineage (NCBI taxonomy): Eukaryota > Metazoa > Chordata > Aves > Passeriformes > Ptilonorhynchidae > Amblyornis > Amblyornis subalaris. Next base: position 1,803,550 of record JACAXG010000035.1, read on the forward strand.
ATGTTACGGGCAGAGAGGTAGATGGATTAACATTTTAACACCAGTTGGTGTCTTTTGTGCTAATCTCACTTAAGCCTTTTCATACCACAGCCACCTAATTGCATTGCATGCTTCAGTGGCTGTAGCTGAATTAGAAAATATTTTAAAGGAAAATTTAAGGGACTAATCAGAAATACTGCAGTTTTGAAATGCCCAGGGATGGAGGAGAATCCATCATGTCTATTCAAACTCTGTACAGTAAATTACATTAACAGTTTATCTTCTCAAACCTCTTTAAAGAATTTTAAACTTGGGAATAGACTGAGGGAAGGAAAGAACAAATAAATCAGTCGTAGAAGTTTAGTGGTAATCCAAAGTAGATGCTTTTGTGATCTAATCTTGAGTTATGACACTGCAGGCTTTCCTTTCCAGCATACGTACCATCTTAGTTTGAGAAATAAATTTTCTTCTGAACTGAAATCAGTGTTGTGTAGTAGTTTAGTGCTTTGTAGGTAGCAGTTGTGTTAGTACATCTTTCATTAATTCTTTCAGTTATGTCCAAAAAAATTGTAAAGACATAATGTTACTTCAAAGGGAATCTTAATTTTCAGTTAGCTTGAGAAGAAGACTAGTAGCTAACAATTATATCATCAATTGCTCAGTACTGACAGCAGGATATATCTGGAGGGAAATCTATTATTATATTTCATATTTGCCTATGTGTAACAAGCTAATATGAAAAAAAAAGGAGCTTAGCAGCATAAAACACCCACTGCAAACCTGTGTCTGTGGCACTTGTAGTGAATGCTACTTCAGTCTCTAAATGGAAGCGTCCTTCTGAATGCAGGTTTCAGAGTACAGCAGCTTTCAAAAAAACACACATCCCACACCCGTCATCCTCAGACCATACTTGTACTTATTCAGCCATGTCTGTGTGAATGGTTTATGTGTTTTTATGGTTACTAGAAAAGCAGCACCAACATGACAATGGAAGGACAGGCTGAATCCTAGCACAGCTTCCTCACTAACAGTATCATTCCCCTGTTTAAAAAGGCAGGGGCAAAGATTTCCAGTTATTATATCTCTGTAACTCCACTGAGCATAACAGTTTGCAAAGAGATTTCATTTCCAGCCAGAAGAATGCCTGTCACAGGAATTTCCTATCATATTAACTGTAGGATCTTTATAACTGAGTATTCCAAGGAAATAACCTTGCATGATTATTAGGCCCTTTACTGAGTCAGCAAGACTGTCAGACACACAAAACAATAAAATTAAAGCACAGGTTTTAGAATAAAATTCCATTATTCCTAGTTTTTATGAACTTTTCATTAAAAGATATGGAACTGTGGCAATACTCGTTTGCTCTCTTTTAAGAACATGATGTGAATTCTTCCAAGTTAATATATCAGGTGCAGAAGTTTCAACATTGACAGCCTTTGAAAACAGGCCTGTCCACAGAAAGCGTCATTTATTACTATCAGTGTGAATCGACACATACAGGTAACCAAGGCAACCACCAAGCGAGAGCTGAAATGCAGAGAGTAGATCTATTTCATTACCTGGCTAAGGATGGCAGGCGGCAGAGACGCACAGGGACACAGACTCCGTTAGGCTCAGCTCATCCTTGTGGGCAGCGTGGCGGAGCGCTTGCTGCCTGCCTCACTGTAACAGAAGGCTTCCTGAATGTCTGAGAGTGTTTTATCTCTCCGCAGGAATCCTACTTCTCAAAACAGGCACAGGATGAACCACACTAGGCATAATACATGGAGTTTTCCCACACTGACATTTTTAGCATTCCCAACTGCCAGGTCAGCTTTGATCTAAACTACTCCCTCCTCCTCGGACAAATTTTCTGGTTTTAATCCTTTCCTCCCAAAATCATGCGTTCTCAGGAGTTCTCACTGCCGTGATTTCCACAGCTAAGCCCACAGCAATGCTAAAGTCCTCTTTTCTACCTTTATTTTTATGGTTCTCAAGGTTAGAAGTAGAAATGATGACCCAGATTCTGTGTCCATTCTGTTATTCATGCCTCAAACAATATCCTTAGTGCTGACAACTTCCTGTAATAGCTGTGGCATTGCTTTTTCTGTGCACTGATCTGTATTCCTTTGCCATATGAATAATTCATTAATTATCCTTATTTGCTCTACAAGTGAGAGAATCTTTACATCATGATTTCTGTATATATGTGTAGTTGTTCTGTACTCAGTCTGGTGATACACTATTCCATGGAAGGCCCCAAAATAATCAAATAGGTTATGAAATAAAATAACCTTCATTCTCCCCTCTCAGTACTGTTTGCATTTTGAATAACAATTAACAGAACTAGTAAGACATTATATGAATACTCTAGGCACAAGTTGTCACTGCTGTTAATATACCTTCTGAAAGAGATATCAACACATGGTTAAAGTGTGCTTGCTAAGATCCTTTTTGAGCTCAAAGATCAGTAAGTTACATTTATGTCAGATCTCTTGATTTTTCTTCCTTAGCTTTTGAAACCACTTTTTTCCTACAACATTACTCTTCTCTGAAGCTAAATATCCTACTGGTGGTTTTGCTTTTGTATACAAAGGAATCTGATAAACTGACTCAATAAACATACAAATACAAATGGATTGCAAATGTATAAAACAGACATAGCAGTGAATTATTAACTAATGTTGTTATAAACAGACAAGTTTTAGAGTCACAGTGCTCATTTTCCCTGGTTACTGAGTGGTATGTGTACCGATATAACTGTCAATCTTTTAAACAATTAAAACATACTTCACGAGAAGTTTGACATAATATTGTTGCCAGGAGTTAAGTTGACCTCAGTATAATATCTGTCTCAACACTTTCCCTACCTTCATCAATAAATCACCCTCTGTTCTTGACAATGACATAAACAGGTGGAGAAGTGTGAACAACCCAAACTTCATAAAAGCTTTAGTCAAAAAGAAAAAAAAAGTAAACCTGTTAATGAAGACAAAATGACCAGAAATGATCCTTACTTGTCTGGTATGCCTTTGAGCAACCTGGGGTAACAGCCCTGAGCAATTCCCTTCACATGGCTTTTAGTTTTAAAGCCAAAATGTTACAGATCTGAAAAAAGTGAAGCTATTATCTAAGTGGATATGGAAATAAATTGTGAAGTACTTTGATAAAACAAAGAAGACCAATTCATCACTAACATCAGAGAATCAGGAAAGCTTAATTGTCTTTTTCCCAGAAAAATCCAGGGAAAATGGATTTTTGCAAAGAAGCAGAAGCAAATATACTGGTCTGCTACAGATATTTTCCAGAAGTGCAAATGCCAATTAGGTATTTAGAAACATCTTGAATAAGGAAAAATTTCCTGCATAGAAATAAGAGACAATAATTACTTGTCTCCACAAAAATAACAACTTTGTTATAACACTGTGTTTTATTGTTTTGTTTTTGTGGCTGTTTTTTGCAGGTGTTGCTGCTTTGGATTCCAGCATTTCTGGGAAGATTGGTTTGCGAGCAGTCATATATTATCTCTGCACTACAGTCATTGCTGTAATACTAGGTACTCTGTGATTCTGTAACTTTTCAAATCGTCAGCATTGCCTAATTACAAATGTACAGCACTGTGACATTACTAATTTCCCAAGACAGGATGTGGAGAGGAGACAGGGAATCATACCAGACAACTTGACATTACCTGTAGCCAGATACAGAGAAAAGGTAGTCCTGCTGTTCACAGTTGGGCTGTGTTCATATCCAATGTGAAGCCACAGGCAATTTTGCCATATATTTCAGCTCAGGGAAGATTAGAGCTGTCTGCTGAGATAAACAGTGACCAGCCGTGGCAAAGCTCAATGAACATCTAAGGCCAACCTCAACTACAAAGTGAATTTCCTCAATAGCAAAGTGATAGATTGTTCCTGATTCTTAGATGTGAAAATATGTAACGTGTCACACCTGAAAGAATGACAAAAAATACTGGTTTACTTGTCATCTCATTACCTTCCTTATAGGTTTTTTTTCCCCCTCTGTCACTGCCAGGCTCCAATCCTACATCTCTGAAATCTACATCTCCTCTTACAGGAAGTTCATTCCTTAGAAGCTACACTGGCATGTTCCGTATTTGCTTGCAGAAATATTTTCAGCCAGCTTTCTTAATTAAGAAACAAAATAGAACCATCTATCTCATATGTCTGGGAAATTTCAGTGAATACATAAGGAGGAATATTAATAAAGACTAATATTAATGTGTATCTAACTTTGAAATTGTCCCAGCTCTGGGTGAGGTGTTAAACCAGACAATCTCCAGAGGTCCTTGCTGTTCTAAGTTGTTCTATGGTGTAAGGACATTACTTGTTTCATAGTACAGAACTATGCAAATGCAGTACTGCTTTTATTCACAGGTGTCATTAGAAAGATTTGTTCCTGGCTGGTTGAAGGGTCATCCAAATGCCTCTTTCTCCCTTCTTTCTCCCTTCACTGAAATTAAGTAGTTTCATTTGCTTTAGATTTCTTTGGACTTGTATAAGGAAAAAAATAAAAGAGAGAAAATAATATGAATTTGGAAAATAATAATAGTAAAAATACTTAAAATTAAGCCACTTAAGTAAATGAAAAATTTGTCATTGATATCAAGTATTTACAAGGTCAAATCTAGTATTTCTTAACCCACAATTTTTCATTTCTGTTTTTCTCTGAAGCCCTTCTCTTACGTAACTTTATTGCTAACTAACTTTACTAAAACACCTTGTGACTTTGGGGTCACAGGATGGCTCGGTTGTATTCATATCTGAAAGCTAGTAACAAGAAGACCTGCATAAAGGAATAGGTAAATAGCAATTCAATACATTCACTCTGCAAGAGTTGCAGTACACTCATCTGAAGCCCAGCTAAAATAATTTACCCTCTTGGTGAGCTGCAGTGATGTAGTACCATACATGCAAAAACAAAGCTAAAGTGCTGAAGTCTAGTGGCAAGCCCGCAAGTAGCTCCTGTATTAGGGGAACCCACACGTTTAAGGACACCACCTGCAGCCTTTTCTTTTCTGAACATACCAGCATGAGCACCCGGGGAAAGTGTTTGGTGAGTTGAGCTCACAAAGAGTTTGGCTACACGTGATATACCGAGGAAGAATGCAGCAATGCCTCTGCTTGCACTGTGAGCTCTCTGCTTCTCCTTCTGCAGGGATTGTCCTAGTTGTGACCATTAAACCTGGAGTGACTCAAAGAGCAAGTGAGATTGACAGAGTGGGCAGTACCCCGGAAGTCAGTACTGTTGATGCCATGCTGGATCTGCTCAGGTGAGGTTTTAATTTCTAGTTTCCATATCCATTTTGCGGAAGTCCAAACAAACACAAATAAAGTTGTGATATGTAATACAATAAAATGCTTTCTGATATTGTTTAGATGAATAAGCGGAGAATAACTTGTATTTCAACAGATTAGACATTTTAAAATATACTTAAAGCAGTTTGTTTAAAAATTCTCTTTACACCATAAACTTTGGTTAATAAACCAGTGATGAAAAATACCTCCTTCACAGAAACTGACATGCGAGATTTATCTATTATGAGGAAAAGATCTGTAAAGGATTGGTGGATTACTGATGGATTAGTGACTGGCAGATTTTGTGTCATCCAGCATAGACATCCAGCTGAAATTGCAGTGCTGTGGTTCTCCTCCTCAAGGCAGAGTAACAGATGTAGTATGTAGAGAAGTCTATGGGTTCCACAGTCAAGAAGTTTGCTGCATCACCAGTATCTAAGGCAACCTTATAATGTGCCTTTCCCCATCAGCATCATGGACAATGATACTTTAATGTGGTTAGAAGGAGGAAACCCCTAGAAAAGTTTGCAGAAGACATGTGCAGGTTTTCAGAGCTAATGTGTTTAAGGAATTCAAATTCAAAAACCACAAAAATGTTGCACTTCCAATAGAGGCTAGACAGTTCCATCAAAAGAGTTTATGTTAATTATTTTTTTCTCCTGGTGTAATTAGTCTCTGGTTTGGGTCACTATGCCTGCCCACCATTTTATTTTTGTAGAATTTTTACTTAACCTGTCATGTAAGAATCAACTGCCACATATCTATAATTGGATTTCTCATGATTTTTTTATTTTAGGAAATATGAGTGTTTTCAGATGCAACTCCAGACAGTTTTTCGACACTTGTAAAATGTACATGTATATATATGCATAGCTCTGCTTTGAAAAAGTCATTATCCTATATAATATCAAATGTCATATTTGCTGTCATTTGGAGTGTCTCTGCCTCAACACAGGTCAAGGCCAACCTCTTCGAGAATAACTCAATTTTTCAGAAGTTTGTGTGTGAGATAGTTGACAGTCCTCAACCACAAGGCCTGATGTCCAATAATCCACAGCTCTTCCCAGCCTCTACCCCTCCTGCCTGTGCATGGTTGGAACGGCAGCTCCTTGGATAGCTCATCTCATTCCTCATGGTCACTTGCCCAGGAATCAATGAGAGGAACTACGCAATCAGCTGCCTTATAAAAGTTAATGCAGCTAGTCTGTTACCAGTAACTTCCACATGAACATTTCCACACGTATTAACAAGGTTGATGTAGTTCCATGAACAAAATGTCTTCCTATTGCAAAAAGCGGTGTGAATTGTAATTCAGAGGAGTTTGGGGTTTTGCTGTAGTTTATAGTTCAACTTCTTGCAAACAAGTTTAAGACTGTAAATTAGGAGTTAAGAGATCTGAAACTCTCTTTTAAAGGAATTAGAATTAATTTTCCTACATATTTGTTTTCAAAAATAAGGATAAAAATAATGGATTTAAGACTCAAATCCAGACACTCTTGTAAAGATGAAGAAAAGCCCCACCCTTGTAGAAACTGTTCTTGCTTTTGAACAGAATTTGCTTTAAAAACTTGAAAACTAAAAGCAGGAGTTCGTGAAAGATCTGTAAGAGAGATACAAAACTTGTGCTGTAGTATATAAAATGCCTTTTTCTGCACTGGATTGAATATCCACCAAATACCTAATTAATGCTTTCTTTTTGCAACTGTTTGAATCTGAAATTGGCATTTGGAAAGTAGGTACACAACTGCATTCCTGATTTTTCAGTGTGTGAAAATGGTCCTTGATCCCAGAATAACACAGGAGAATCTTCCATTAGCCAAGACTAATTTCTGAATTCAAAACTACAACAGAGCACACCCAGAACCCGATTCTTCCAGCACAGCCTTTATAAGAGGTTTTTTATTTTTCTCTTCTGCCTATGTTTGACAAATCCTATAAAAATGTTGTGTCTGGTATTCCTTACACAAATCATGGGGATTATGTATCTGGGAAAAAATACACTGGGTTTAGTAGCTTATGAATAGAAATGTCAAATACTAAAAAATAAGCCTGAAAGTTCAACAGCAGCAAAACAGTCATTGGGACTCTTAAATCCTTAATTTGTTTGGTCTCTATGTCTGCTGATGTGAAATATACTGCTTTCTACTAAAAGAAACACAATGTGGTCCGGTTTTTAAGCATCAAATTTTATCATTTTGTTTATAGCTAGCAACTTTTTCTTAGAATGCTACTGTATTGAAATTCTTCTACACTTGTTAACAGGAATATGTTCCCAGAAAACCTTGTTCAGGCCTGTTTTCAACAGGTGAGTTTGAACATTCCTCTTTACTTCTGCAGTTTTCAATGTTAATTATTTTTTTATGTCACAGAAAAGATGTCAGGCAAGACTTATTTCTGAGAAGTCCAGGAATATCTTAATCTTCTATAAAAATGTGGGGGTTTAAGTCATCTTGGTTCCATTTCCATTGTGATAAACACTCTGCTATCAGCTATTAAGTCCTTAATATTCTGTTGCAAAAAGACACTGTTTAGAAGCTGGATGCAGAAACCAAGCAGTGTATAAGAGAGGATTTTTACTTTGGGGACAACCAGAGCTAGAAGAATCATCTTATGAGGATCAGTTTCCTTGTTCTTAAGGTCCCCCAGTGTCTGATGAAGTCTGTGTAAGTTAGACCTCACCCTGAAGTGTCTTACATCAATTGTTCATTGCCAGAACAAATCATTTGAAGGAAAAGGCTGACAACTAGTAGAGTCTATCTCAGACATCTTTCAGGAAAAGTGAATGTTGCAACATGAAAGAGGAAACTGCTGTCTATATATTAGACTCATTAGTTAACCTTTCCCAGAAAGTGATATCAGATGTGCTACTGTGCACAACCCAGTGTGTTTATAAAATTTCTCCATGTAGTTTTTCTCATGTATTACTGTCACCCAACACTAGGGGACAGACAGGCACTTTTAGGGATCCTTGGCAGAATGATGGTGGCACTGAATTGTAATTTTATTTTTTTAATGGAGTATTATGATTAGTGTAGCACAGAATTTATAACCAGAACAGCACAGGATTTCTGTGGCCAGAATCAGCATGGTACAATTTTGTTATAGCACCATTTAACTAAAGTTTTCTAATCACCTGGAGCCACTGCAGATTTGGTCAAATCTTAATATCTTGGTTCAGTGTATCAACATGACAACCATAATTTAGGCTTGAAAAACATACAAAGGAATACAGTTTGGTCACTCAGTCCTCAGAGGAAGCAGACAATGATGGAAGCATCCCTGACCACTGGGTCTCACTGTCCAGCAGCAGCTCCAGTCCAAGTTACCCATTAGGACTTGTATCTGCTCGGTTTTATGGACAGTGCACCTGGTGCTGTTACATTTCCCTGTTCTGTGACTGTGTCATAAGCAGTACTTGTATGTCTGGGTGCCTGGAACATGTAAGACAAGTAAGGAGAGGAGTAGTCAGCCTAGTGCCCAGGAATCCGGAGGTCAATAGAGAGAGGAAGCGTAAGTCTGTTTGGTTTGTCTACTTGGTGCACAGGACCTTGAAGACCTGACAATGTGAGGAAAGGGCAATACGTGACCCATTTGATCACAAAGAATGGCTGTTTGCCTTACGTAATGGCATTAGTTATCCTGACCACATCACCAAGTTGCTGGTTATATCTGGTACATCTGCTTTAGAGACCTCTCCTGGCATGGCTGTCAGCAATTCTCTCCAGACTGTTCCAGCAAAAAGTTTTCTTGCCATTGTCAGGGGCTCTAGCTCATGCCCCACAAGACTGCAGCATGTCCACAGGGTATCCAAGAGCCTGGGGTGTGGAATTCATGGCATATTATTTGTGAATCACTTGTTTGATTTACAGCTTCTGAGGTACAGAACCCTGATAGCTCACATGAATTGGGAAATAACATCTTTGTCTATGTTTGAAGTCTTGCTACCTTGAAGTCAGACTCATTAATTTTTCTCTAATTTTTACCAGACAAAAGCTATGCATTTGTCTATTCTTCAGTTTCCTCATGTTTCTAAATAATTTCTTCTCTTTTTTTTAAAACTTCTCCAGTATAAAACCAAACGTGAAAAAGTTGAAGCTAAAACTGCTGTGGATAAAAATAGCTCTATATTTCCAGAAGAACCCTCTGCAACTGCTACAACAGCAAAGGCTTCAGAGGTGCGACCTTTGTCGTTGTATTCCTTCATAATATATGAAGTAGGGAGAAAGAACGCAGAGTAAATTTGGTTTAGTTCACGTGGTTAGTGATGAGGAAAAGAAAGGAAATAGCACATAGATGGATTTTAGCAAGAGCTCTGAAGTTAATAAGTAAATGCTTAGAGGTCATTGCAAGTATCTTCCAGTAGGTTTAAGAACATCAGAGGAGTCCACAGGTAGTTTAACAGTCCAAAGATAATAGATGAAGATCGATTAAATTTATCTGCTTATGAATTGTCAATTTTCTGGGAAATTAAACAGTCACTGTCAAAAGACTAGATGTATATCATCATGAGATATTTGAGTAGCAATAACATAACTGTAAGCACTAAAGAACAAAAGCAGTTGAAAATAATAAAAAATCTTTTTTAATGGAAAATGAAACAATATAAAGTATTTATTAGTTAATAATTTGTTATACTGAAAAAAAATGTACAGAGATAAAAGTGAAGAAGAGATTTAACAAGCCTTTCATTAGAGGTTTGGAAAGGTTGTGGGTGTTAATGGTGTATAAAGTCTAGACTTACTCTGGAGGAGAGGGAGAAGGGAATTCAATAGGACATGAACATAAAACTACAAACAGTACCAAATCAATATACATTTTATTATACTCCTTCCAAATTTTGTCTCAGAGTAATAAGAGCCTGGGAACATTAGCTATATGAAGAAACATTAATTAAATTCTGGAACAGAATGTAGTGAAGAATTGCACCCTTTTCTTCATATGTTTATACTGTACAGAGGAATGTGTGAATACCTATTTAGTAGGATTATTATGTTATGTGCATACAATTCTCCTATAAATTACACGATTTCCCTGATGTCCCAGTTGTTATGCAATGGTCAATTTATCTTAAATCCAAATACAAACCCTCAAGTTTCTCAGAAATAAACACAAGGATTCTACATCTGTGTTTTATTCTCCACAGTAGGGCGTAAATCTTGAGTGTAGAGCTTAAATATTGAAAGCATGACTGTGAATACCTAGACCTTGTCATACTTCATGTCAGAAGTCTATAAAAAGGACAACATAAATTAAAGAATGCTTTACTTCCTGCTAGGGTTTAGTCAGATTCTTGCATTGCTTTAAAACACAGTGTTCATGTTCAGTTTAGTTCCTTCCTGAACTTCCAGAAAGCCAATAGAGTGACTGGGAAAGAGCTTCATGTCTTTTCAAAGAAAAATCTAAATGTGTTTTCATTTGAGAACTCTTTTAAGTAAATTCATTGTTTTCAGATAGTAATTTTTTTCTCTTGATTCCAATCTATAGAATAAAACCCAAGAATATAAAATCGTGGGCATGTATTCCAATGGCATCAATGCATTGGGGTTGATTGTCTTTTGTCTTGTCTTTGGAATGGTTATTGGGAAAATGGGAGAGAAAGGACAAGTGCTGTTGGATTTCTTCAATGCGCTGAACGAAGCTACAATGAGAATAGTTCAAATAATTATGTGGTAAGTCCAAGGATATACTGGCATTTTCTAACAACTTCTTTAAGTGGATTTTGTTATTGAAGAGGTAGGAGCAGACTCAGACTTCATGTTTGCTTTTACATAGTGCTTTACAGCAAGCAAGCTTCAAAGAAACGTTGGCAAAAAGTTTCTGTTCTACAGAACTTGATTCTTCTGAGGAAACTGGAGACAGAGCTTCCACTTACTATATACTAAAGAAACAGTTCTATTGGTGGCTGCAGGAGACCTTTCCCATCTGCGTGTGATTATAGAATACAGATACTGGTCTCAACCCTGTAAACTTCCACCCCGAAGGGAGCCTGTGGCTATGCATAAACATTTGCTGTAATAGGGTATATGCCCACACCCCTTTCCACCTTCTGTGTATTCTGTGACATCAAGTCATACAATACTTGCTAGACTATACATAGAGTTTCATCTACTCTGATTTTACAATATCTTTTCATCAACTCTGTTGTAACCTTGCTGCAAATGAATAAAGTCAGTTGTTTAACATAATAAAAGAAAAAAAATCTGCTGTTGTATAATAGGATATCAAAACATATTTTCTATGTGTTTTGAGGAATTGCCCTGGGAGAAAACATACTCCATTATGAGCATGCAGTATTTCTGAGAATGCATTTTTAATAGTTTTGGTTTTGTTTTCTAGGTATATGCCGATTGGTATCATGTTTTTAATTGCTGGGAAGATAATAGAAGTTGAGGACTGGGAAATTTTTCGTAAATTGGGTCTTTATATGGCTACAGTAATAAGTGGGTATGTCATTTTTTAAAGATGAAATTGTATGTGTGCAGTTTTAGAGCTCAGTTGATTACTTCTCAATTACCCACCACATCCATTCTCTTAGAGCTCAGTTGATTACTTCTCAATTACCCACCACATCCATTCTCCTAGGTCAGAGACAAAAGTTCTCATCGGTGAAAATCATGTGAGCATGTGTGAGGATGGTTTGAATGCATGTTTTGCTGGATGCATATTTTGTTTTAAAAAGTCACTGCCTTGCATTCTAAAAAAACCAAAACCCAAATGCAAATGCTTTTCTTGCATTCATGGTTTCATCTTCACAGCTTGTGCTGAAACAGACCATTGCATTTTTGTGAGTAGTAATGCTTCTGTTAGATACCAGAAGAAGCTGGAAAGGGTGAGTTTATGAATTATGGCTTATTGGAGGTTGCCAGCCTATCAATATGTTGAGAACCACCACGGGATTTTTGGGCCCAAGGTGTAGCAGCATAGACTAAACTTCCCCTGCCTAATACAAATATATAGTAAGTGTAGTGCACAATAAATGATGCCAAAGAGACTGATCCCTTCCCTCCCCAGTACAGAGCAGACAGCTGACATCAAGAGAAGCCCTGGGGATTGCACTGTTTGCTAATTACTCCTTCAAGGTAAGGGTAGAGGGTGAAGCTGCAAAAAGAGAAGTTGCAATCTGAATAACGTAGCCAAGCATCAGAACTCTTTTTCAATTCTGTTTTCTTAACCTTAATCTGTGTAGAACAGTCTGGGTGGAAGAGGTTACACCTGCACAACATGGAGCCTTTCAGCAGTGGAACTTGAGAATAACTTAACTGCTCCAAATGATGGGTTATAACACCAGATCATTATATATCTCTGAAGACTATCCTACAAAGGACCCTTTTAACAGATAAATGGATATTACAGTCCCAATAAGATAAATGAATTAAAATTTCTATTTCAAATTCAGCGAAGCATAACCTTCTAGGCTGTCTTGGTTCATTACCTCAGCATCCACTCCTATAATGCCTTCAGTGTACTAAGGATTTATATATGTTTTGTCTAGAGGCTAGATTCGAAGTTATTCAATAGTTTCTTTCCCCACATTTCATGCATTTGCATGCTCTTCTTCAAACATCATTCACTCGCTTTCTGACAGCCAAGCAGAGAGAAGGGTAATATATTACTCTTAAATGCAAACTACTTTATAAATAGTCAGGAAGGATCTCTGGGTTTTTTGCATTAATCTATGCTAGATAAGCACATTTATTTCAAAGTTGTTGTTTTGTTTTACGCATAAGCCAGTATGTTTGGACTAGCTATTTGAAAATCACAGATAAAATTACTTTCTAAATAAAAATTACAGTTCCAGAAATAGCACGGATTCATGACTTTTTCAAACTGTTACAGAGATGAGTGCAGTTATGTTCATCTAATGCATTATGCATTTTTTGTGAGTATTTGTTTGCATTTGGAAAATAAGTCAGATTTTTAAAGATTCCAAAAGTTGTTATTTACCAAGACTGTGAATCAAGACTAATATTTTCTAAACAACTTATAAAGGAGAGCCCGACCACAACTTCGATAGAAGTCATCGACAGAATGACAGTGTATAACTTCTACAGGTTTTATATATTATTAACTCCAGTTTACTCAGAGGAGGAATACATTGGATGGATTATTACAGCCTTTTGACTTCAGTTTTACACCAGATAGCAAGTTTTACAGTTTGAGATGTCATAGCAAGTTTTATGACTATTTACCTATCGGTTACTGTTACTATCTGTACTGTGACAAGGCTTGTCTTCCTTAAGATGTGTGTGAAGACATGGTGCCTTCTCCAAAGTACTTTGATTGCAAAGTAAACTGCCACCACATAGTCTCCCGTTTAGCTGGTAACCACAGGTTTGACAGGCACAACAATTGTAAGTAGATTCCCAGGTGCCATCAAAAAAACTGTAGTGAGGGTGCCCACCTTCGTATCCTTGGAGAAAAAAAGACTCTGTTCCACCAAACATGACACCATTTTCCCTGATGGGTGCTCAGGTAGATCTCTGCAGCATTTCTGCCTCCTGCAGTGTAACCTCCCATGGGTGCTGCTCAAGGTGTCATGGCAAAGGGCTAACAGCAGCACATTCTCTGCAAAACTGACCATCAGTGAGAGCATATTTAATCAGATCACAGGAGCAGATATGAGAACATACACCCAAGGCTATAGGCTGCAGGGAAAAGGCGCTTGTTCTGCATTTTTCAGCCTGCAACAATATCCTTTTTTTCTCACCTCTCAGGAAAAAGCAGAAATGTTGCTCTTTGTTTTGGTTTCTTAAAAAATGCTGTTCCCACTATCTTTTTGGTTTTCATTTGTATGTTCTTGACCTTGTCTGTTTGTTGTGTATTCTGTTCATCAGCCTTTTCTGTAACTGTTTATCATCCTCTCTTTAAGATTGATCCTGAGAATAACGGGTTATCTTGAACATTTCTTGTATTCCTTATCAAGAAAATTGTGCAAGAACATGAGGGCTGGTGTGTCTTATCCTCCTTTCTTTCCTTTAACCTCCCTATCCAGCTCACGTTCTTCCCACCTTTATTATTCGTGACTTTTCATAGCCTCAGCCCTACCAGCACTCATCCACCATTGTCTGCAGTTCATCTCAGTCTCTGTGTCTCATTCAGGTCACCATGAGAGAACAGACCTCCCCCAGTGTTTTTGGTCCAGTTTACCACTAAGTATCCCAAGCCTCTCAAGTGTAATGGTCGCAGAGCCAGGATGAGGACATATTAGAAGTTACAGCAGAGGAAAGTCGAAGTAGGAGGTGTAAATTAAGTGCCAGAGGGAACTCAGGCTGAAGGGGGGGGGAAAAGGAAGCTGCAGCAAGCAGACTCTCCTTGCCTGTGTCTTTGTCTCTTCTGAAAGCAGCAAGGCAGCTTCACGCCTATAAGGGATATTCCTATAAGGAATGGCAGCTTGGGATTCTGAAGGACAAGATTCTTCCTATTCTAATGCTATTAGAATTTCTATTTTCAGTTACCAATTATGATTTTTGGTATAAAAATTTCTGCTGCTAGCTGAGAATTACATTTTATGCATGAAAATAAATACTACTTCAAATTTGTTTCGTGAAAATCAGTAGTAGCAAATATGCACAAATACTTTATTTTGAATAATGTCATGTTCATGCTGCTACTAAAAAGGTGCAGATCTAAATTTTTCAAATAACTAAGTCAGTATGCTTTTAGACTTAGACATACTTAAAATGTTTACTCTCATTAACATTTTATTAAGACAACAAATGGCACCCATACCACTTTATATTTTTTTCTATATATTCTGCAGAATTCAGTTTGTTCTCAGGCACTGTTGTATACATTGTTAGGTTTCTTTCTAGAGTTATTTACAAAATTTTATCAATACATGTTGCATGCTGTTATTTACATTCCACTAAATAAATCGTATGTTCTCACACAAAATGAAAATATTAATGTCCGTTACTTTTAAAAGCATAATTTTTCCAAGGAAACAAATATGTAGGTTTTGTGGGTGATTTTTGATGCTGTTGTGGATTTCTGTACTGTGACTACTGCAATCTTAATTGTCTGGTTTTGGCAGAACAAATGGTACCATGATTTATTGCTATCTTTATCAGGTGCTCTGAAATAATAAAGCACTATTACAACACAGGAATGTGCACATGAATATGTTGTGAGGACAGAATAAAAATGTCAAGGTCATACATGACGACAGTTCTTGGATTTATGTTTCTAGGTTACATGATAATTTCTTTTCACAAAAAGCTGATATTGCTATAATTGCTTGCAACCTTCAAACATAGCAAATACTTCATAGACCCTTCACATACATTTCATTTCAAACATACTTACAGCAGTCTGTTTACCTCTAATCTTAATGCCCACAAGCTCTGCATTCATATGCATTCCTGTTACTGCACAGTGTTCAAAATTAATGCACAAGTTCAAGGATTAATTTTTCTGTGAGACCTATACAAATATCCAGGCAAATACATCTGAGCTGCTAAAGTCAAGAGGGCAAATTGATCTCCTGTGAGTCAAAACACTTAATTTTAAAAATTAATAGTTTTGAAAGATAGTATTTAAGGATCTTACAACATTAAAAATGCTGAGACTACATATATCTCATAAATACAGTCTGAAATACCTCACTGCATTTTAATTGTAGACTTGAGCTTACACAGTTTTCCTCAAAGTAGATGTGGATTTTTCTATAGGTCCATATTTGAAGTTTCTGCAGAAAGATGTTAATTTCAGCTGTCCCTGACTGGAAAGCATATTTACCTTTATTTCTGAAACATGTTCTGCAACAAGGACAGATCAACTTAGAATAATAATTTGATTTGATTTTCTTATATGTCTCTGGTTTGGATTGTGAGGATTTTGCAGAAGAGTGCAGTGTTTTAATGTTATTTCAAATCACCCTCTGCACATCAGTTTGAATATTATTTGTTAGTTTAGGCTTCTCATTTTCCACAGTTTAAAATTATTTCAAATAAATTAGTTAATTCTTGTTATGCTTAGGAAAGAGAGACAATTCATATATAGTCTCTCTCTCCTTTCCAGAAGGAAGTGTAGAACAGCATTAGTCTGCTTTTTATTAACTTGCCATTCTCTCTAAGTTTTGCACATAGGTGTCACTAAAGTCACCTTTAATGTTTCGTAAGTGTACTTGAGGACAGAACTGGATACCTATTATCACCATCTTAGTAAAGCAAGACAATGAGATGGATCCATTTGTTTAACTAGTCCATTTTATTTTGCAGACTTGCAATCCATTCCGGTGTAATTCTGCCACTGATATACTTAATAATAGTAAGGAAAAATCCTTTTCGGTTTGCCATGGGGATGGCTCAGGCGCTTTTGACAGCCCTCATGATTTCTTCCAGGTAAGCAAAAGAAACATCTCCTCTGTAAAGTACCTGGTAATAATTACGCAGTTTGTGCTCTGATTTCATTGCTGTTTTGTTACAAGCCCTTATATCAGCTGGACAGTTCTCACTCCCCTGGAGGCTGAAATATTGCTCTCATCATTTTTTCTGTGGTACCCAAAGGGCACTATTGCACTATTGCATGCAAAGTGCATGGGCCTTACAACAAACAAGAGTCTGTCTCTCGCAGAAGGAGGCAGTTCTTTGCCGTTTAGTCCATTAGTCACAGACTTGATAGAGTTTAAGCTGTTGCTCAGCTTTTGTGACTGCATATGCCATGGCAATTTTACCATGTAATTTTGAGAACAACTAACATTTAGCTATTTCTTCCAATAATTAGAAGGTATAATAAATGTTTCTTGGCTTTTTCATGGTGCAGCCTCCCTTCCTGCCTTAGATCTCCGTTTTAGTCATAGAGCAGATAATGCTCTGAGGAAAAGGAAATATATGGGAGAGGGTGCGTTGTTGCCTGCACTTACTCTATGTGTTTCATTATGTGCCAGTTCAGCAACTCTGCCTGTCACCTTCCGCTGTGCAGAAGAAAAAAACTTGATTGACAAAAGAATCACCAGGTTCGTTCTTCCAGTTGGAGCTACCATCAACATGGATGGCACAGCTCTTTACGAAGCAGTAGCAGCCGTATTTATTGCACAGCTGAATGACCTAGAACTGGATATTGGCCAAATAGTTACCATTAGGTAAGACTAAAGGCATCACATGCATTTTGTGGGAAGGGAGCTTTTTTGTAAATGGTACTTTAACTTTGGATACCCCATGGGAAAGTTTAAACTACCATTCACAGCACAGGAAATAACAAACATTTTAATTTCTTGATCGCAAGTCCTAGCCAGTGCAACCTGATGAGGAGGTAGGATGAGCCAGGATATGCAGCTGGTATACAGCATTGTTTTGGAAACTGCCATTATTCTTCCCTGCAAACAGTTGCAAACCCAACACAGCCTCTACCTTTGATGTGTCCAGTTTGCTTGTTAGACATGTGTTGCCTGTTATTCTGCAGTGTAACCGTAACAGTACCAGTACATGACTTGCCCTACAAGCTTGACACCAGACTTTGAGTAAGTACTATTCAGGAGGAAAACTGAAATATTTAGGCTTCCTTCTTGCAGTGAAATAAGACTATTTGTGCCAGAAAACAGAGTTTCTGTGAGCAACATATATTCTGAATGCGTTTTCTGGTCTTTATTTGCGACTTAGTCTCACAGCTACAGCAGCCAGCATCGGGGCTGCAGGCGTGCCCCAAGCCGGACTTGTCACCATGGTGATTGTGCTGAGCGCCGTCGGCCTGCCTGCCGAGGATGTGACTCTGATCATCGCAGTTGACTGGCTTCTGTAAGTTTAAGGCAATTCACATTTAATTATTTTTCCTTTTCCTTTTTCTTTTTTTTGATACTTATATAAGTTGCCTATACAAGTTCCCATCATTTTTTTGAAGGATTTCTGGCAGCAACTTATGTATTTCACAGATATATGTAATTCATTTGATTATATAATTCGATTTTACAAGTAGAGAGGAAGGCCAGTCTCCAGAAAATCAAGGCTGTTGGATGGATCCAAGAATCAATTCAATTTATCTATAAGCATAAGGAACCAGTTCCATCCACAAGTACATTCTCCCAATCAGCTCTCTGCAACAGGGTCTAATAGTTTTGTTTCCTGTGCTCCACAGTCATTTTGTTTTCTCCAGCTCTCTTCTATTCCTCGTGGGCATTTAATTTTTTTAAGAATAGTGCAGATCAGTACAAACCACTGGCTCAGAGCAGGTATCTAAAGAGTCTATGAACAGAACAAATGTATATTGGTTCTTTGTCCAAAGTACTCTCCCAGCCTCCTGCAAATTGCAGCTCACAAATTTCCCGAGTTAGAGGTGGTTTTTGTCTTCTTCTTCCATGAATGCCTCATTGCTTTGGGACCCATGTTTCCACAAGTCCTGGGGAGATGAATTCCACATCCTAAAGATGTGTTGTGCAGAGACATAATTGAATTTTTTTGTTTTAATCTACGTCCTAATAATTTCTTTTGATGGCCTCTGCTGCTTTTATGGGTGTGAGAGAGAAAGAGAACAGTAACCCCCTATTTCTCATAGCAATCATGACTTCATGGAGCTGATCTTAACTCCACTTTGAAAGCCCACAGTTTATGTGATTTTTAGATACAATATTAGTAAGTGGAAGGTACTTGTTCCACCACGAATCGTACAAATAATTCAAGATGTTTCTGGTTCTAATTGAGACATTTTTCAGACTAAGATGTGTTGCTGTGTAAAGTAAATTAATGATTAATTTAATATACCACGGATCATTGCTAGTGCATTTTGCACCTCAGGAGATGGAATGCACATCATGATGGCACGCAGGTTATTAACACTTTTGCCTTTTGTACTTATTGCCTAAAATGTATAATTTTGCGAACTATTTGCTGGTAGTGGCTCATCAACAACCCACTGGTTAATTCTGAACTTAACAAGGTTTTATTACATAGGCTTGAGGAGTATTTCCACATATTAGATTAAGAATAAAAAATTAATAGAATACTACTGTTATAATAGATGAGTTTCCAGTGCTGTTGATATCCTCACTTGTCACACTGATACTACAAGAATTTTACTTTACTATTCTCTCTTCCTTTCCCCAGCATATATTTTTGTTCCACATGGAAAACTTTTTTAGCACTGAATTCAGCAGTTCTAGAAGTATTGCAAAATATTGTGAATATATCCACCTCAAGGTTTCTGCATGGAAAGAGAAACTTCTCCCACAGAACCTTCGCAGTGCTGTGTAGCTGAAAAGAAAAACAGGGAAGCATGGCCTTCCACTGTCCATACCTTACTTCTATGCCAACTTTCAAACTTTGTTATTTGTCAATGGGTTTTGTCACATGGGTTTGTCACTCCTCTGTCAAAAGTAGCAGCAGGTTTTTAAGGCCTGCATGTCACATTTCTGTTTGGAGAAAAATCATTAGTGCAGAAGTATTATATTCCTTTAAGTGACTTGTTTAGTATCACTTTGTACTTCAGCCCTTTAACAAGGAGAAACTAGCAGAAGATAGGCTTTTCCCTTTCCCAGGGTTTGGACCAGAATACTGAAGATCCTGGGCTAGGTGCTCCTCTGGCTGGGCACACGACCATTAGAATGACAAAAGGCACAATGCAGACTCTGCTGCTGCACCCCACAGTCTCTCATCACAAAGGGAACCAGCGGTGTAGCGTACTTCAGGGCCTGAGAGGTGATCCAACATTTCGTTAGGCTGTGCCACAGCAGTGGAGTTACTGCTCTAACAGGCAAGTGACATGACTTGCAGTTTTGCATGTCCTGTACGAAGTCATTTGTCATGAAAATTACTCCAGGCTTCTTCAAATACACGTCGGGAAAATTCTTTTCCTGTTTTACAAGACTTTTTTCTTTTAATTAAAGAATTACCCCAAATCTGCACTGGGAAGAAAATAGCGCTGCATGAGCTAGAGTAGCTTACTTTTACCAAAAAGGTTTTCTAAATAACATACTGAATGCTTTGTCTGGATATTTTTGTTCCATAGGGATCGATTCAGAACAATGGTGAATGTCTTGGGAGACGCCTTTGGTACAGGAGTAGTGGAGAAGCTCTCTATAAAGGAGCTGGAGCAGATGGATGTCACTTCCGAAGTCAACATAGTCAATCCTTTTGCCTTGGAAACAGGAATACTTGATAATGATGAAACAGAGGCCAAGAAATCTTACATCAATGGAGGCTTTGCTGTAGATAAATCTGACACCATATCCTTCACACAAACATCCCAGTTCTAAAGCCAGTAGCTTTCAGATAAAACAGGAGCACTAAGGGACATGGCCATATGCAATATCTCAAAAAGCTTAAAGGATAATTGAGAATTAATTACATCTCACTTACATTTGATTTACTACACAGACTGATTCTCCTTACCGATTCTGCCCCTTCTCATCTCCTTCAACAGTTTGAACTCACCATTGTTAGTCCTTACTGATAGGTTGAAGAAAACGACAGTTGTAAGATACTATTTTATTTTTTTTTAGAATATACACTATTGCTGAGGCTATGAAATGCCTCTCTGGAATCAGCATGCTCATAAATGGGTCATTAGCTGGGACAGCCAAATGTGTTTTACTCAGGAGTAGCACAGCATTTCACATATTACCACATCACAAAGCACCTGTATGAAATCCCATTTTACATCCTTGCCTTCTAAACAGGTTGCACTGTACTTGACAACTCCTGTAACTTGATCATTTGCCAAAATGCTAATTACTGCAGCTGAGGGGATACTACTTGCATGATTCAGGAAAAAACAGACCAGAAGGGCCTTGTAATAAGTACATCTTACTGTGAATAGGGTTTAGTTTTTCTTTAATTGGGAAATAATTAGGCATGGACAAATTTCCAGTATTTATGTAGCTAAGTTTCCCCATGCCTTTCATGTGAATGCCAGCTACTGGGATTGGCTTTCAGATACGAAATAAATTGCTGTGAGTTTGCTCTTCTGGCATTTGAAGAGCTTTTGTAAAATGGTACTTTATCTGTCTGGGTCAACTTGAATGGCCTCCTGGTATATTTCCATCAGAAACAGAAATAAGTCCATTTTCTGTTGTCCACCTTTGATTCTAACAAAATATTAGTCAGCCCAGAAGTAGGCAGAGGTCATGAAGACAGAAGTGCAGAGTGCAAATTCTAAATGTTTCTTCCTTGGAATAAAAACAGATATATTATCAAGAATACAGGAATGATAACTTTTTCCTAGAAAGAAGCCACTCTCACTAAACTTCAACATGGACTAGTTGTTTTTTTGGCTCCTTGGTTTAGTTTGCCAGTTGAACATGCAAGTTTATAGCTGCAACACCACGACAGTGCCAACATGTCAGCTAAACTGTATCTTATGAATCATTTCTGGACCTAGAAAATCATGTCCTCAGGTGGCTTGCTATAGGATAAGAAGCACCGAGAACTTCCTCATTAAAAATCTCCATTTTCTATAACATTTTATACAAGATTTCCATGGTGCAAAAATCACTCTCTCAAGGGAGGAGTTGCTGTAACAATTTTTTTTTTGCCTTGCACATTGAAGTAGTTAGCCATTTTATATGTGAAGTAAACTGAAAGTCATATACAGTTCTTTGTGAATAAGCTTGTGGTAAGCATAAAATCGCACTCATATGCTAACAAAAAACCCTCCAAGTACCTGCAGTGTTATATACTCAACTCAATCCTACACTTTTGTATTTAAAGAGACCAGAAGTGTGCCAAAGAGAACTGATCAAGAAGAAAATATTTACTGTAGATTTTGATAAATTGCACCTTAAATTAATGAGACATAATACTGTATTTAAATTTAACATCATAAACTATATGAAAATGTTAATCTAAGTATTGGTAAATTTATACAAAATAAAGAAAATGTACAGATTGAGTAAAGCAATCTTTTACCTTTGCAGAAACAGTATAAGACAGTCTTTATTCATGCAGATTTGCTTATGGGAGGAAAAAGCCTACCAGTTTCCATGACTAGCCTATAACCTATGCCTTGTCTTTAACTAGCTTTTTAAGTCACCCTTTTATGATCACCTTATTATGTAGTTACCCTGTTGATGATGTACTGTGAAAGTGTTCCTAACATGTTATAAATAAATAATTTCTCTCTTTACTCTTGTTTTAGCCTGCTATCCTCTCCTCACTGTAGAGTGTTGAGTTCCTTTAGCTATAACAAGAAAACCAAACCCCACTGAATTCAGGATTCATGTTATGATCTCTAGTGACTTAGCTGTACCTTTGGCAAAAATTACACCCTTCTTCCAATGAAATGAATGCCTAAGAGCAGAGTGCTGAGATTGCAAGAAAGGCCTTTAAAAAGCTACAGATGATCTGGATTGGGAGCATGCTATTAAACTCATGCTAAGCAGGGGATTGTTTATCTATTATTTATTTATCTGGATCAGATTCAGCTGAGCAGGGGTTAATGGTGCTGTTTTGCCATCTATTCACAACCAAGAGACAAAACCATATACTGAAGATCCTATTAAGTCCAAGGATGCTTTTCTTTACACAGTATTCCAAGTATGTACCTTCTATAAACGTGAAAACACCCTCCTTGAGCAATGTGTCCTCTTCTCCATAGTCTCCTGGTCTGGAAGTTTTGGAGAGTGGTGGAGAGTCTTCTGTTAGAAAGGCACCTGCAGATTTTGGCCCTTTACACCATGTTGTTATGTTCTTGTAGGGGATTTCGGCTGCCAAAGCTATCACAGGATTGGATATACATTTGGAACAGTGTTTGTGGCTTTACTTCATGGAGGACCAGGTTACCCACACACCTACTGAAATACTCACGGACTTTTAGTTGTCTCTGAACAAAGGAAGCACTTGCACATAAACATACACAGGTCTGTCAACATGCACGGGTTAGATATATCAGCTCCACAAGGTCTTAAATTGCATAAAAACCATCATGACATGTGCAGTTCTCTTGTTCTTTAACATTCCCTGATACGAACAGAAACTGCCCAGTGGTGCATGGGCAGGGAGGAGGCAGCCAGTGGGCCACCAAGTTGGGACACCACGGGGTCCATGCCCTGGTCCTGCCACCACCACCCAAACCCCTTCTGCACTACTTGCTCCTCACAGGTCAAGGCCCTTAAGGTGCCCAGTGGCCCATATGATCTTCCCCAGGTCCATGGGAACACTTAGCCCCATCTCAGGGTGCCACCCCTAGCTGGAGACCTCTAGTAGAGATGGGGACATCCTGGGGACAAGGACCTCTGAGAGCTGGTATAGGATCCTGTGAGGTCAGGGACCTTCAGACACTCAGAAGACATGCCATTGAGGGTCATGAGTGGGTGACATCCCCACACTGAGGTGGTCCTGTCCGCAGCTCCATGACCTTCTACTCCCCCCACATGCAGCTGCTCTATCTGGGCCAAGGTCAGGGTGTTAGAATAATCAACAGGTTTCTCACAGGAGGAGAGGTGATATATTTAAAATTTGAGATGTAAATCCTGGTTATTTCAAAACAGATCTTAGACACAGCTGCCTTCCCAGTGCATGTCACCAGTGGCACAGGGACTACTGAGAGCACCGGGACTGAATGTACTGGAAGCACTAGGATGGGGGAGCTGGGCTGGCTGTGCTTGGTGTAAGGCAGCTTGGGAGGGCATTCTCGTTGCTTGTTGTCAGTGGGCACTGGTAGCACGGAGATGGACTATGCTGGGAGTCCTAGTGTAGGACTACTGGGAGCACTGGGCTGAGGGTACTGGGACCACCAGGCAGTATTGGGATGGGAGGCACTGGGGGCAATAGGGGCAGTGTGTTTTGGGGTGTGGTTTGGGGGCTGGATGTGCTAGGGCGGGCCGTTTTGGGGGACTATTTGGGGCCCATGGTGGATGACTGGGGGCCATGGACTGGTTTGGGGGACTATTTTGGGGTTTCAAGGGTCATGGGGCAAAGGCTGCCCTACAAAGTGACTGCCCTCCTAAACATGTCCAAGCAGTGGAGGTGAAGGAGGTTTGGGGGTTCAACGCGCTGCTGCAGTGGGACCCCCCACTCCAAGGGCACCAGCTACACCATGCAGAAGGTGATGGGGAAAGTCCCACCCACTGCCCCCCCAGAACCCCCAGCTGATGCCTGGGTCCTCTCCTGGTTGTGAGGGGACCAGCCTGGATGTTGGTGTCCCCTTCCGGCACTGCGGAGGACCCTGGACATGTCGGTCTCCTCAGTTGTGGGAGGCCACCCAGACATCTGTGTCCCATCCTGGTCCTAGGGGGCCATCTGGACATCTGGGTCCCATCAAGAGGACATCCAGATATCTGGGTCCCCTCAGGGTTGTTGAGGGCACACCAAAATCTGGATCCTGCCCAGATATGCGTCCTCTCCCGGCTGTGGTGGGCACCCCAAACACCTGGGGTTTTTTGTGTTTTGGGGTGCCACCTGTCCTCCATCTTTGAAAGCTCAAAGAAGGGGGAGCAGCTGCAGACAACAACAGCTCTCTTTGCTGCCCTCATATCCAGCTGCCTGTGTCTTTCCAGCATTTTGAGACTGTCCAGGGAGTCCCCACTCAGGCCATGCATCCCTGTGAGTGTGTTCCCAGGCCTGCCACTGAAGCCACCCCAGCTCCAGGAGCATGATGCCTGCTCAGCCCCCGGTTCCTGACACACCAGTGGCTCGCAGTACCACGGGCAGCTGCATCACTGCTCTCAACTGTGCTATTCGGGGGCAAACCAAGGGGAGGCGGCACTTGAGAGCACGGGTGGGGTTGGGGTGCTCCTAATACTGTCGCCCCGAGCCCAAGGTGGAATGTGGATGAAGATCAAGGGGAGCGAGGGAATTCTGGGGTGCCCAGCCACTAGTTTCTCCCGTCCAAGGTGGGGCGGCTGAAGAACCAGGAGGCCATTAGGAGGGAGGACTCCTACACCGACGGGGGTCCTGACCCACCACAGCTGCAAACTCGGGACTCGATGATCTGTAAAAAGTCCCTTCCAATCCGACCTTTTCCATGACTGTCTGGCAACCGGCTGCCAGGGCCAGGTGTTACCTGGCAACAAGAGACACCACAAACACAGGCACGTGCGGCCGGGGCTCAGAAAAGCAGAGGAGGAGGAAGGAGCTGCTGGCTGCCCACATTCCTAAGCGCCAGCTTCCCTCCGAGCACGAAGTCTCCCAGCCCCCAGAACAGGTGCTGTGTTCGGGCAGGGCAGCAGCCATGGCCTCAGGCAGCCTGTTACAGCTGCTGGATGAGGCCATCGGGACGCCCGAGGTCAATGTCAACTTAGAGGCGCTCCGCAAGCTGCTGAAGGTCATGCTGGGACACCTGAGCCTGCTGGGCCTGCCGGACGTGTTCTCCGATGAGGGGGCCCAGAAGGCCGTGCCCGCCCCGGCCGCGCCCCGCCCGGGAGAGAGCCATCCCGCTGGATCACAGCCCGGCCTGCCGGAGGAGGAGGGCAGGACCGGGGCCGAGGCCGGAACACGGGGCACAGGGCAGCGGCCTCAGGAGCCGGGCCAGCAGCCGCCCAGGAAGGACCAGCTGCAGGGGACCGGGAGCGGGCCCCCAGTCACCTCCGTGGCTGCCGACATGGGACAGACGGAGAAGACTGAAGCCAAAGAGGGGGGCGTCTCCAAGGTAGAGGCTCTTCCCAGCCCCCTGGGTGCTCCCCACCAGATGCCCCCTCCTCTGGGGTCTGTGCCCTTATATCAAGGTTTGGTTGAAGCCCAAGCTCCCAGCAGCATGTTGTGTTTAACTGTGGGAGAGGGAGGGAGATTTGGGGAGAAAATGTGGGGCTGAAACACTGCTCTGGGTGCTTTGGGTCCTCCCCACGCTGGATCTTTTCCTGGTGATCCAGATGTACCACAGGCTCCCCAGGACAGGGGCGTGAGTCTCTGGGGAGCTGCTTGCCTGGGGCTCACCCCACCACCCATCTCTCCTACGTCACGACTCCCTCGCAGGAACCCCATGAGAAGATGGTTGAGATGAAGGCTGTGCAGTCCAGCATGGGAGAGGAAATCCGGAGGATCAAGGAGGGACTTGACCAGGTGAGCTGTCACCATCAGCAAGTCATGGGTCTGAGACAGCAGCCAGTGACCTTGTCTCTGCACACCAGAGGTTCAGCTGTATCTGGCCATGCCAGATGAATGGAGAGTGCTGCCCACAGTGCCTGGCTATCTGGCTGGGCCAGACCCTCCACTGTCCCCCACAGACCATGGCACGGGTGAAGGTCCTGCAGGTTCCCAGGGACCCTCCCCTAGGGTTCATCCCCCCCAACCCCCTCTCCTAGGCCACGAATCTCTGCAAGGATCTCCGTGAGGAGGTCAATGAGGTGAAGGCCACGCAGTCTCGCATGGGAGAAGGTATCCAGATGATCCAGGAAGCGCTTAGGCAGGTGAGCTGCTGCCAGTGCCCTTGGGAGGGAACTGGGCCCTCATCCCCTCCTTGCCTCTCAACACCTTACCTTGCCACCCCTGCCCTGTGACCCTGAGTGTCACCCAGTGTGAAGGGCACCAGGAGGAAAGAGGTGGAAAGAGTGTTCCATGAGGGGAGTGTGGGAGCTCAGCCTCACCCACTAGGACCCCCCCACCTCTCCCTGCGGGTCAACCTCGTGATAGAGGTCACTGCCTGCCTCAGCCAAAGGGATGCTGAGGCACTTTGAACTAAATGGCCCTCAAAATAGGGCACATGGGTGCTGGGAAGGAAAGAAGGTAAAGATCTGCCAGTGCAGGGCAGCCACAGCCTGCCCAGGGTCCCCCTGGCTTGGATCCAAGCTCAGTTTTGGATGCTCCCGGGTCCTGACTGCTGTCCCTCTTCTTGTCCCATACCAGGGGAAGCTCCAGGATGCTGCTGGCCAGGCACTGGTCCTCCGTGACCAGTCTGCCCCTGCCAAGGCCCACACTTCAGACACGGACAAGCTGGGTTGGTGCCCTGGTACCCAGAGCACCACCCCAGGGATACAGACAGGGACCCCCAGTGCCCAAAGTGGCACCACTGGGACACAGCCTGGATCCCAAGCAGGTCACCCAGCCATGGAGAGCATCACCAAAGACCTGCCTGAACTCCAGGGCCAGGTGTCCTCCCTGCAGAACCTGGCCAGGGACCTGCAGGGTGAAAAGGAGAAGGTGAGCCCATGGCAGTCCCTAAGGCGGCTGCAGGGATGCCAGGGCGAGTTGGCAGGGAAGAGGCAGGCAAAGGAGAACATAGGGTCCCTGCCCTGACTCTGCCACCACCACCCTTCCCAGATCAGACAGTTGGAGGATGCTCTTGGAAAGCTGGGTGTGACTGTAGACGAGTGCAAAGTGGATGGCACCAACCAGATCCCCCTACAGCTGGAGTAAGAGCATGGGAGAGGATTTTGTATCCCAGGGGGCTGCAGGGGAGTCAGGGGTGGGGGGCAGCTGGCGGTCCAGGAACATCTGGTTTGGGGAGGAAAGCTCACCTCTCAAGTGGCCTTGTGGAGGCTCAGCCTGCCTATGCCCTCATCTTGTTGGCCAGGTCTGCATTGCAGGAGATTAAGCAGGAGCAGAAGGAGCTGAGAGAGGAGCAGAATATCACGAAGGCCACACAGAAGCAGCTGGTCACAGCCGACCAGCTTCAGGAGCAGGTGAGCTTTGAGGGGAGCCCTGCAACTGTTGTCCTGAATGGCAGGGTGCTCTTCGTGGGGTTCCTGGCCACATTCCCTGCCTGGCTGGGACCATCCAGTCCCCGTAGCACCTGTTGGCTACATCCGTCCCATCTCAGTCAATTCCTTCTCCCCTTTCTGCAGCTCAATGAGCTGAGGGTGATGATGGGAATTGCGGGGCAGGAGCAGGCAGAGTCCCAGGCAGTGTGCCCTGACCGCAGCTCAGACACCAAGCTTGTGAGGAAGCTCCTACACCACTTTGAGAAGCTCCAGGAGCAGGTGGACTCCCTGATGCCAGAGCAGGTGCAGAGGTCACTGCCACAGAAGACCCAGGTGGGCAGATGGCAGCATGGGGGGCTTGGGAGGGTGTGTCTGGACCCGTTGTCTGGTTGTGCTCACTGTAAGGTAGAGCAGCCCCTCACTGTCCCCCCAGTTTGATTTGGATGGGTTGGCAGTATGGCAGGAAATTAAAGCCTTGATACAATGTCCTGCTGGCACTGGGAGCTCATGGCCGCTGGCCAAGTAACCCAGATCTGTCCCTGAGGGGCAGCCAGACACCCCTTGCATGGCACCATCTTGTCATCTTCCTCCCTGGAGCAGGATGAGGAGCTGCTGAAGAGCATCCAGGCCACCATTGTGCGGGTGGAAGGGGACTGCGAGCAGCTCAGCTACGTCACGGGGAGCCTCCGGGATGACCATCGTCAGCATCAGAAAGATATCGAGGTCGGTGGCTGAACCCTCACAGGGTCAGAGTATCCTCCAGGCACACCCAGGCTGGGGACTGCCAGAGGTCTGATCCCCTGCCCAACTACTCACAGCCCTCTATGGGTTCAAAGGGCCTTTCCCAAAGTTTTTTGGATAGCAGGGAGCGTGGGGTGCTTGGCTGGCCAGAACACAGCTCTGACCCTGCTGTGGTGCCATGGGATGCTTTCTGTATTGGAAGGTTCTGTTCCGGTCCCTGGAGGGTCTTGAGAAGAAAGCGGACAAGGAGGACCTGCTGCTGCTGGTATAGTCTTCAGTGGTCTGTCTCCAGCCCAGGAAGTCTTGGGCAGGGTGGCAAATGCCCTTTGTCCTTTGGGTGCTCAGTGGCAAAACTGGCCTGGGTGTGGAAGGGTGTGAGTACTTCCAGACTGGCTGCAGATCCCTTGCCAGGTCCCTCTGTCTCCCCCGCTAAGACCCTTCAGCTGGTGGGATTGACCCCATGGGGGTGATGGGGCAACCAGGACACACAGCCCTGAAAAAGGCACTATGGCCTCGCAGGAACGTTTCTACCTCTGTCCCCAACACGTTAGCCCTGCCTCTTGTACCTCTGCCCTGTCCCCACTGCCGTCCTGCCTTTCCTCCCTGCTAGAAAGTGGACAAAGCTGCCCTAGGCAGCAAAGTCAGTTGCACACAATTTGATGCGAGCATGGAGCATCTGGAGGAGAGGATGCGGGAGCTGCTGAGACGGGTGTCAGGCCAGGAGCAGCACTGGAAGGAGGCCCAGCAGCAGCTCAGAGACGCACTGGACTCCAAGGTGAGGGGTGCCTTATCCTCAGTGTGCAAAACTGGCTCCTTGGGGGCTTTGCAGCCTGAGGCAGCATCCCTCTGAGGTTTCCCCCCCTGGCTTTTCCCTGGGGACTACCATATGTCATCCTGGGGCCACTGGTTGAGGATGTGGATCTGTCGACAGCTGGATCGCCTGGAGCTGGGACCTTTCCAGAAGCAGCTGGAAGACACCTGGGGAAGGATCATCAAGGACCTCAAGGAGGAGTTATCAGTAGAGGTTGACGATGCTGCTGGAATTAAGCAGTGAGTGCAATGGGATGGTATTGGCTTTGGTAGCAGCATTGGCCTTGTTCCCTCCTGCGTGGTTCCCTGTGTGGTACCCTGGCTTCAGACCAATGTAGCCAACAAACCGCAAGGATGCTGAAAAAGCAGCTGCACCTTCCTCACCCATCAGCAGCAGGTTCCCCACATCAAAGGAGGCACAAGAATGGGCATCTGCAGAACGGAGCCCTCCAAACCAAAAGTGGGGCATGGATGCAGAGGTGCAAGGATGGAGGACAGCATTCCCCTGCGCAGGGGTGCAACACATGGTGCCACAGGCCTCAGTCATGACCTGCCCTTCTTGGCAAGGCACAGTGGGTTGTGAGCACTGACAAGGCAATGACACCGGGGCAAGAGCTGGTTTGGATGGCAGTGTGTGTGCCTGTGCCCTTCCCCTCACATCCCTGCCTGCCCTGGGCAGCCATGGGCCACTGCCACAGTTCAGCCAGTGCTGCCAAGGCGAGCTTGTCTCATTGCCCGTTGGATGGGGACTCAACACCCTGCAGTTCCCCCTGAAAACGTGGAGACTCCCTGCAGCAACATGCTTGGCACCTGTTGCTGCCTGTGAGCTGCTGGCTGTGTGCAGGCAGCACTGCGGCCCTGCCAGGAGCTTACTCAGCCCTTTCCCCCTTAGGCAGCTGCTGGTCCCTTACAAGTGCCTCTCCTGTGACCGGTACCTCAACATGCAGGTGCCTGGCCCGTGAGTAGCAGCGGCACCGGTATATTGGGGGGCTGTGTGGGTGTGACGGGGGGGATGGGTGCTGGCAATGTCCTGCTGTCTCAGGCACGGGGATAGAGTGTCTGCCTGGAGGGTGTGACTCTGCTGAGCCCCCTCCAAAGCCATGTCCGTCAGACAGAGAGTGGGAACCCCTCCAGGAACTCCTCCCAGGGGAGGGATGCTGTGGGGTAGACGCCTATGGGTTTTGGTGTTCTAGCCCAAGCTAGGGTGGCTCATTTGTGCCCCGTCACCCACCCACGGCTCACGCCCTCCCCAGGCACATTGACACACTCCCGCTGTATCCGCCGCTGCCCAGCAGCCACGCTGTATACCCCACTACCGTCATCACAGAAGAAGAGCAAGTGCAGCAGCATGCTCACAGGTAGGGGACATGGGGACATGAGCACAGATGACTGCATCAGCTGGGGACATGGGGACCCATTGCTGGCCCCTGGGGTGCAGGACAGCCCTGCCTTGGCAAGGGAGATCTCTTCCCTGAGTGGGGACAGAGGGAGCTGGGGGCATGGGCAGGGCAGGGGAACAGAGGGAGCCACAGGGGCCCAGCTGCACTTGTCCCAGGTCTCTGGGCTTTTACAGCCCCTACTGCACTGCTCCATCAAGCCCTAGTCTCAGTGGCACTGAAGCCACATGTCCTCAGCTGTATCTGGTCTCAACCTGACCTCAGGCTTGGTGGGAAGTCAATTCAGCACAGTGGGACAGGCATGGGTTTCCTGCAGCAGTTGTAGGGGAGTCAGGAGGGACATGCCTCAGTGGGGAGCACCCTCTGCCCCGCTCCCTGCCACAGTGGGATGAAGCCCACGGTACCACAGTGCTGGACGATGAGCATTCCTGTGGCCGTGTCTCTCAGGAAGCTGGTCAGTGGCAAGTTCCGTTTCAAGTCTCAGAGCTGCAGGGGCCAGGACATGTCCAATGCACAGCTCAAGGATGTTCTGTGGCTCTCCAAAAAGGTAGGGATGGTGAAGGGAGGAATGACAGGGAGGAACAAGGCTGGGAGAGGGATGCTGAGCATCTGGGGGGAACCCTGCCTCCGTTTCCTAGGGGAGAGGTGGATAGGGAGGGTTGCTTGAGGATGCTGAATTGGGCCCCACATTGCAGCCAAACACTCTCTCCTTCCCAGCCCAGCGTGACCGAGCTGCTGAGCACAGATGACTGCATCAGTCGGGGCCAGGAGGTGGCAAAGAGGGCACAAGATGAGCTGGGTACGGCCTGTCAGGGCACTGGTGGCAAGGGGAGAGAGCACCAGCTGTTTGCTAGTGGTGGGGGAGCAGGGCTGCACACCCTACACACCCTGCACACCCAGGCAGGGGCAAGAAGGGTCTGGGGTCTGGGGCAGGCTGAGGAAGGGTGGAAGCAGGATGGAGGGGGAGGACTGGAAGATGGGACAATCAGTCCTTGGGGGTGTTCAAGCTGGGGCACAGTGTGGAGATGGCCCTGGTCAGTGTGGGACAACAGCCCGTATGTTGGAGGGCAGGGGCCAGCACTCTGTCCCCGAGGATCCCTGGCCATGCAGGTGCCCCTGGGCTGTGGGAGGCTCACCCCTGTCCTTTGCCCCCAGGCTCCACCACCTTACTAAAGCAGCGGCCAGCCTCAGACCCCAACTACTGATCCCGGGCACTGCGGCATTTGCTGCAAATCCAGTCCCTCCAACACCCAGGTAGCTGGCTGGGACTGGGTGCTTGGACCCCTCCATGAAGAAAAGACTGGGACAGCTGCCCAAAGAAAAGGGATTTCTTTTCAAGTTAATAAAACAATTGTAACTTTCTGTGTTTGGGGTTTTCTAAGTAACATTGATTTCAAAACTAACCCCCTGCTTCAGAGCTGCCGCGCTAAAGCTGGACAGGTACCACAGGGAAAGGCGAAGTTTTGGTGTGGGCAGGAGCAGGAGAGCATGGGGTGAGCCGCTAGACTGGGTCATGTGGGTATACTGGAGGTGTCCCCAAGCCAGGTGGAGAGGCTGGGTTTGCCCCCAGCCCATGGGCTGTGGGGGTGCAAGAGGTGGAGTCCCTGGGTGCTGGTTGCCACCCATCCATGCTGCTGGTGCTCCTGAGCTGAACTGGTTTTTGGCAGGGCTGCAGCAGCACCGTGCGATTTGGTGGGATTCAGGGTGAGCCTGAGCAGCACTGCCTCCTCTCCCGCATCAGGCCCAGGGTGGGGTTCAACATCATCATCATCAGGCCCTGGGAACATAGCAAACCTGTGGGACCCTTGCAGGGGGTGCTCAGCTCACTGTGGAAGGTGCAGCAGTGACTCCGCTGTCACTGCTGTCCTCATCATCCATGCTATCCACTGTTCCTGGTGACCGTTAGGTGACAGTGGTGTCCCATAGATCCCTGGTGTCCCATAGGTGACAGTGACTATGCAGCAGGTGCAGGAGTTCCTACACCACCTGTCTCTCCCAAAGTCAAGGCCCTTGAGATGTCCAGTGACTTCATCCTCACCTACTTCACATTCCCAGGCCCTGTGGGGACTCCCCAACCTCGCCCTGGGGTGCTGCTCCCAGGTGGGACTCTCCAGGGGGATGGGCACTTCCAGGGGTGGGGACATTCAGGGTGGTTGATCTGTGGGGAGAGGGATATCGGGGGTGTTGGGAATCTTAGAAGGTTGGGGACAACCATATGGGTTTTGAGACGACCATGGGGACAGGGACCTCTGGGGCTGATTTGAGAGTCTGGGAAACACCAGGGCATCAGGGGACATGCAGGGATGCAGGTCAGAGGTGGGTGTTTGGGTGCACAGGACCCTGACTGTCCCACCAAGCCCATGGTGCTCAGCACACAGCAGGCTCAGCTGTGGACACCCATAGGGGATAGGGGCCATGCCTCTCTCCTCACAGCCCCACATGCTGGTGACCACCCACAGCCTGGTGAGACGGGGTGATGGTGGATGGGTGAGGGGTCCTCAGGAACCAAAATGTGTCCCCATAGGGGTTCTTTTACCACATGGTGCTGGGCTGGGGTCCCTGGGTGTAACCCAGGCAGTCACCACTGCAGGCACTGTCCACCCCAAGACCATTGGGACAGCATGCTGGGGAGCCACAGTGAAGAGGGGCAGAACTAGGGGTACTGGGGGGCTGAAGGTGGTGGGGGAGGATGGGGACATCTCACCCTTTCTGCAGGGAGTCAGGATGCTGAGAGGTGAGGATAGCTTAGGATCTGAGGTGCCTGAGAGCCCACAGCGGGATGCCAGGTGCTGGGGGTGGGTCCAAGACTGTCTGGCAAGTCCAGACCTGCTTTTGGAAGACAGTGGATATTTACTCCAGAACTTTACCTCATCACTGCTGGGACATTTGCGGGCAGCAGCATTTCCAGCACTGTTCTGGTCCTTTCTCTGTCTGGCTCCTCCTGTATCAGATACAGATGACTTTACAGCAGTGTTTTTTCCCCAAGTTCATTTAAACCCATTGCCTCCAGAACTTCTCTGAAAACTTCATTATTTACTGAATTTGCATCAGCCAAAATGTTAGTCATCAAAACCTCTTCTTCTCCACACTTAACAGTTCTCGTTTCCATGGATGAGCCCTGAGCAGCCAGGGGCTCTGTGTGGGATGACATCCCCTCTCAATGTAGTGCTGGCTACGGGGCACCTCCATGAGGGAGGACAGACTTGTCAGCACTTATCTGCTACCTGTGTCTCATGGGAAGGCTACTGCAGCATCTCGAAGCGTGGGGACGTGGGGGCAGGCTCCCTGGCCTTCCCTGGGCTCCTGGCAGGATCATCCTGGTTTCTCCAGATCCCCAGGACGGTTGCACTGGTGAATGTGAGGCTGGCTGGAAACCTGTGGGCAGAGGTTGGGGGCCACAGCAGGAGTTGGAGAGGAGGTGTGGGAGTAGGATAAGGCATGGTGCCGTGGCCCTAGGGGGGTCCCTCATTTCCACTCTGGGGGAGTGAGCTGGAGCACCTCCTGGTGGGCTGGGAGCCAGAGTGCTCCTTCCTGAACTCTTCTCCCAGGACGCTGCATTTACTGCGTGAATCTGATCTTTAACATGGGCTTGGACCTGCTTTAAACTGTCGCCTTCCTGCTTCTTGGCACCATGACTTTATGGCCAGCAACATCAATCACTGCTGGTCACACATAGGTGCCAGTATAAAGTTCATTCTTCCCCGAGACTCGCTGTTGAGGACATAGACATGAGTGTGGTGAACCCTGATCCTGCCCGACCCAGAAAACGTGTGCAGGTGGAGCAGAGGGTCATGGGGCTGGGGAGGGGCCCACCTCAACATGGGCATGTCACCCACCCCTGGCCTGCAACCCTGCATGTCATCTGAGAGCCCTGGAGGTCCCTGACCTCCCTGGGTGCCCAACCTGCCCCAGAAGTCCCCATGGCCCTGAGTCCTCAAGCCCCCATCCCAGGCATCTTTGTCCTTACAGATAAACCCCCCTGAATATCCCCACCCCTGGCAGTCCCCATCCCCCTGGAGGGTCCCACCTGGGGGCAGCACTGCAGTGTGGCTCAAAAACACCTTGTTTAAGACACCAGTCCCAGGTTATGAGTGACACAATATATCACAGCTCAACTAGTTTATTTAATCGAAGTTCAGTCTATCACAATTTCACCCTCTTCATAATTTTTTTGGAGTTTGGCGTGTTTTCATGTGGAGGATTTGGGTGAGCAGCGAAACACTGCTCACTCATCACAGTTCCAGGGGGAAAATTCCTCCAAGGGGGAAATTCAGGCCTAAAGCATGGATCCGAGCAGAGAGATTATTTTACAGTTTAAAAGGCAAGAACCAAAAATCACCCAAAATTCACACTTCTTTTGCTCAACCTAGCTATCAGCTCTATTCATGCCACTCAGGCCCTATAATGCACTGTAGGGTCTCATCCCCTATATTCAGCTGTTAAAAAAGCTATTTAGCTCAAGTAAGTTCCCCCTCTGAAGGGGATTTTGGGTATTGAAGCGCCTTGGAGGGAAAAATGTCCTGCTTGGTTTCATTTCGGGGAGAAAAAGCTTCTTCTCAGAGCAGAGAAAGTTATGAAATGGAAGAAATTAAATTATAAATGATGACATTTTATCCCAATAAATTGGGTAAGAAGAGGGGGAAAAGCTCATGGAGGGGGAACTGGGCAAACTAGTGACGCTTGAAGGAACTTACGACCCCTTCAAGCAGGATTGGGGTTAATTCTGGGAGAGTTTAGGGATAGTTTTGGAGCCGTTTCCTCTCTACCTCCACTGCTGAAAACACCAAATCTTCTTATTTTCACTTTAAAGAAGACAGACAAAGGGGCTGTCTTTGTTTTTACAAAAACAAAGGGGCTGGGGGTTTATCAGCACTTTCTCCTCGAGGCAGCAGTGCAGAGCCCACCGTTTCTTAACATGTTCCTTCCTAATTTGGGGATTTCTTCCCTGTGGGCACTGTTTTGAGGTGGAAAATCCCCATTTCCCACTGCGCTAGCTGCTTCCTTGGGGAAAAGGCCCAAAATGAAACAAACCTCCACAAAATCAGAGGATTAAAAACACTGACACCCCCCTAGTTTGCACTGGAGCTGCATTTTGTCTCTTCTGGCTGTAACAAGCTGCTGATTTCAAAAAGTGCCTTTTGAGCTCCATTTTTATAAGCACTCACCAACATCCACAAATTATTAACGTGAACAACTGTAAACCTGTCCCCCAAATCCACCTTTTTTCACTTAAAATGGACCCCAGTGAGGAGCACAGGAGGCTTAATGTCCCCACCCTCGTAGAGGACCTGCCGTTCTCATTCACATTTGCCACTCCATGCCCGCCACACTTCCCTCAGATGCGCAGCTCCTGCTCAGTCTGATCCTGAGGTGTTAGTGGGAGGGGCAGTGTGGAGGCAAGCAAGAGGCGATGGCTAAAACCCCCCCAGGAACGCTCATTCTCCAGCCCCAAATCCCCAAAAAATGCATCTGCCTCCTACCCTGGGCTCCAGCCTTGTGGAAAAAGCTTCAACTCTTGTGGAAAACAACCCCTTCAGCTACTCCCCACAGCCTCTTTTGTGGGCTGGTACAAGGTGTGCCCTGACTCAGGAGGGTTCCAGGGCCCCTGGGCCCCTGTGGGAGGGCGTGAGGTGCCTCTGCTACCTCTGCTCGAGGAGATGGAGCTGTGCACCCTCCACACCCAACCATTTGCCCTCCCAGCTGCTGATGAGATGCTAGTGAGCTGCCCTTGAGTGCAAGGAGGCTGATTTCCTCTCCACGCCAATGCTGGAGAGCCAGATCTGGGCCTGTTCAGCTACACAGAAAGGCAGATTTTTTTGTTGTTTATGCTTCGTGTTTTTTCTATGGACTTTCAAATTAAATATCCATACAGCTTTTCAGATGAAAAGTGGATGAAATGCAAGTATGAATTGGAAGCTCATCTGCTGGAGCGGGATGCTGCAAAGAAGCACTTTGATTTACACACTGCTGCACCCTGTCTTTCAAGGAAAGACTAACCTCACCATGAACCAAAGAGAAACAAATAATTAAACAACTGAGCAGGGCTGTAATTTGGGTTTAGCTGGGACCTGTGGTTTGTCAGCGCCCTTGTTTAAAATCAGGGCCCTGAAGATAAAAGTTGTTGCCTTTCCTGGTGGTTTCTCCTCTTCCTCACTCCCATGTGAAGAGTGCCGGTGGATGGGGAGGAAAGTCTGACAGCAAACGTGGAGCGACTGGGGCTGCAAGAGGCAGAGACCTGCCCAGTCCTGCCTGTGCTTGCTGATAACAGCATTTTATTACATAACAATTTTCTGCTGCTTCAAGATCCTGGTTCGTTTATTTTTTTCCCCTTCTATTTACTTGTAAGCAGTGAAATGGGGGATGAAATCCTGTCTGTGGCCTCTCTCCCTGTTCACATCCTGACAGTCAATACAAAACCATGAGAAGGCCCCAGCCTGAGTGATCCTAAGAGACATGAAACCTGGTTTTAGCCCACTTCCCCTAAATTCTCTACAAATCCTAAGAAAAGTTTCCACTTGCAAAACCTTATTATGAGGCATCTAGCAGCGGCAGCAAAGCCCATTTTCTTCCTCAAGGTAAGTTTTTAAAAATCTTTTAGGGAGGTTCTCCCTGTTTTTCTGGTCTACATTTCCACTGACAGCTGAGGAACAAAAAGTATCTCTGTTCTCCCACTGAGGAGCAAAAGGGTGGAATGTGATTAATACTGTTAAATTAGGCATTATAAGGAAAATTAAATGGGTCTGGGGGGGAGTGGGGCTGTTTATTGAGTGGAGTGTTTATTGGGGCGGTGGGAGTGTCTGTGCTTGGGCGGTTCATGGTGTGGTTTTGGGGGACTCAGGGGCAGAGGGTGAGCAGAGCCGGCCCCTCGCCCAGCCAGAGCAGTGGCCGGAGTCGTTCACCTCCGAAAGTGGCCCGGGGAAAGGCAAAGATTTCGGTCTGGCTGTCAGCATCACGGAAAGCCACTTGCCCGCCAGCATAATCCAGAGCCACCTCGATGCGTCGGAGTGTGTGGCTGTGGGGCAGAGATGTGGGGCTGGGCCAGGTGAGAGCCTGCAGCTGCCCCAGCCACTGCCCCACAGCCCAAACTCCACGTTCAGGGCTGAGACCAAAGCAGCCCTTACGGGACACAAATTCCCGAGCCACCCCCAGCGCCCAGTCGGGACCGGGACGAACCTCCACAGCCCAGCAATGCCGGCCCCCCACAAAGCCCTGCCGGCCCAAAACACAGCGGAGAGACTCAAAACGCTCCTCCATTCCTGAGGGCAGAGGAGCTGAGGGTGATTCCCGGCGGCCTGCAGTCCGGCCGTCTGCTGACACCAGGATTTGGGGGTGAGCTGTGGCTGGATCCAGGGTCACAGTTGCTGGTGGGGAGAGGTATGTTGGCGGGGCTCTACGCACTGGGGCATCAGCTCCAGGTGTTGCAGCTGAGCCTCCACTCTGGACACTGAAACTGTGCATCAGCCCCAGGCACGGAACCCGAATGTCATCCCTGAAGCCAGACTCACCTCTCCGGTATCCCTCTGAGTCTTCCTCCAGAGAGCATTCCAGGATGTCTGGAAATTGAAGATGACCCCAGAGATTTTTACCTTTGGATCTGGTCTTGGGCCTGCCCCATATCCACTCATTTCCCCTTGCACAGAGAAGGCAAGACTACCTGAGGCGGGTGACACAACCTCCTTCATTTGTGGCATCACCTGCCTCCAAATTAGTATTCTAATTTGGGTGCTAATTAACCACCAACAGCCTTCTGCACCTCCCACCTTCAGTTTCCCATCCCTTAAAGCTAATCAGGAGTAAATCCCTGATTTTCTTTTAATTAAACGAGTATTTCTGATGCTTTCACTTTCCAGCCAAATTTGCCAACCCTGGGGTTCTCTGCCCTCCCAGCCCTCTCCCAGGTTCCCATTTCTGCTTAATAAATTCCCTTTTTCTGCCAATTTTTACCCTCTAAGCACCTTTAAACTGTGTCACTGCCTCTGCCAGCACGTTGGTTTTTCGAGTAAAATCCTCAAGTTCTGCTTCCAGCTCTGGCATCAACAGTAGCGATGACTGCACCTTCCTCTCTGTGCACCTCAAGGGGAGCAAATTGAGGTGTTTAATGTCAAGAAATCCCCAATTTTTTTTTCCCCATACCAGAAAACCACAGGCATGTTTCTACTTCCCTGGGCAAGGCTTCAGCTCCTGCAAGGTATGATGGGAGATTCCCCCATCATCACCAAGTTTTGGATTAACCATCAGCCCCCTCCAGCTCCAAACCAAAAATCCCAGAGGAAAAGAATGCAGGGTGAGAAGAAGATCCCCAAAATGGAAGATCTGGGGCCAAAGCTGGTGTTCCCGATGCTGCTCTTTGGCTCCAATACCTGCTCAAGGTGGTTTGTGCATCCTGGAGAAGAAGAGAGAAAGATGCTTAGGCCTGCCCTCCTGTGAGTAAAAGCCAAAAGGGGCCAAACAAGGATTTTGGGGAAAAGTCTTGGCTCACCCGTAGCAGATCACCATCTGGTTGCTGGCACTTGGCCTGGAGCTCAGCACGGCGCTGCCGAATCCAGGTCATCTCAGCAGCTTCACCACGCTGCTGTTCCTCCAACCTCCAGCACAGGCGATGGAGACGGGAAAGGAACTGCGACTCTTGGTCACTCAGCACCCGGCGGAGCCCTTTCAGCATCGCCCGCAGCTTCTGCTTCTCACCATTGACTCGAGTCTGGG
The DNA here is from genome assembly GCA_018881555.1 of Amblyornis subalaris. NCBI lineage: Eukaryota > Metazoa > Chordata > Aves > Passeriformes > Ptilonorhynchidae > Amblyornis > Amblyornis subalaris. The sequence goes on from JACAXG010000035.1 coordinate 1,842,981, forward strand.
GCATGAAGGAGAAGGAGGAGGATACTGGAAGGGGAGTGAGGCAGTTTTGCCTGCATGGTGCACCCAGATGGTAGTAGCACCCACCAGCATCTCCTGTCTTGTCTCCTTTGCTGCCTCAGTCAGCCCAGCACGCCGCTCGTCCTCCTCTTGCAGGGTTTTTAGTGAAGCTACAAACTGCTCCTGCAACCGGGAAAAGGGTTTTGGACTCCTGGAGAAGGGGAGGCAGTGGGAGGGGGCGGGGGGCGGAACTGGGACCCTTAAAGCATCTGGGATATGACCAGCGCAGGTGGCCTCACCCTCATCCTCCTCTGCAGCCGCACTGAAGCAGATATGTACATGCACAGCCGTGTCATAATTAATTTTATAGTTATGTTGTAGGTACACCTTCACATTACCCGTATAGATACGTAAACACACAATGATAAGTGGGCACTGCAGGTCTCCCAGACAGGCTGGGAAATCCCATCTCTCTAAGTTATCTTGTAAAAAAGCTGCCACCAGATCCTAAAAAGTCCTCACCACCCTTCAGTTTCCATCCCCCTTCCTGCCCTCCTTGCACCCTCAGCCAAGTCCGAACCCGCTTTGAGGACCCCTATTTCCCTCCCGCTCCCGTAACCGGAACAGGAACCGGAACCCTCCACAGCGCAAGCGCTGCGTGACAGCAAGAGCTTGAAATCATATGAGTGTTGGTCCCGAAAGTACCACCCGCTATAGTGTTTCATGCTTAACTCTCAGCAAATTGCAGCATTTCAGCTCAATTTTAACTTTTAGATGCTAACAGTGCTTTTTTTTTCCTCCCGGAAAAAACGGGGAACAGCTTCGCCCCAGCTCAAAATACGTATTTTGGGGGCTAAGTTTTAAGGGAAATTGGGGTTTTAGCATCGCTCAGTCAGGGAGAGAGCGTCTGAGACGGGGATCTGCTCACCCTGTACCAGCGAGCGGCCTCTTCGAGCGGCACGGCGGGGTCGGGGCGCTGTTCGGCGCAGGCCGTGCAGACGAGGGCTCCATCTCGGTGACAGAAGAGAGTGAGGGGCTGGTAGTGGCTGGGGCACAGCTCCTGCGCCGGCGGCGGGGCCAGCTCCTGCACGGCCGCCACCACGTTGGCCAGCTGCCGGTTGGGGCGGAAGCCGCCGTGCGGGAACGGCACCCGGCACTGCGGGCAGGGACCGCCGCCCGCCGCGCACCGCGACAGGCAGCGGCGGCAAAAGTTGTGGCCACAGTTCAGGATCATGACAGGATCCTGGAAGAAATCCAAGCAGACAGCGCAGGTGGTTTCCTCCTGGAGGTATCTGACGGCATTTCCCGCGGCCATGGCTGTTTACAAGACGCACTCGGGGAAGCGCGCAGCGAGACGGGCCTGGCCAGGCTGCTCTTGGAAGTGGCGGCGGGGCGGGACGCTGGTGTCGGCATCCGGAATCTCCCGAGCAAGGGCAGCCCCGAGCGGGTCCCGCGTTCCCACTGCCCCAGTCATGAGACAGCCGCCCGGGACAACGCTAGAGAGGATTTAAGGACAGGAGGGAACACAGGCAGCGGCAGCTGGGGGCTAGGAGGGACGAGTTATTTACAAGGCGAGTTTTTACCATTCCGGGTGCACCGGGGGAAGCAAAGTGCCGCCAGAAGGGGGCTCTAGGAGACAAAGATTAAAGCAGGAATGTGGCAAGTGAGCAGAGTTCCATGGCGTTCATGTACATGTGAGCTGGGGGCTCTAGGAGAGTGTGAAAGTGAAATAAAACCCACCGTTGCTCCTCAGCACCCAGACTGGATGGGAAAAATAAGAAGCAAAGAGGAAAAAAAAAAAAAAAAAGAACTAGGAGATGTAGGATCTGTGGTGGGAGGCAGTGTTACAGCAGAAATTCCAGAAGCGAAAAGTGTTCATGAAGTTTTGTAGTAAAATTAGTTCATGAAACTGAACCAAACGAGGGTCGTGGAGCAGAAAGTTTCACTTTTATAGAACAATCAAAGTATGTTAGGTATAATATATATAAATGTAATTTTTAATATATTCACTGTATTTTGGGTAAAATAATGTTCTTCACTATGTTTCTATGTATCTTATATTTTATATAATAAAATTTTCAAGCTTTATTGTAGCATTATAAAAATAAAACATAAAAATAATTTTAAAAATACTAATCAAGAGTTACTATAATTATGGATAAGGCTCATAAAACAGTAAAATAAGTTCGATATTCCCAAACAGCTGTAAAAACTGACCCCCAAAATTGATTAGTTTTGGCTTTTTCACGGGAAAAAAATAGGGAGAAATTATGCAAAACAAACAAACCAAACCAAAAAAAAAAAAACAACCAACCAGACAAAAAAAAAAACGCACCAAAAAAACCCCACCAAAACCAAAAACGCACTGGGCATTCGTGACGCCTGGAAAATTACTTTAGTTAACAGCAGAGCAACTTCATGCTTAATTAATTCTTAATTATTTCAGGCACCTATTGTCCCAGCCTACACCAGGCTTCTGCAGCAGCAGCAGAAGTCAGGCCTGTGCTAGGTATAAATTTTTTCCCAGAAATTGTCTCACCGGGCGGTGAAGGGGCTACACGAAAGGGCGGGCGAGGCGAGGCGGCGGAAGAAGAGCTGCCTCGCGGGGTGGCCGCTGCCTTGGGTGGCTGTGGTGGTGCGGGGTCACCGGTGCGGGCTGCTCCCCCGTGGCCGCTGCCCGGGGCTCAAAGACCTGCACTGCGGGACGGGCGAGGCGGCGATGGAAGAGCCGAACTCAGCCGTGGCCGGTGCCCGGAGTCACAAAAGTGCTGCACCGCGGCCGAGACGGCGTTAAAAGGGCCGCACGGAGGGGCTGGTGCGGTGGGAGCCGCTCTGGCCGCCGCCCGACTCTAAACTGCACCGCGGGACGGGCGGGGCGGCGGCAGAGGGGCTGCAGCGAGGGGTGGCTCCTGCTGCGCGTCACTAAAAGCTGCACCGGGGGTGACCGTCGCTTCGTGTCACCGAAGGGCTGCATTGCGGGACGGCCGCTGGCAGGTGTCGCCAAAAGGGCTGCACCGAGAGGGGGGCGAGGTGTGAATAGAATGTATAGAACAGAATACAATAAATAGAATAAAAGAGCCGCAGCGGGGGGTGGCCGCTGCCCCGCATCTACAGGAGGGAGGGACGAGGAGAAGCGCAGCCCGGGCCGATGCCCCCCACACCCCACACGATAAGAGACGCGATAAGCAGCGACTCCCCGCGGGACTACGCCGGAGGCGAGTGACGACAGCCAGAGCCAGGACAGCGGCTTGCAGCGGCGGGGACGAGTGGGGCATGCTGTTCTCCGCCAGCTTAGGCACCGGGACAGATCCGCCACTCCAAACCCGAGGACCTGGACCCTTGCATCCCGCTGCCCCTCGCTCGCCTGCTGCTTCCTGGCTGGCCCCCTGGGACCGATAAACACCTTCAGATCTATCCCATGCGCGCACACACACAAGAGAGAGAGAGAATCGGAGGTGGTTTTGTTTTTTTTTATTTCATGACCTTCATGGTGAGCAGCAGCACAAGATTGGTCACTAATTACAGCAGCTGGCAGGGGACCTGGACAGAAAACCATTTGTGTCCCTAGGAACATGGGCAGCACCTAGGGCTCTGTTTAAGGGGGTTCAGGTGGCATTTTGCAGAGTCCAGCTACTGTGTCCATGTCTTGCATCTCCTGGCAATGACCCCCTGACAGCTGCCAGCCAGCTCCTGGCCTCACCGGGGCTCTCCGGCCTCATCCTGCTCCTTCTCCTCATCCCACCGCACACTCTTTTTTTCTGCCAGAAGCTGTGGGAGAGGAGCCGTGCCAGGCTCCAGAGTCGTTTTTGCTGTGGGGAGACCCATGAGGGAACTCATGTCTGGGAGGAGGGAAGAAGGTGAGGAATGAGCAGGTGCAGAGCCTGCTGCTGCCTTTCGCTTGGACAAGCTCCTCTTCTTCCTGAAATGCCTCTGATTTCTCCCCAGATAACTGAATTCCCTCTCAATATCTCTGAATTATCCCAAATACCTATGCATTCCTCCCCAAAGGCCCCTGAATTCTCCTAAAATATCAGAATTCTATCCAAATACCTTTGAACTCCTCCAGGGCCTCCCAAAGAGCATCACTTTGGCGGCAGCAGGAGTTCAAGCTCTTCTCCAGCTCCTTGGGGAGCCCAGAGGGGAGGTGGATCCCCATTTCACTCCAGCTGGGAAAAGAAATGACAGATGTTATGTGAGGGACATATCAGCCAAGCCCCTCTCCGCAGTTTGAGTGACAGGGACATGAAGCAACCATACCTGTTTAGGATGCTCTCAACATCCTAAAAGGAAAAAGGGAGAAACAAGGGGAATTCAAGACTCCATAGGCAGCACTTTGGGAGAGCTTTTGGGTAAAGAGGGCTCTCACCTGAGGCAAGCACTTGGCCGCCAGCTGCCCGATGAGTCTGTGGAGCTGTGCAATCCCCTCGGCCACCCGCAATGATTTTTCAGTGTGGGTGGCTGTGAAGGTGTCATCCAGCTCAGCCAGCCGCCCCAGCACAGAGCGCTCCTGCTCTGCCAGCAGCCGGCGCAGCCGCTCAAACTCAGCCTCGATGCGGCGCCGCTCAGCTTCACTTGTCTCCTGGAGGAGACAAAAAATCCATATGTAACCCCCACACCTGAATTTTCCCCTTTCGAGTTAAAGGACAAAAACACTTTGGCTGTAGCCAGGGGGGCTGTAACACTGGGACAGGGCTGGGGATGCAGCTAATTAGTGGCTGCAGAGTAATTAAGCTCTTTACCCCAAGATACTCCTTTCCCCTCCCCTGTTGCCATTCCTCTTTATATTCTGTCCAAAACAAACCCGGGCCCTGGGAAGCAGCAGGCACGGTTAATTCCGTGTTAACTAATGTCCCTTTATGACTCAATCTGAGGTGAAAATGATCAGTGCCATGAAACGAAGTGATTGAAAGTGTGGATAATTAGCAGCTGCACACGGAAGTGGTGCTTGCCAAACCTGCCCCGGATCTGCACCAACCACTCCGACCGGGTGTGGGGCTTTGCAGGGCGCCAGGATGCCTCTTGGAGACGATCCCACATGTTTCTTCCAGAGGGATTTGGGAAAAAATAAATACTCAAAGACCCATCTGGAGTGCTGAAGAACCGGGCGGACCCACTGTACCAGGTAGTCCTGGTGTCGCTTCTCTTTGCTCGCTTTCCAGTCCAGAAACTCTGCCAACACCTTCCTTAGGGATTGCAGGTGAGACTGGATTATCTCCTGAATACACCCCAAAATAAAAAACAAAAAATTTAAATTTTAAAGATTGAAGCAATCAGCCCAGATTGTTTGTATAATCCTGCATTCAAAATCTTAAATTATCTGGGGGAGGAAAGCAAATTATCCCCCTAAAAAACACCCCTTTGCTGCCTTCCCTGGAAAGCAGGGATCAATTCGTTTTATGTTTCTCCCACGACTAGGAGCAGGTACTGGAGCTTTGCTTTCCCACCAAGAAATCAAGATGTTTTCACTTTCCCACCTTTGGTGGGGGGGGGGAGGGAGGGCGAGGGAGAGGGGGAGAGACCTGATGGGTCATAGGAAGCTGATCTCACCTCACAGGTCTCGTCTGGTCCTCCAAAAGTCTTCATGACCACAGCCCGTGGTGGCTCATCCATTGCCTCCTGAGGGATTTTTGTCTCTTCAACACTGAGAGATGAAGCTGTGGCCGCTGTCAGCACAGGGTTTTCGTGTTGCTGCTGTGGCCATGCTGCCCTCCCAGTGAGGAGAGAGGGGTGCTGGGAGTTGGCGGCAGCATGGGGTGAAGCTGCCTGCCCTTGAACCACTCCTGGGTGTTCCTGCATTCAGCTCCCGGCACAACCTGTCCCAGTGGGAAAAGCAAATTTCATCACCCACAAGTAGTCTTTAAACATATTTTATCTCCCCAAGGTTGTCTCATTTCCAGGCTGTTGCTGTCACATTCCTCACCTGCAAGCTGCTCCCAGCCTTGTCCCTGCTTTGCCTTGTTCAGCTCCATTGCATGTAAGGGGCCAGAGTCAAATTTGGGGAACTAGGGGCAAAATTTAACCAATTTCTTCCTTGTGGTGCCATGCAATAATGCATTTTTTTTGCACTGCCTTTATTTTCACCCCTTCCCTCCCCAGAACCTGTGTTGAGAAAGTAAATGACCCTGAAATGGGGGGGAAAAAGGGCAATCAGGGGGTGCAGGAGGTGCCCAAGCACGTCATGGCCCCATCTGCAGGCAAGAGATTGGAGAGCTCCTCCCTTCTTGGCTGATAAAAGCTGGCACAGGCTGAGACAGGACCGAGCTTTGGCTGAGCCTGGGCCAGAGAGAGGAGGAAAAAATCCCAAGAGCTAATAAACCCAGTGGAGAAGCAACCAGTGGAGAAAAAGCATCTGGAGGAACCCCACAACGGTAACGGTGGCAGCGAGGAAAACACCAAAAAGGTTTGAGTAAGGGGGGAAATCCCAGAGCTAATGGGTGGGTTATATAAACCTGATGTCTTTTGAGGGGGAAAAGGAGGACTTTGAGTCTCCTCGCCATCCCATGAACTCGAGAAGGGAAGTGAATTTACCCTTGCTTTGATCTCAGGATCTTTGTTTTAGATTTAAAGGTGTTTTGCAGTGGAGGATCATGGTGGTTATTTGCTTCTCATCTACTTGTAAGAATCCAGCTGGGGAAATTTGGGTGAAAAACAGCATGGCTCCTGCTTGTATCTTCATTCAGTTGTGATTTTCTCACCTTTTCCCCACTTTTGCTCATCACCCTGCTGCTTTAATCCCCTCCTCTGCAGATTTGCTGAGGAAAACACATGGAAAAGAAGCAACCTGTTCATTTTCAGCTATCACAGCAAGGTTTATTCAACGGTTTTGGGATTTCACTACTCATTTCCAGGGCCCTTTAGCATGGGCAACCCCTTGTTTGCATGCAAAACCCCACACTGAGTTCCAGAGGATGGATTTGACGCCCTTTGGAGCCAGCTCTTATCTCCTCCACACACGTTTTCTCCAGGGTCAACAGCAAATTTCGTCCCCTCTCACAGGATTTCTCTGAACATGGCTTATCTCAATTTTAGGGACTTTCCTCACTCAAATAAACTTTGTCAGATTTGATTGATGAATAGTAGAGGCAGAGATGGATTTAAGACAGATCAATTCAGCCTTCTGCCAGCACAAGGAATGGGGATTTGGGGGTATAATAATATCTACAACAGAGATGGGTCCATCTCAATGTGCTCCTCATGTTCCCTTCATAGTCATCAGGGAATTAATTGATTTAATCCATCTCCAAGGGTCTTCCCATAAATGAACCAAGATTTGTTGCAACTGTTGGAAGAAAAAAAATGGTATTTTCTTGAAGTATTTTGATTAAATGTGGTGGTTAAGCCTATTTTCTGACATAAAAAGGGGCAGAAGGCTGAGATGTGCCTGTTTGTAGGATAATAATTAGATTTTATCATTTCTTTTCCTTTCCCGCACCTCCAGCCGGGAGGGAAGGACATTGAGGGTGCAATGGCTTTCTTCCTCAAACCACGGCCATGCACGTGGGACCTTGCCCTGGACTACCACAGTGCCAAACAGTTTGAAGGTAATCAGAGGTGGCAAAGTTCCTGGACTGCATCAAATGAGGTGTCCAAGGGAGTTGGACCACCTTCTGTCTCCCTAGGGCCTCCATTTCCAACCTTCATCTCTTGGCTCCTCCATCTCCAGCCTAAACTGGATATTCTCCATCTCCAGCTTCCACTTCTTCAGTCTTACATCTCCAGCCTCACCTTTCTTCTCCCTTTCTCCTTGAAAAGTCACCAGTGAAGGGGGGTTTGGGGGTATGTGTTCTCTAGGCTTAAATTTGGCTTTTGGTTCATTCTCTGTTTTGCTTTTCAGTGGACGTGACCCTGGATCCAGCCACAGTGGGTCCTGAGGTGATCCTCTCTGAGGACCTCAAAGAAGCCACCTGGGGCAGACCTCGATGCCAGTGGCCTCAGGGTCCAGGCCGATTCGACACAGATCCGTGCATGCTGGGCAGTGAGGGCTTCAACTCAGGCCGTCACTACTGGGAGGTGGAGGCCAATGGGCGCTTCTGGGCCGTGGGAGTGGCCCTTGAGTCAGTTCAGAGGAAAGGCCGGGTCCTTTTCAAGCCAAACACTAAAATTTGGGGCTTGCAGAAGTATGATGAGCTCTGTGTTGCCCTCACAGCCCCATCCAACACCTCTGTCCCACTCCTCAATGGGGAGATTGGGGTCTACCTGGACTGTGAGGTAGGACAGGTCTCTTTCTACGCCGTCAGCAGCCGCCAACGCATCTTCACTTTTCCTGTGGCCTCCTTCAGTGGGAAGAAGGTCTTCCCCTACTTCTGCGTGCTCCTCTCAACCATCAAACTGTCCCCCAAGGGCTGAGGCACTGGAAGAATCCTCCTAAAGCTGGTTGCATCAGGGTGGTTGGAAATGCTCCTTGATGCTCCCCAAGTTTTGTTTTTCAGGTCTTGGACCTGACCTCAGTTCATGGTCCTACCTCCATCTTAGATGTCTCTGTTTTGGGTTATGTCCAGGGGGTTTTGGGTCTGAGCTTAGCATGGCTCCTCTCATCTTAAAGACACTGTTGTTAAATTCGTCCAGAGCTTGTTAACAGGAGCTGGGTTTCACTGAGCTCATTTTGAGCTGAAAACTTGGCTTTTTCTCCCAAATTCATCCTCCTCTGAAGGTTCCTTTTGCTGACCTCAGTGGCCGTCACTGGCTGGGCTTCTAAGACAAACTAAAAATCTGAATTTTTGCAGGCTTTGCATTAATACCAGCCACTACCTCATTTTAGAACTGATTTTGTCATCACAAGGATGTGCTCACACCCACTGCCTCCAGCCTTTTCCTGTGCTGTTCCCCATGCTTATGATGTATTTCCAAGTAATTAGCATGTAAATGTGCTCAGAATATAATAAATTTTTTTTTCTCTAAGAAGCAGAAGGCATCTGCATTTGACCTATCACCAAGTTGCCCCAAACCCTTAAAGATCCCCCAAGGCCACCCTGGCCCCCGGGATTCCCAAGAACTACCCCATGTGGGTCCCCAAACGCTGCCTTGTCCCACCAACACCTTGTTGGTCCCCTGGTACCCCCAAATAACTCCTTGTCCAGGGGGTTCAAAACCTTTTTGAGGTTTTCTTTCATGTCCCTATGGTGCAGTGAGTATCTGGGTGTGAGAAGCCCTCCCTGCACCACCCAAGGAGCTGACACAGAGGTTTGGAGGCCGTCTCATCCTGTTGCCCTTGCCTGAGCTCTGCAGCTCAGGTTTATTACAAATCCAGCCCCTCTCAGTGCTGCAGTGGGAGGAGCTGAGCCCATTGTCATCCAGGTAAGCGCAGAGCCCACTGCCACGGATTTGAAACCTGAAAGGACAGAGGAGATAACTCACCTCAGATGGGGGCAGCAGGAAAAAGGAGAAAAGTCACATATAGGCTTCCCCCAGCTGCAGTTCTCAGGCATCCTTATGGGCATCAACATGCCAAAATATCAATATATATTTCTTATATAGGAATAGAAATAATTCAACATCAACATGTCAACACTGATGCTGATTTATATCTAGTTCTAATAAGAATCCTGAAGCTTTGCAGGAAAAAAAACCCTTATAGTTAAAAAATCTAAACTTAGGATTTTCTCACCAAACACACCACTCCCGCCTTTTAGGTCAAAGGGGAAAACAAAGACCAGTTCCAAATGCAACATTGCCCTTCCCAAACCTTGTCGCATTGCTACCTCTGCATGTACCTCAAGCGCAAGAAGAAATGCACATTTCATGGCTGTGGAAACACCAGCCAACAATGTAATGATGAAAAACACAGACTCACAGGTGAGATAGAAGTGAGCGGTTCACCCATTGCCACGGCTGCCCCTCGTCCTCCCGCAAAAGGCCGATCCAGTGCTCTGAGATGCCTTTATATCTCATCACAAAGCTCTGAAAAAGAGGAAAAAGGCAAGGTTTTTACCTTCCTCCTATGAAAAATCTCAGTTTTGCCAGTTGCTTGTGGTGCTTTAGGGCTTCTTTGGGGCTTGAAATTTTCAGTCTGCTACCAAGAAGTGTCATTTAGAAACAGGGGTTCATTCCTACAGTTCTTGCTGCAGTTGGCTTGGTGAGGAATTTGAAGAGACCGATGATGACATATCCGTCACCACCTCTTCCCCAACTTCTCACCCCAGATCTTCAAGGAAGATCTTGGAAGAGCAGTGAAAAAAACCAAAAGGTTTCAAATCGGTTGGTTTGGGATTTTTTTCCCCATGCTATGCATGTCCTCATGTCTGCTTACCAAGTCCTCCATGCTGTCCAGCATGGCCAAGGAAGCACCAAGTGCTGAGCAGTTGTCCTGGCTAGACGTCCAGTTCCCCTCAACCTCCGAAAAATAGTAGCATTTTCCTCTGTACCTGATCCAGTCGAAGGGACACTGAAAGCAGGGCTGGGGATGAGGCTGAAAAGCCTGCACTGTCATTAAAAATAGAACAGCATTAAGGAGCAGCACCTTTCCCCTGCCTCTCTGAGGTGGGGAGGCTATCCTTCATGCCATGGCTTCCAAAAGTCTTGCATCTGCTTCAGCTGTGGGGGGGGAAAAAAAAAAGATACTAGGAGAAATCCTGGGAGAAAACAAGCTCAAATCATGGCACAGCTTGTGATGTTCGACAGGCAACACAGGTGCTGCACCTTCAAAGGAAACAGGGTGGTAGACTTCAAAAAACCACAGTTTTAGGAGGAATTTCAGAACAGCCCTATCCCTAAACATGCCCTTGGTTGTTGCTCTCTGTCATTAATGAAAAAGTAGTGAAAATGACAAAAAAAAAAAATTCTCTTCTTCCTGCAGACTTCTTGAGTTGGTGGGACTCATGCCAACATCTCCAGGCCCCTTCTTCTCAGAAAACAATACTTTTGTGTGACTGTGCCTGTGAAGTGGCCCTTCCTGTTTATTTTTTAAGGGTTTCTAGATGACATCAGCTCCTACACCAAGGGGATGGATTTGGTCTTCTGTAGAAAGGCTGCTCTGTAACACCCTTCTCCCAGAGAGGACAGCAGCTTGGGTGGGCTTTGTCTTCCCCAGGAACATGGAGGTAGATCTGGCACAAATGCAACAACCCAAAATATCTCAGAGACATTCTCCGTGAGACTAAAACCTCAACATTCACCTGCAAAAGTGATGGCTGTGATGAACAGAGCTGTGAAAAGCACTGCCAGCATCACCTGGCAGGCCACACGTGCCTCCGGCTTCGTCTCCAGGCTGTGACCTGCAGGAGAACAGACCTTCAGTGCCTCTGTGAGGGTTCCAAGGGGAACACTACAGGTCATGCCAAGATAATGAAACATTAGTCTTGTCCCAGTGCCAGTGGACTTGGTGTCATTTTGAGTGAGAAATACAAAAACTTCTTCCCCATGTGGAATCAAATAATTTAATTTTTTATTTATGGGAACTCTGTGGGGAACAGGTTCCTCCCCAGCTCCAGATGCAAACTCCTGAAATGTACTGTAATTAAAATTTTGCTTTTATTTCTGGATTCTACCTCATTATTAAACTTCAGTAGAGTTTTTTTCTCCACCTAAACTAAGATACTTTGGGTCTTGAAAATTATTCAAGTCACAGTAATTCCATCTCTAGATCCCGTGGTCCAGAATGTGCGCTTTCCCTTCACCACGAGCAAAGAAAATTCTGTTTCCTAAGGGTTTTACCTAAAAATCTTAGTGTTTCCACCCAGTGGGACTTCCGCCATTTTTTGTTTAAACTTTTCCCTTTTTTTCCCTATCATATGAACCAAATTTCGTGGGACAAACCCTCCTCTCTCCTCCTCTTTCTGGAAAAATATTACAAAGTAAGTCAGAAACTAAGTATGCCAAATAATTTTTTGAAAAGTCATATTAAAAAAAAAACAAAAAATCAACAAATAAGTTTAAAAATAATTTTTAAACCCCATCAAATTTGAAAAATCAACAAATTTGCTAAATTGAAAAACAACATTCCTCAAAAATCTTCGTGCCCAGTTAGGTAGAACAAGATGATGGAGGAGCCCCCAAAAGCCCCTTTTTTATCTTATTGTGCACCAAGAGGATAATAGAGATGGGAGCAAAATCAGCAGAGCTGAAACAGGGCAAAAGGGAAAGCTGAATTTTCCAGGAAAAGAAGACATTAATAAATACTTTGCTGATGTGTCCAAACTGGATTTAAATACCAAAGTTTTTTTGAGGGTCTTTTAACAGTTCAACTCTTCAAAAATTTCTTTATTTTCATCCAAAATAAACCAGAAAATTGGAATATTTGTGGGAAAAAAATGCCTAAAAGAGTGCCTTGGGAAGGGTTAATCCTAAATTAGAATAACCCATCGTGTCTGAGATGGGGCTGTTTAGAGCAAAAATTCCATTTGCTGAGTGACAAAAATTTTCCATCAAGGGAAGTTCCAGAAAAAGCTTTTTTCCCCCCTACAACCTTACTTCAGCTGAGTTTTGTTCTCAAATTACAGAAGTATTAAAAAAAAAAAAAACAACCCAGTGATTCTACAGTTCATTGCCCTATAGTTACCTGCCCGCTTGCTCCTTTCCATGCCCCAAAATCCAGAATAATCCCTCATTTCCTCCATTTTTGGGGTTCCACGTCTGCAGGTGCTCTCGCCTCACCTGCCAAGCAAAGTTACATCTATCAGAGGTGTCATGAAGGCTGTCAGTCCTCAATTAAAATTCTCCCACCATTTAAAATTTTTTTCACTGGACAATATTTAAACTTTTCTCCCCAGTTGAAGTTATCTCACACGATTAAAATCTTCTCCTGGCAATTGAAATTTTCTCTCCCCCCAATTAATCTCTCTAATTATACTTTTCTCCCCTAAATTAAAATTTTCTCCCTGCAATTCAAGTTTTCTCCCCGGAATCAAATTTCCACCCCAAATTAAAGTTTTCTCCACCGATTAAAATCTTCCCCTATTAAAATCTCCTCAGTTGACATTTTCTCCCTGCAACTAAAATTTTTCGCCCATAATTAAAGTTTCCTCCCTGGAAATATTCCTCTCCATTAAAGATTTTCCCCCAAGTAATATCTTCTCCCCTCAATTAATATTTTCTCCCCAGAATTAAAATTTTCTCTCCAAAATTCAAGTTTTCTCCCCCAAATTCAAGTTTTCTCCTTCCACTTAAAATAATCACCCCTATTAAAAGCCCTTTAATTTAAAATTTCTCCCTGTATTTCTCCCCATAATTAAAACTTTCTCCTGCAATTAAAAACTTCTTCCTGCAATTGAAATTCTCTCCTCCAATTAAAATTTAAGACCACCTCCCCTCTGCCTCCAAGCCCACCCCAAGCCCCCTCACCTGAATCTGCCTGGTGGGAACAAGCCAGACGCTGAGGTGCAGCCTTCTCCTGTGAAGAGAAACAGAAACAAAGTATTTTAAAAAATTGTTATTTTGGTTTATTTTATTGTTTTCTGAGGGATTTTCCTGTGCCCCCTCAAGGGCAAAGGGGCAGGTGCTGCCTGCCCAGGGCCACCTGCCCACCCACTGAACCAGAATTTCCCCTCCAGCTCCACCCCACACCACTTCACCCTCTTTTCCAGCATTTCCGGCTTTTTTTTCTCAGCTAGGGAGGACGGATTTTCAAAAAATGCTTTTTTTAGTGTGCAGGAGGGGAAAACACTGCTGGGGATTGCTCTGTTCCAAGGTATCAGGGCACCCCAGAACAGCCCTCGGGGATTCTACAAGGATGAAGTACAGTTCCCTTCAGCCCATTGTATAATTTTTTTTGCTATAAAAATATAAAAGATAAGTGTTATTGCAATTAAGGTACCCAGCTGCAGGGTTTTACCCTAGAACCTAAGTTATTTTGTATTTTTGAGGGTTTTTTTGTTACCACTGGTCACACACCACTGAAGCAGCTGCTTTTGCAGAGGACAGGAAGGCTGGCTGATAGCAGCTCACCACAAAAAACTTTCTATGAGTGTAACAAAAGCTGTGGGTGGAAAACAAAATAAAAATAAACATGAGATAATAAAAATATAAAAATAAAAAACTAAACCAAAATGTAAAATAATTTTTAAATTAATTAAAAATTAAAAAATAATTTAAAATAAAATAATGCAATGCTTTTCCTGCTGGGACCTTTGGACTTTTGGGCTTATCCTCTTACTTACCCTATTTCTTGCTGCTGATAGGTATTGGGGCAAATTTCTGCTTTTTTCCTTGCTGTTTTTTGGGTGTCTGAGGAAAATAACATCATTTTTACCTCTATAAAAAGGTGTTGCTTGGGGATGTTATGGCACTGGCTAGAACTTGGTATTAACACCAAAATAAACTAAGAAAAGGGAGGGGGAAAGGTTGTTGTAGACTGGAAATTGGTGGTCTTGCCATGCAGTTGACAAAGAGTCCCAAATCTGGAGGAAACACGGGTCTGGATGGCGTAAAAGGACACATCAGGAGTGGGAGGATGGGCTTGCAGGAGGAAAAATCAAGATAAAATAAAGTAACGAAATAAGATAAAATTCATTAGCAGCCTCCAGGAAATCCAGATTCTCACCTCTTCCTGGCAGGAGCTGGGCACCCCCTGACCACCTCGGATCTCCCTGGCCCAGGATAAAACAGAGGCCAAATATTGCATCAAAAATAAGTCACATGGAACAAAAGGCATTTCAAGTCACTCCCAGCCCATATTTTGGGGAAGAAACACCAAATGTCACCTGTCTCCTCACCTGATTACCTGCCTGTGGTCGTGCAGCTCCTGACATGCTTCAGCCTCACACTCAAAAACCTTATTTAAAGGCTTCTTAAAATTATTTTTTATTAATTCTGCTTTCACAGATGTTTAGCGCAACCACCAAACCCACAGATGTTTCTACGCCTCCAGGTGTGTCACATCTTCTTGGCTGCAGGACACCCATTCCCTCGCCATCTTCCATTTACAAGGGAAGGCTGTAGAATACATACATATGTGTGTGTGTATATATATATATATATGTACATGTACATATCTCAAACAAAAAAGCAGATAAAAGCCCCAGCCAATACCATTTCCTGGAGCCGGATGCAGGCATGAGTGCATAGTTCACAAAGCAAGAGATTGTCCAAGGGCAGTGTCCCTTTTGGGCTGCTCCCAAGACCTTCTGAGCAACCATGGCTGGGGAAACTGTTTATGCTGATTTAAGGTATCGTAGGGATGGTTCTTCTGCTGAGAAACATCGTGGTAAGTCCTATTTTGGGGGAAAAATGCTTATTTCAAGCTTTGGGAAGACTTTTAGATTTGTTTACTTTTGGGTTTGCTTGCCTCTCCATCCCCATGTTGAGGTTTCCAAAATCATGGAGAATATTGTGTGGGTTAAATGTCTCCTAAGGTGGGATCCTGGCTTGAAAAGAAGAGGAAAAAGAGAAAAGAAGGGATAGAACAGGGTGACAAACATCCGGAGGTACAACAGTTTTGCTTCCAAGACTCTTCACTTGAGGGGCAAAATGAGTCCAAGAAACCCAACATGAGCCAACACACCTGGATGGGAAGGAAAGCTGCTGAGATCCTGTCTGGAATCCTGATGGAGATAAGGGCTGGAGAGACCTTTGCCTCACCAACTCCCAGCTCTACCAGGAGCTCTAAATTAAGCCAATTTCAGAAGGTTTTCAATCCCTCAAGCTCTGTCATTGGGTACCCAAGGCTGTTCCTGAGGCTTCTGCAGCCCCTCCACTACCTGAGAAACCACCCTCGCTCTAGACCTCATCAGTGGTGATTTACTTTTTTTGGAGGAAGCAAAGAAGCTGTAAACTTCTGCTCAAAATCACCAGCTTGACAGAGGGGCTTTTTCTTTCTCCTCTAAAGCCCCAGCTTTTTAATTGTTCATTTTTTAAAGCAAATGTGGCCTCTTTCAGCTCCTGCCTTCTGTCCATGGTGGCACGGGCTGCTCCTCACAGCCGGGGGGCTGGGGCAACTCGTCCTGCTGGTCCTGGTGGTGGTGCTGTGTGTGCGGGGTGAGTAACCAGCTCTTATCTACATCTCACACCCCACTGAGCAGTCTGAGAGGGAAAATTGGGGTTTATTTCAGCATTTCAGCCTTTGGAGGGGACAAGGTTGTCCTGCAGAGATGCAATATCAACCACCAAGAATAAATCCCTTCTGAGTAAACATGGATTATCCCCATAGCTATCAAACGAGGGTGGAGGATACCAGCCATGTTTTCCAGGCTGGCTTAATTAACTGTATGAGAAAATGAAAACCGGTTTTGTGAGTTTTATCCCCAAATGGCTGCAGCTTCTCACCCTGGATCATTGCTCCAAGTTTTTCAGGGCTCCCCGCAGCCAATGGTGACAAGCATTCCGCATCTAGGTGGTGAGATCCAGGGAAGGAACCAGATGGAGCAGTGTGTGTTGTCATCGCTGGTGCAGTATTTCTGCAAGCCCCGAGAGGACAGCCCCACAGGTAATCCCCCATCCCACCTGACTCTGCTAGGAGATGCTCCGGTGAGACCTTTGTGGGGGGCTTCTACTGTAAGGAGGCCCTTAGACCCTTGGGGCTACAAGGCCACCAGGGGTTATGTGGCAAAGAGGAGTGTTGCAAGGAAGAATTCTCTTTTCCATGCGGTTTTGCTGATCCCTCCTCCGTGGAGGAGCAGGGTCAGCCCTAGGGAGGAAGTTCCTTGCCACTCTTCTTTCACCTCCACCAGCCCATTAATGTCCTTATCGTCACCCAGCCTCAGTAATCCACCTTCTCTCCAGTCACTGGAAAAACCACACCAATGTGAAAACCTCAATGATGGGGAAAGAGCCGGGGTGTGGGTGAGGAAGCCCTTAGTACCTTCAGCTGGTGACTGGGGAATACTCTGACAACGCTTTGGGGTGTCTCATGGCTTTTGCTCCTCTTCAGCTTATTCTGGCTGCAAGCTGTGTCCCCAGCACTGGCAGCTCCATGGGGAAAGATGCTACTGGCTTTCGGAGGAATTGGGAAACTGGACTCAAGGCATGAAAAGCTGCAAAAATCAAGACTCCCAGCTGGTGGTGCTCCAGGACAAGAAAGAAAAGGTAAATAAAGAGAAGGCGGCTTGAAAATGACATAAAAGTCCTGATTTTTAGGTGGACAAGGAAGCAAAAAGCGCCTAGCAGCAGGAGGGTTTGGGGAAACATTCAAAGTATGGGGGACATTCATGTCTCATCAATTTAGGAGTCAGATTTACTCAGTGAATTTGCACCCCATTAAATTCTCCACAAAGAGATTCTGGAAACAACTGGTCACCTGTATTTTCCAGGAGCACATCAAGAGTATTACAGGCAAAAGCGCACCACCAGTGTGGATTGGATTAAGGTCACATCAGAAGGTGTGGAGATGGGTGGACAACACGCCTTTCAACCCCAAAATGTAAGTGTATCCTGTTTACACCAACAGCCTGTTGGTGTAAACAACAGCTTTGCGCTATTTTAGATCCAGTTCATGCCCTGACCCATCTCTCCAAGATGCTGGAGTCTATGCAACAGTCTCATATTCCCCCCAGCAAAGCTCTGCAGACCAAAAGTTGGGGAACTATAACCTCACAGCATGGTAGCCCCACAGCTCTCACCAGACCCATGCAATAAAATGGCTTTTCATGCTCCACACACGCTCCTCACAGATCTTACTGTGAGCACAGCAGCTCTCCTCAAATCTGGTTACTCACCAGTGAGAAATAGTGCAACATGATGAGACGGTGCAGGAAAAGGGCAGGACAGCACACCCCCACCTCTCCTTTTCTGCAAGACTTGGAGAGTTTCCTCCTCTTCAGCAATATAATTTTTGTTCTGCAGGCTTGGCACCTCTCTGCAGGAGATGGATGAAGGATGCGGGACACTGAAAGCCAAGGGCTTTGAAGTTAATAGATGTGATGCTGAACACAAGTGGGTTTGCAAAAAGAAACCTTTCCCACTCTGCTCTGTGACAGCAGGAGATGGGGAGAAATGTGATGTCTCCATCTGACAAGCATTCACCCCAAAACGCCCATCCCACAAGACACCTGCTGCCAGTATTTAGGGTGAAATAGCCCCATCCTCACTGTTACAGCTTTGCAAGAGATTTCAGGGTTTGCAAATCCACTTACCATGCAGATAAAGACCAATTTGGGGGGCACAGATGAGCCCCTGAACTGGGAAACCAGAAAGGTCTGTGCCTCAGGCACAGTGTTGATAGAGCTGCAGCATCAATAAAAGCTTATCAAAGTAGTTTGCTTCAATTTATTCAAAGAACACAGGCAAGAACACAGGTGGCACATCATGCGAAGTTTGTATATAAACATTGCAAATTTCAACTCAAAGAAGCTTTAGTGAGTGACAGATGTTACTCATATGCATCTCCCCAGGCACAGCTGAGAGTGTCAGCACACTGATCCAGGGAGCAGGATTTTGCTCAACTGTTAAGGATTTGGACAGTTTTGTTTTTCTTTGGAGGTTTTTGTTGTTGTTGTTTTGGGCTTATTTGTTGCTGTTTTTTTGGAGAGGTTTCTTGTTTTGGTTTTTGTTTGTTTTCTTAGTTTTGAGGTTTTTTGGATGGCAGGTTGGGGTTTTATTTGGTTGGTTGGTTTTGTTGTGTTTACCAAATTGCCTCTCCACTCCTTTTTTGATCTCCTTCAAACGGTAGAGAAATCTACGCATTGAAATTAATGCAAGCCAAATGTGTACCTTATATGCACTTGAGCAACTTATTGAAGAAGTCTGCTTTCAAAAGATCATAAAAAATTAATAATAACATTTTCTGCTGCAGTGCTGCAGACAGCTGTCCGGCTTGTCTGGGCAGAAAGTCTCATGAAAATACAAATTCATAAGTGTTGGTGATAGGTTCCCACTTAGTGATTTACCAAAGGAAGCTGTGCTCAGTTCTCCCCCATCTCCTGGTCCGTCCAGTTTATGGGGTCTCTTGCTTTTCCCTTCCAGAGGACGTAGTAACTGAATCTGCTGCAGACCCAGTTCTTGGTGTGGCTCAAGGATGAGCTGATCCTTCCTTGGTTCAGTTATGCACATTGCCCACTACCCCACATCTCAAACCTGCAATGCCAACGTGCTCTGGAGACCAAGAAGAGGAAAAGAAGAAAACTACCCCCAAAACACTAAGAAAAGCTGGGATTTCCTCTCTAGGAAGAAGGGGGGGGGGTGGGAGGGGGGGCATTTGAATGAGAGTATCTAATAGGAGATTGTTATGCAGTATCTTTGGTCCATCCCAAATCTCCCATTGAAAGCCAGGAGCTGCCTGGACATGGTGTCAGGGGAAGGTCACCATCACAGAATGGGTCATCACAGACCCTTGAAGAAATCCCTGCAAGGGGGAAGCAGCAATTCAACAGCCCCCCAGGGCCCTTTCCGACCACACCAAGAAGGAGACCTGCCCCAGGTGCCAACCCCAAGCACCCAACAGGGACAGGGGGACCAACCCACTGCTGAAGTCTGTGCCTTCGGTCCGTCACCAGCCATCATTCCTCTTCTGCAGTCCAACTGAGTGGTTCACTTTGCATTATAGTGTATACTAGAGATCTGTAAAGCAAAGAAAGGTCATAGTTTAGCCAGTCTTGTCTTCCTCACCTCTCTTTTTCCACCTGTGTTCATCACTCCATCCAGAGATGGTGCTTTCCCCAAGGTATCTGCTCCTGGTTACAGCATTTGTGCAGTTTTGGGGGCAAGCAGGGTTTTGGGCTGTTTTTGTAATCTTTTTTTTTTTTCATGCTTCCCATCTTGGTGCTCATGTAGAGACACAAGCACAGATCTTAGTTAGCAGTTCATCCATGGTGCTTCTGATAGCCAGTGAAGCTCACAAGTCTTCAAACCTTTCCTGACAGGTACAGTTGCCTTCAGCCTCAGAAAAATAATAGCATTTTCCTTGGAAACCAAGTCAGGTGTCTGGACACACATGGAAGAAATCCGGGTGAGGGAAACGCCATTCCAAAAGACAACTGGAAAAGAGAAAGCCAAGTGAAATTCGTGGGCAGTCCTAAAAAGCGGGGAAATGGGAATTACTGGGTTTGTTCCTAGAAGCTGGAAGAGGAGAATTGGGGAGGATGCTCTTGGGAATGCTGTGAGCGAGGGAGGAGCCAGGTGCCCAGATCACATCTTAGGGAAAAAAGGGAAACACCCCTGAAGCAAGCTTTACGTGGGGAACACTCTTGATGACGGGAAAATTCTGGGATTCTCCCATTACCCCGAAACAGGTGTGCCTGGCCCAGATCCTCCCCATGCGGAATGCCTGGGTGAGACTCACCAATGAGTCTCATGCTCCACACACCAGCAGACTGAAGATGAGGATCACCAGCACCACCCTGCACAAAGGGATGAGAACACAGGATATGTGGGATCTTTTCTAATCTAACTTGTTTCTGTTGGACTCTGGGGAAGGGAGGAATGTCATGGTTTGACCCAGTGTGAGACAATTTGATTGGTTAAAAACAGGTAAAGGACAGTTCTATGAGCCATTCAGTGTTCCTGTGACGTCTCTGTGAAAGGAATGTTATAAAAAAAAAAACCTAGGAAGTGATGCAAGACTCTCTCACTTCCTCTCTTGCTCCCTGACTCCTAGCTGACTACTAGCAAGGGAGTGGCTCTCCCCCGACCCCCGGGCCAGGGACTCACAGCCCAGGGGGCTGGGAGGGGCAGCTGGCTTTACTCTCCACCAGTCCTGTGCTGTTCTGGACCTGAGAGGAGTTGGTCTGATACCATCTGGACCAAGGCCAAGTCAAAGAAGCACCTCAGCTAAGCCAAGGCCGAGGAAAACTGAAAGAAGCTGAGCAGAGCTGGGCTATGCAGAGAGAGCCGAATTTGTGAGATTGAAGAGTAACCTTGCTGTTCTTGATAAAATTAATAGCAGCCAAAAAGACTTACTAAAATTTGGATGGCTGCCAGTGCAGAGCATACGGGGAGAAGGAGTCTTAGGGAAACAAATCTCAGCTGCACTATCTTAGTTGGGAGCATGTAATTGTTGTAAATACTTTTGGAGGCATTTTCTGCAAATATTAACCTCTTCTCTAAGCTAGAGAGAAAAGAAAGCAGTCACGTGAAAGACTAAATATGGAGTCCAGTACCCCAAACGGAAGAGAAGACAAGGAGCGGCAGGAAGTGCCAAAGAAGCCATGTTTACCAGCAAGGAGATTCATATATTTTTCTGTGAGCTGTGCTATGTGATCTGAAGTAATACCAAACTAAGTTTCTCTTTAAATCGCAATATTGAGCCATGGGGGAGAGAGAAATTTACAGCCTAAATTAAGAACATTTCTATGTTGCAGCTTGCAGCCTTTGGAGATTGTAAAACAGGAGCCTGTTGCCTTTGGTGCCTTTAGGCTGAAATGACTTACTCTTAAAATGTTTAACCCCAACAGACTTTTCTTGTGACCCACAAACTGCAGAGTGTTTGTGGGAGAGAGAATACACCACTGCAAAACCTGGGCAGGCTGTGGTGTTTCTGAAAAGTGTGGAACCATGCTGAAGATACTTCTTTAGGGAACTGTCTTCCATGGGATGAATCCCACTACACTACAGAAAGAACTCTCTTTATCCTATGAGGTGACAATAAGAACTCTTAATCATGACATCAGAATCTCATGTTTATGTCTTTTGTGTGATCAGTAAGAAAGATTGGAATGTATAAGGGGAGAATTATATTTGTATATTATGCCTTAATATTTTCATTATTTTTAATTCTTTCTATTCTTAGTAGAGTTAGGAAATAAATCATTTAATAATTTTTCAAGTTTGCAGCCTGTTTTTGCTGTCTCTTCTCTTCTGAAGAACTAAGCGTGAGGATCTGGAGTTTACCTCCAGGTCAACCAGTCACAAGGAAATAGCAGGAGAAGTGTAGCCTGGGTTCTTTCCCCTCTGCTTTGCTCTTTTCTGCTGGGTCCTCAGTCCATGCTGAGCCTTGTGCAGGACACGGA
This sequence comes from Amblyornis subalaris, assembly GCA_018881555.1. Taxonomy (NCBI): domain Eukaryota; kingdom Metazoa; phylum Chordata; class Aves; order Passeriformes; family Ptilonorhynchidae; genus Amblyornis; species Amblyornis subalaris. The sequence goes on from JACAXG010000035.1 coordinate 1,864,787, forward strand.
CCTTTTGGGGACTTGGGAAGGTAGGAAAGTTTGCAGAGGCCCAAGGTGCTGCCCACAGGCAGGGAGAGCAGATGCGGGTCCTTCAAAAGCAATGACGTGTTTGAGGATCTGGATTTGGATTTTTAGCCTCTAGAGGTGGCCACAGCATGTGATATAGTGCCTGGCTTGCTTTGCAATCACCCAAAACCTTCATCCCAATCCCACTGGTGCTCTTCCCACCCCCTGGCCTCACCCAGAGCGTTGCTTTTCTCCAGCATACTCCATTTGTACACTTTCTCTGTATCATTGCAAGTATTCAACACTTCCTCTTGGTCTGAAGAATTTGGCTTTTGGGCTCCTTTCCCCATTGTCTGTAGAGAAGTTGTTGCAGGTTTGTGAAGGATACCCACGCACAAAAAACTCATGACGCAATTGCGATATTGCAAAGCAAATCTTGGTTTATTAGTTGCAGTWGCAAATTATACATACCAACCCCTGGATTCCTGAGGAGCCGCCAAGCAGGAGAAGGAGATGTAACATGGTGCTCAGGCAGAGGGGCAGGTAGGCAGTGCACCTTCAGGGCATCCCCTGGATTGAAATGGTGTGCATCTTGTCCTTCTCACCRTCTCCACCCCAGAACCACACCTYTTATCTCCTCYTCAGGAGCGGCCAGTTACGGCGTCACCTCATGCATGGCCAGGGTGTGAGGTGAAGTCACAACAGCCCATGATACTGACTCCAGGCCAACAAGGGCTTCATTGTGTATTGTTCCTCTTTCACAGGTTATATTCCCACCAATTACCAGTACATTGTTTCTTTTAAGGATTAAGTTCCCATCGGCTAAACAATACAGTTTTCTTCATTGTCTTGTCGACGTGCACAACCATGAACCAAATATGGCAGGGCCTTAGACACAACTTTGGTTCCTGACACATGCCACTGCATGGTCTGCGGTTGGAACACGTAGGTATTCCACCATGTGAACAATAGTATGATGCAATATGTTTCCTATTAAAAATTGTATTAATGATACTAAACAGGGAATACAACAAATGATACATAAAACACAACACTTAAAACACAAAGTAACACTAATCCTTTCTTTTACCAATTTCAACCCCATGTCTATCCAGCAAACAGATTCCAACTGGTATTTTCTATGAGATGTCAAGTGAGCATTTGCAATTTCTTCAGTTGTGCATGAACAGAGCTAGAATGGTCATTCAAGTTCATACAACATAACCCGTTAAAATTTTCACACCCATGCCCATGTGCTAAAAGCAAAAAAGTCGATTGCTGCTCGATTTTGTAGCATAGCGTGTCTAATGCTGTCTACATCAATTAACAAACCAGATATAGCTGTGCCAGTAGCATTGCTAAATTGGGCCAACCGACAACCAAGTTTATTCAGGTTCGCGAGGGATTGTGCACTAGCAATCCCAGGAGCCAATGCAGAGGCAGCAATTATCTTGACAGTATCCCAGAATTCAACTGTATCTCTGCAATCAGGAACAAAAGCACGTATGCTTAGAGTATGATGATGGCAAGTTCAGTTTTGTTGGATCCRTATTGCAACAGTTATATTAGGAGATAAGAGAGTTAGTTTTCCCAAAGTACACTGGCCACCTTTAATCACCATTGGCACTCCAGCCCATGCTCAGTCCATGCAGATTAAAAAGATACTGTGCGGAAGTTGCATGTGTATCCTAAAACTCAGGGTTAGTTGTGCTGTGGTTGAATTACACCAGTGTGAAGCATTTTGATACCGTGGTATCGTGGCATTGATCCACCAAGCTGTAGGGCTATTCCTTGCACTGATAAAGTTAAAGGTGGTACAACTGTTGGCATGTAAGGTGCCCAAAATCTGTAGCTCCTGTGGTGGTAGGGCAGGGGATTTTCCGAGATGGGACAGTTGTTGCCACAATCCGGTAGATGAACAGGCCAAAGACAGACGGGTGCTGCTACCTAGCTGTTGCAGCTCACTGGCGGTGAGAAGAATGCCGATCAGGCACATCATGAATGGGTTCTGCGGAGTGGCTGTGCTGAGACATACGGTATCTTGTCCAGTCGCATTAGCCAGGGTCACCCAGACATTTTGTCCCAGGAGAGTATGAGTTTGGAATACTCTGTTAAAACATAAACAAAAGAACAGTTATTCCCCCCCCCCCCGCTCCCACTCCCACTCATTGCTCTCATCAATGTAGGTGCTGAGCGGGTACTTGGCACCTGTTCTGTTCCCCTGGAATGGCAATGGTAACTGCCTGATTTGCTTCTACCACTATCACCTCAGCGGCGATAGGGCGAGGTTCCATAGGGGGTTGATATCATACCTTGTCACCTGAAAAGTAACACTGTGCAGGACCTTGAATGGATAGAGAGGGCAAAAGAAAATTGATCCAATGGTTCTGCTAGGGAGTGTGCGAGCAGAATGAGCGGTGTTTTGAATACTTAACGTGAATGGCCCCTTGGGCCATGGGTGTACAGCATTTAATACTATAAATCCACTTGCTACTAAAGCAGGGATAAAAGCAAAATATAAAAACACTTGTTGATCTGGCATTTTAATCACTAGGTCTGTTTTCACCCACTGTATTTCTGCTGAGTGGAATGTGAGTGTGGTGTTCTGTGTGACAGACAGATACCCACTTTCTGCTTGGGCTTGATATGTTTGACCATTAGTGTATGTTACTGACGTTACGGGGAATCTGACGGGCTGTGTGTTTGGGTCCTTCATTCCCATTAAGAGGGTTTGTGTTCCAGCCACGACACGGTTATATAATATCTGCACGGCCTCAGATAAATGGTCAACCCATTTTTTATATGAGTTGTCTCCCAGGCATCTTAATTGTTACTTTAGCAGTCCATGTAAATGCTCAACAAGGCTGGCCTCTTGCGGATGATATGGTAAGTACCAAATCCAAATTATTCCCTGGTTCTCTTCCCGAGATTTTACTTGGTGGTTTTTGAAATGTGACACATTATCTGATGGTACTTCTACAGGTGTCGAGTAGTATAGTTCAATAGTATCTAAACAGTGGATTGTTGTATAGCTGTTGTTATATCTGCTTGGGACAGCTATCATAATGCCAGAAAAGGTATCAGCTGAAACGCAAATGTAGTGTTTTCATCTGTGTCCAGGGAGAGGGCCTATGTAGTTGATTTGCCGTACCTCAGCAGGCCTCTTGCCCCTCTTGATTTGTCCCACAGGTGGTACCCATGTTCCCTTATCCTGCAGAGTGAGACATACATCACACGTACTAACAATGGTATTAGCTACATCAGCCTGGATATATATTCCTTGCAGTTTGGCCCATGCGACCGTAGCATTGCAACCTGCATGACCAGCTTTTTCATGTGTCCATTTGGCTAACATGTTTGTCTATTTGGTGTGGATCTGTATCCACCTTTCCTACATGCACGAGTTGATCTACCTGCACATTCCCTTTCTTTGTCTCATCTTCTTCTGTGGCGTGAGCTTTGACGTGGAATACTCTCACCTGTCATTCTTGTAAAAGATCCCAGATTTTCACCCAATAGTCTTTTCCTCACACTGTTTTTGTGCCTGTTTGCCAATCATCTGCATGCCACTTGCCCAGCCAATTTATAAGCCCCTGTGCTACTGCCCAGGAGTCTGTGTACAGATAACAAATAGCATTGGCTGGTGTTGCATCTACGGCTTGCCAAGCGGCAATCAACTCAGCCAACTGACTGCTACCTCCTTCCCTCTCAAGTACCAATCATGTTTGGGTAGCTGGATTGAGTGCTGCAGCCCTCCAACTTGGCTTGCCACATCAAGGTCCTGCACTGCCATCAGTAAACTATGCTGTTTGTTTCCGAATATCTGTTAGTTGGTCACAGGGTTTTCCCCACCTGCCTATTTGATAATTGTGCTTGTCATGAGTTCCCTGACCAGGCTCTGTGTGTCCTTGACTTAAGGGTTCGTGCAGTTGATGTATGCCCTTTGGCCTTGGTTTTGCTCTCTCCTGTATGTACCACTTCATTTTTACTATTGTCACCTCCTGTGCGTGCCCTATTTTGTGAGTGGCCACCGGTGCTAAGGCCCATGTGACTACTGGCACATTTGCGTGTACTACCACCTCATGGTCCACAGTTCTGGCTTCAGGATCAAGGAAAGCCCCATACACAGCCAACAAGGCCTGTTCAAATGCTGTGTATCTACCCTCTCCACCTGTTAGGCAGCGAGACCAAAAGCCTAATGGTCGCCTTCGACCATCTTGAAGTTGCCAAAGGCTCCAGAGGCCTACGTCCCTTTCCAGGGTTGCATGTAGTTCTACTGGTCCTGGATGCATTGGATGCAAGTCCATATGTTCCTGAATAGCAGTTCCTGTTTTTTCAAAGGCTGTTCTGACTGTTTTTCAAAGTCTGCTGTTCTGACCCCCATTCAAACTGAGCCTTTTTTCGGGTAACTTTGTATAATGGTTTAAGTAACACTGCTAAACCAGGTACATATGATCACCGATACCCAGCAGTGCCTAAAAAGCACTGTAGTCCCTTCTTGTCCTCTGAGGTGGGGCAGGTTCAAATGCTGGCTAAAGCTTTCTCTGGATTTTGTTGAATTCTCCAGGTCCATGTGATGACCAAATATTTAACCTCCTGGGCTGCACCCTGTATTTTACTGGAGTTGACTGCCCACCCACAGTGCTGCAATGATTCAATAATGGCATCCAGTTCTTGTTGTACTTGTTCCATCACAGTCCCTGTATTAGAATATCATCTATCTGTTGTAAAATCTGTACCTCAGCAGATGCAGCATGTTGTGCTGAAGTGTGGTGTATGGCTTGGTGACAAAAAGTGGGGCTATGCTTATATCCTTGGGGAAGATGTGTAAAGGGGGTACTGGTTTCCTCCCCAGGTAAATGCAAACCGATCTTGAGCAACCTGGGGAATAGAAATGAAAAAATGCATTAGCTACATCTATCACAGCATACCATCTGCCTGGATGTGCTTGCATTTAGTGGACTAATGTAACAACCTCCAGCACAGCAGCAGTTGGGGGATGTGTCTTCTTGTTCACTGCTCTATATTGTATTGTCATTTGCCAGCTGCCATCTGGCTTCTTTACAGACCAGACAGGACTATTAAAAGGGGGATGTGTATAATGAATAACACCTGCTTGTAACAAATCATTAATAGTTGCTTGGATTTCTGCATCTCCTCCGGGGATCTTATACTGCTTTATATTCACAATCTCTGTAGCTATTGGAATGTCTGCTTCCTGTTGTATAAGTCCCACAGTGCACATGTAGCCACCACGTGGTACCAAAGGCCCAATATGTACCATCAATTTCTAATGTAGCACCCCGCAACACATCCATACCTAAAATGTACTCGCCAACTGAGGCAACCATAACAGATTATGTATGAGGGTTCCAATTTCCAATTTGCAGTTTTAGTTTAGTAATTTTCCCCACTACCAGTTGTTCACCTAATCCCCACACTGGGGCAGTTTTTCCCCATATTTTATCTGGGTTGCCCTGTACAATTGTGACCTCTGCCCCCATGTCAACTAGTGCACGGATCCCTTGTTTATTTACACTAGACCACCAGATAATGTACCTAGTAAAAGGATAAGGGTCCTGTCACAACACACGGCAGTCCAGTATGGGGCCTTGGTCTATTCCCTATTCAGTTTTCGTGTGTTTCTCTGCCTCAGCTACAGCTTCCTTCGTATCTGTCTATGGATAAGGAGGGGCAGACAGAACAAATGGCGGGATTTCCGGCTTCCCCAGTCCTTGGTATTCCACTGTCCACACTCTCCCACCCCGGGAATTTTTCACCATGCGACGCAAAACTTAGTTGATTGCCAGTCTATATCTTTCTTAGCTGCTCCTTGATTAAGGAGTAAACGGAATAGATGATTTCATTCAGCTAACTCCCCCTTATCATTTCCACACTGGTCCTCCTGCTTTACTGTTCTCCCTTGCTCTTAGGCTGATTTCTCCAATTCTAGTCCTGGTAAATCACCTAATTGACTTGTTTTTTCAATCACCTGTTCAATTGGGTTCCCTTGTTCAGAGAAAAGTAAGAGGATGAGGTAAGCTTTCCATCCTTTTGGGCATCCCTCTAGGAGGGTGTTTTGCATCCCGGGAGTTAGGGGTTGAGTCATATAAAGTTCAGGAGACCCTATTATTATGCTAACCTTCATGCCTTCTGCTTTAAGCAGATTGCACGCTTGTCATAAAGTGGTCCACTCTTTGACAACAGGCGGCCAAGCACCATCATTAGTATACCTGTCTGACAGCCCTTCCCCAACAAGGGCAACCATAGTGACATTATTTTCCCCAACATGGCAGAATGCTGATTGCACATACATGTCAGATGTAAGTCCCATAAACTTTTTAGCATCCATATTATCCAGTAACACAGTGTCAGCACCTTCTTCCATAAGACGTACTAGCCAGTTTTGAGGTTTCTCCCCAGCTTCTGCCTGTATTTCTCCAATAAATTCTTAATTTCCTCAGGGCTATAATGGGTTAAATCATCTGTCTAGATGACTGGTCCACTTTCCCCAGTCACCAGTTTCCATCTAAAAACAGGGGCTGCATGGGCACCTTCCTTCTTTACTTCAGATTCATCATCCTTTGAAGAATCAGAATCACTAGAATTCCAAATATTCCCATCCCATGTTTGCAGATCCCAGTCTGGGTTTTGAACAATACCATGAACCTGTGGACCAGCTAGTTTTGTGTTCTTTTTCCTGCTGCGTAGCCTAGCAACCCAAACGGCATACTTCTCAGCTAAAACAGCATATTTTTTCCCAAGCTTCTCTCCCTGTTCTGCAGCAGCCATAAATGTCTGTCTTTGCAGCACAGTTTCAGCCCTCAGCTGTTCCAAGTCCCTGTCTTGTTCAACTAACTGGTGTTCAAGGTCTGTAATCTTTTCGATCGCAGCTTTGTATGCAAATAATAGACATCCTGCCACACAGCCAACATGAATAAGCCACTCTTTAGAGCATGTTTGGGGAGTTTGCACAAATTCACCCCAGCATTTTAACACCCCCATGGGGTCCTTAGCCTCCCATGGTTCGGGTCTAATACTTGTACAAATTTATAACTTGTCCCATAATGTGCTCCACAGCTCCTGTGTCCACCCCAGCCTCTCCACATGTAGGGCTGCTGCCCGAGGCCCTCTCTTACGGAATATTGTTACTAATGCACTGGGACGTGATGGACACAACAAAAATAACGAGGACGAGAACTCTGTTCTACTGGTATCATCCTGTGACACCACAAACCAAAAGACTAAGAGTTTTTTCTAACTGAGCCTGAAAACTGCTTAAGCTATGATTACAACATCTACACCGAGCTACAGCCAATATATGACAGAAGTGACACTTTGGACACAGAAAAACACTGCAAACTTGCCACACATTACTGGATGCCCAGATCAAGCCCTGAACCTCATATCACAGAATCACAGGATCACCAGGTTGGAAGAGACCTTCAAGATCATCGAGTCCAACCCATGCCCTAACACCTCGACTAAACCACGGGACTGAGTGCCACATCCAATCTTTTTTTAAACACATCCAGGGATGGTGACTCCACCACCTCCCTGGGCAGACAATTCCAGTACTTTACCACTCTTTCCGTGAAAAACTTTTTCCTGATATCCAACCTATATTTCCCCTGGCTCAGCTTAAGACTGTGTCCTCTCATTCTATCAGTTGCTGCCTGGAGAAAGAGACCAACCCCCACCTGACTACAGACACCTTTCAGGAAGATGTACAGAGTGATAAGGTCACCTCTGAGTCTTCTCTTGTCCAGGCTAAACAACCCCAGCTCCCTCAGTCGTTCCTCACAGGGCTTGTGTTTCAAGCCCCTCACCAGCCTTGTTGCCCTCCTCTGGACGCGTTCAAGCGTCTCAACATCCTTCCTGAGCTGAGGGGCCCAGCACTGGACACAGTACTCCAGGTGCGGCCTCACCAGTGCTGAGTACAGGGGAAGAATGACTTCCCTGGTCCTGCTGGCCACACTGCTCCTGATACAGGCCAGGATGCTGTTGGCCTTCTTGGCCACCAGGGCACACTGCTGGCTCATGTTCAGTCAGCTGTCAACCAGTACCCCCAGGTCCCTTTCTGCCTAGGCACTGTCCAGGCACTCCGTCCCCAGCTTGTAGCGTTGCAGGGGTTATTGTGGCCAAATGCAGGCACTTGGACTTATTGAACTTCATCTTATTGGACTCTGCCCATCCATCCAATCGTTCCAGGTCTCTCTGCAGAGCCCTTGTACCTTCCAACAGATCGACACATGCTCCCAGCTTAGTGTTGTCTGCAAATTTACTAATGAAAGAGTCAACACCCTCGTCCATGTCATCAGTGAAAATATTGAACAGGACTGGCCCCAGCACAGACCCCTGAGGAACACCACTAGTGACTGGCCACCAGCTGGATGCAGCACTGTTCACCACCACTCTCTGGGCCCAGCCATCCAGCCAGCTCTTAACCCAGCAAAGAGGTCTCCTGTCCAAGCCATGGGCTGCCAGGTTTTCCAGGAGTATGCTGTGGGAGACGGTGTCAAAGGCCTTGCTGAAGTCCAAAAAGACAACATCCACAGCCTTTCCTGCATCCATTAGGCGGGTCACCTGGTCATAAAAGGAGATCAGGTTGGTCAAACATGACCGACCTCTCCTAAACCCATGCTGGCTGGGTCTGATCCCCCGGCCATCCTGTAAGTGCTGCATGATGACATTCAGTATAAACTGTTCCATAACCTTACCAGGTACTGAGGTCAGGCTACTGGCCTGTAACTACCGGGATCCTCCTTCCTACCCTTTTTGTGAATGGGCGTCACATCAGCCAGCTTCCAGTCATCTGGAACCTCACCAGTGAGCCAGGACTGTTGGTAAATGATGGAGAGCAGCTTTGCAAGCTCATCTGCCAGCTCCCTCATCACCCTGGGATGGATCCCATCTGGTCCCATAGATTTATGAACATCCAAGCAGCTCAGCAGTTCCCTGACT
>JACAXG010000035.1:1874577-2164687 GCA_018881555.1 Amblyornis subalaris
AAGGTTAAAGTTCCCACTGGTTAAACAATACAGTTTTCTTCATTGTCTTGTCGACGTGCACAACCATGAACCAAATATGGCAGGGCCTTAGACACGACTGCAGTCCCTGACACAGAAGTGCTGAATGTCAGGGCTCACATTCACCAGTCTCTGTGGGGGCTGTGGCTCAGGTCACCTGTTAAAAAAGAAAAGATTGAGTAAACCTGCGGCCAGCCATGCCTCCCATATTTGCCAGATCCCATCAAGTCATCCAGAGCCATTTTTTTTTGTCTCTGCAATATCCCAAGACATGAGGGGTAACAGACACCATGGGAAGCTGTGGCAGGTGCATGTTTGTACTATGCTAAAAACACATTGAGGGGAGAAGGCCAGCAGAAAGAAGGAAAAAGTGAGAGAAGATGAAGAGAGAGGAGAGAAAAAGACAGGTGAAAAAGAAAGATTCCAAAAGATACAGAGGAAAAGAGAAAGACAAAAACTGAGAAAAGATAAAAAGACAAGTTTAAAGGGAGTTTAAATATTAAAAAAATATTTAGACGTGATTAACTACTAAGGGTGTTTAAGAGTTTACGAGGGAACACAAACCTGTTAAGAGGTCAGGAGCTGTTGCTGCAGAGGGGGAGGAAACTCCACAACAGGTCAAAGCACAGTTCTTAGGTTGACACCCAGGCCCAGAAACCCACGAGACAGAAAGAAGCCAAATCAGTTCCATCAGATGCTTTTGAACCTGTTCTTTACTAGCAGATGGAGGGACTTTTCTCCCCCAACACCCACCTGGAGCTTTAGGGACTCCAGAGACATGGGAAGCTGAACAGCCAATGAAGACTGAGGTGAAGAATTCACTGAGTGCCTTGGCTTTCTTCATATCCATTGTCACCAGATCGCCCTTCCCATTTATTGGGGGGACACACACACACATATACACACTCTCTGTGGCCTTTCTTTTCTAACCTCTGTACTTAGAGAATCCATTTTTGTTATTCTCCACACCCCTTGACAAGTCCTGTTCCATCTACACTTTGTTTTTCCTGATGCCATCCCTCCACCAATTCTATCCAAGACCATCAAGTCCAACTGTCAATCTAGCAACACCACCATGTTCACCACTAAACCATGTCCTCAAGTGCCATATCCACATGCCTTTTGAACGCTTCCAGGGATGGTGACTCCACTGCTTCACTGGGCAGCTTGTTCTAATGTTATACAGGCCTCTCTGTGAAAAAAAATTTTCTCATATATAATAAGTCTTCCTTGGCACAACTTAAAGCCATTTCCTCATGTCCTATTGCCAGTTACTTACTCCCACCTGGCTACAACCTCCTTTCAGGCAGTTGTAGAGAGTGATAAAATCTCCTTCAAGCCTCTTTTTCTCCAGGCTAAACACCCTCAGCAGCTCCTCACAGGACATGTGCTCCAGACCCTTCAGAACTCTGTTGCCCTTCTCTGGACACGCTCCAGCACCAAAATGTCCTTCTTGTACTGAGGAGCCCAGAACTGAACATAGGATTCGAGGTGCAGTCTCACCAGTGCCAAGTACAGGGGAACAATCCCTGCCCTGGTCCTGCTGGCCACACTATTGCTGATCCAGGCCGGGATGCCATTGGCCTTCTTGCCCGCCCGGGAACACGCTGGCTCATGTGCAGCTGCTGTCACCCGTGCCCCCAGGTCCTTTTCCCATGGGCAGCTTTCCAGCCACTCTGCCCCAGCCTGTGGCGCTGCCTAGGGTTGTTACGACCCAAGGGCAGGACCTGGCACTTGGTCTTGTTGAACCTCACACCACTGGCCTTGGCCCCTTGATCCAGCCTGCCCAGATCCCTCTGTGGAGCCTTCCCACCCTCCAGCAGATCAACACTTCCACCCAGTTCGGTGTCATCTGTAAACTTGCTGAGCGTGCACTCAATCCCCTCATCCAGGTCATTGATGAAGATATTAAACACAACTGGGTCCAGTATTGAGCCCTGGGGAAGTTAGGAATCTTTTAAAAGTTAAGAAATGCTGCTACAAAAGAAGCAATCAGAGTTGGTACTGCAAGAGGCAGAGAAATATCTTCAGCTCCCAGTTCTTGGTGACTTGATCCCTGCTCCTGAGGAGAGAAGAGGGTTCTGTGAGAGTTGCTTAAGGATCACATCCTGCAAGATCAAAAAGTTCCATCACAACAAGTAGGAAACCAAAGGCAGCTGGAGACTGGCGCAAGTATGTTGCTCCTGACTGAACTCAAAGGGAAACACATAGGAGTGAAAGCTGGGACAGGTGATATTGGAGGAGTACAGAGTTGCTGTGGTAGCACCAGGAAAGCCAGGGCCAGCCTGTAGTTGAATCTAGCAACATTTCTGCACATGAAGGGGAACAAGAGAGGATTCTCTGTGTAATTGTAGAAAATAGCAAAAGGGATAGAAGGACAACTAAGGAAAATGTGAACTCTTGCTGAATGGGATAGGGGTGCTGATAACAAAGGATATGGAAAAGTCTGAGATACTCAATAGCTTCTTTGCCTCTGTCTTTCCTAGTATAACTGTCCTTGAGGAATCCCAAACCCCAGTAACCAGAGGGAAAGTTTGGAAGATGCTCGATCCTCCATGGAATGAAAAAAAGATTAAAGAGAGCTTAAACAAACTGTACATACATAAGCTCATGGAGCATAAGAGGTTGCACCCACAAGTGCTGAGGAAGCTGCATATTATCATTGCAAATCCACTCCTGATTATCTTTGAAAGGTCATGGCAACTGGGAGAGATTCCTGAAGACTGGAGGAAAAAAAATGTCACTCCTATCTTCAAGAAGGGCAACACGAAAGATCCAGGATACTACAGGCTGGCCAGCTTCACCACAGTCTCTGGGAAGATACATGAACAACTAATCCTGGAAGCCATTTTTTCAAACATGTGAAGCACAATGCAGTAGTCAGGAATACTCAACATGGATTTATGAAGAGGAAGCCATGCTTAACTAACCTGATAACTTTCCACAATGAGGTAACTGTTTTGGTGGATAACGGGAGAACAGTGGAAGTTGTTTACCTCAGCTTTAGTAGGGCTTGTGACACTGACTCCCTTAACAGCCTCACAGAAAAGCAGACAAAATACAGGTTAAATAAGTGCACGGTGAGGTGGATTAAAATAGCCTATCTGGCAGGCCCAGAATTTTGTGATCACTGGTTTAGAGGCAGGTCATTAGTGGAGTATCCAAGGGGTCAGTGCTGGGGCCAGCACTGTTAGACATCTTCACCAATGACCTAGAGTACACCCTCAGCAAGCACAATGTACACAGGCAGGAGGAGCAGCTGAACCATAAGATGATTGTACTGCTATTCAGAGGATCTTGGACAGACAGAAAAAGGATGTCTGAGAGAAATCTCTTAAAGATCAACAAGCATGAATGCAGAGGCCTGCATCTGGGGAGGAATAATACACAGCACTGTTACATGCTGTGGCCTGACTGACCGGAGAACAGCTCTGCAGAGAAGGGCCTTAGGGTCCTGGTGAAAAACAAGCTGATCATGAGACAGCAATGCAAGCTGATGGCAAAGGCAGCCAACAGCCTTCTAGGCCACATTAGGAAGGGAATTAAAAGCATGTGAAGGAAGGTGGTCTTTTGTCTCTACTCAGTGCTGGTAAAGCCACACACGGAGTACTGTGTCCAGCTATGGGTTTTCCAGTACAAGAAAGAGACAGACTTATTGGACCAAGTCCATTGAAGGACCACAAAGGTGACTAGGCGACTGGAGCATCTTCTGATGAGAAAAGCCTGAAAGAGCTGAGACTGCCCAGCCTGGAGAAGAGAGGCTCGGGTGTGTCATACTCATATGGTTAAATACCTGAGGGGTTGGAATGAAGAGTACAGTGCCAGGCTCTTTTCAGTGGTGCTCAGAGACAAGAGGCACAGATACAGATTGGTTTATGTCCAAATTAAAAGGATTTGATTAATTAATTAAATGCAAATTAATTAATTAAGTGCAAAGTTAAAAGAAATGTATTTGAATAATATCTAAATGTGTCCTTTGAATTTAATATTCAGGAATATCTTTTCCTTTCCCGAATATTGCTAACTCACTGACCTCATTTCCACCAGAAGTCTGCCTACATTATCTAGATACAAATGAAACAGTAAAACTAGACTCAAATAGACTCAGGCAAAAGTTGTAAAAATTGCAACCAGATCTGCATCTTTACCATAAATGCTTACCTAATTCTTCCTTCTGTACTGAAGTGGAAGGTCTCTAATAGTTGTCTTTGTGCAGAACTCTATTTTTGGTGCTAATCCCTTGAAAATAACAGTTAATCACTGCATATACATAACTCTTATAATCAGAACACTTCAAGTCGTCCATTGAAACCGCAGAATCAAAAGTGACTAAAGGAGGCACTTCAGCTAAAGAAGACTTGAGGCAAACTCACCAGCAAATAACAGTTGCAAAGGAGTTTTCCTATGAAAAGTAGCACTTTGATTTTAGTCTGCTCTTTTAATTGGTATGAACTGTGCCAGAAGGGAACACGATGCACAAGGCCAGCATGTTCCAAGCGTATGCTTGAGGCACTGACCCAGTCACTTAGTACTGACTCTGACACTTCCTCATAAAGCCAGTATTGTGAAGAAAGGTGAGAAGAAACCCTTGATCTACAGAGAAGATACACAGCTCTTTACTGCTTAATTAGCAGCTCCTTTTGCACAGGGGTACACCAGGTTGGCCCAAAGGACACTTTCTAAAATGGTGTGAAAAAGAAATTCAAATTTGCCTTTCAACGTAGGTAATGCCATTAGAAATATTGTAAAGACACTAATGATGCCTAACAACAACAACAACAACAACAACAACAACAACAACAACATCTGTTCACTTATCTTGAACTTTGAATTGTGCAATTCTGCAGTTCCTCTCTTTCTTCTACAAGAGTGACAGAGAAATCACAGTACAGTACTTTCAAACTACATTTGCCCCTACCCTTATGCAAAGAGAAGGAGAAAATATAAGCAGCAGTGATAAAGAAGGAAAGAAATGAGGTACATCTGGAAAGAAATATGATGATGACATATTGGTAATTTGAGCGTAGCATCTGACTGGCCCAGAAATGAGGTGATGCTGCCATTTCTTTGTCTGGATCTGAGCTAGTCTGAGGGTACCCCCAATCACCTATTCCTTTACCAATATCTCACCCCCTTCTTTGTCTTCATCAGGTTCTTAAGGACCAAGTTAAAGAATTATACAATGTAACATTTCGTTAACCTGAGCAAGTATTTCTAAATTTCCATTCCAAATGTATAGGAAATATTCCTGTATTAGGCAGAATTTTCTAACAGTTAGGGTTTTTTAAGTCTAGTATTTTCTAGACTTGCCATTTATGCATAAACCTGAGGTTTTCATGTGAAATAATGGCATTAGTAGTTTGTAGAGTAACCACATGAACATTCTGAATGAATTAATGCAAAACTGAATCTACAGGAAAGAGTACTGCCTCTGCTCAAAGCTATTGTATGCTGAAATAGACTCATATTAATAAAACTGAAGTCAGTTTTATTGCTTGTTTTGCATAATCTAATCCATAATTCAGTGAGAGGGGTGAGAATATAATCATTCTAGGCAGGTGCTACTCCTTCAGGAAACAAAGCACCCTGGAAAGAATAGGCAGTGGGAGACTACAAAAATATGAAAATAAAACACTCCCAAGAGAAGAGTAAGAACAGGCAGAGTGAAAAAAACAAGGCATGTACATGAGATAAAGAAAATGGTCAGAAATCTGGCATCCCCAAAGGCAATTGGTATAAGGAATCTTGAAAATCTTTTAAATGACTGGATCTTTCACACCATCTGTGGACGAAGGTATGTAACTAAACAAAAGGTTTTGTTATTAGGGCTTCTACCTGCCTATAGTCTGTGACTAACAAATTTAATTGCTGGGATAGCCCATACTTGGTACATTCTCTGAGGCACTTCTATATTCAAAAGAGCACAGGAGCACCCCCTTCTGCTCAAGAGGATCAAAGGGATAGTCAAACTCCAGTCCCCACAAAATTGCCACTAAGTAGTTGAATTCCTTCCTTCTTTAGACAGGTAAGGTAAGTACCAGTTTCAGGCAACTTACTGGAAAATGAGGAGAAATTTTCATTACTAATTCTCTATCCACACAAAGACAGGCAGAGTCAGCTTGCATTTTGGGAACAGAAATTTTCAGGTACTCTCTTCATAAAATGTGCAGTCATTCTCTACTAAAGAAGAAAAAGACACCCATGAAAAATAGCTGTCAAGGTTGTTACATGGAATTGTCATTGCTGTGCAATGACAACTTTGTAAATTCACAAATGTGAATCGATGAGTGAATGTCTTTGACAGAATGGTGCTCGCCTCATGCATAAGGATGCTTTCAGTAGCAGGTGGAAGTTGGAACACTGGTGGGCCCACAAAGATCGTACTGGAGTGGCACACATTCAGCATGATCTAGAATTATTTGATGTTGCAAATGTTTAAGACAGCAGCTACTTTTTAGCATATTGTCCTTCTCTGTTGTCAGGGAACGTTTCAATATGCATTCCTGAGGGCCACAGCAAACAAACCTTCGGAAATACAGCAAACCCGAACCATTTGGTTCTGTATTTGTATATAGGAAAGAACACAACAACATTAGGGTTTTTTTGCCTGCTTGACTGAAAGAATAACTGCTTCTCCAGAAAATGACTTATTCACTACATCCTCAGTGCTCTTACTTTGCTGCACCCAATTACTTTGTTTTCTGAACGGGAAATTAAGAGGGTAAAAAGTTGGGAAACCATGTATGTTTGCACTGGTTTTGAGAGATTTGGTTTAGCAGAGCAGTCCTGGAGTTTGATGTTGTCATTAACTTTACAAGCACCACAACTCAAAGTATGTTGGAGATGGAAATAACTGCAAGACTTGAAGGCAGACTACTTAGTTATGTTTTAGAGAATGTCCAAAGCTGTGACAGAGCTAGTGCATATTTTACAAAATATATATAATGCATATGTTTATACACAGAATGCTAAATCTTGATCAAGTTGATTTCTCAGTGTTTTCAATACAATCAGGAGTTGCCTCACTGGGAAAAGAACTAAATATTCTAATCAGCCTCCTGCAGGAATAAAATAAAAAAAATTATATGAAATTGCAACATTCCAATGTTTGTTCAGCAGATGTGTCATCATTAAAGAGTGTTGAAAGACAGTGACCATAATTTTTGAAATGTACTCCCTCCAGAGACCCAGCACGTAGTAAATGAGCATTGTGTAATTTGGCGAACCAACCATACAGCATGCAAGTAGTGTCCTACAAACTGAGGGTGTAAGTATCCATGTATTACAAGAAAAATGGTGATGCCAGTCTCTCAGGGCCATGGCACAATACTGGGCAACTGAAAGATTTGGCTGAAAGCTTTTTGACGAAAACATGGCATTACTATGCTGGGAGCCTCGGTACACTAACACTAATCAAATGGGGGGACTGCTTGGGAGTACGTCTCAAAGGACAGCACTGCAGGGGTGGATAATAAAAGTTGCACTGATTAACTGATTTGCCTTTCATATATGTGCATATGTTTTGCTCATTAGTGATCTTGCTGTTGTTGTCTGAATTCCACGATTGGCAGCTGGCCATCACATTGGTGCCTGCGCAAAGTTGAGTGCAGATGAGGGGGGAAGCAAGCTATCCTAGGTTACTTTCACAAGACAAAACACGCTTGGGACTCTGCATATGCGGATGGAAAGAAGTAAAGTAACCCAGGTTACCATGACAACAAGATAGGATGTGCTTGGGACTGTACATACTTGGATGAGGGAGGTGAACTATCCTGGGTTACCATAACAAAGTCTTGTCAAGCCCTACACCACACTTGTCTTTAGTTCTTTTCTTCCTTCAGAAGCCCATTAACTGTGTTCTGAGTAAAGAAGGTCAGCGCTGCTCCGTACAGCTGGCACAGCCAGAGATAGAAGACACTTTTATAAGCTCCCAGCACAGGAAACAAGCTATATGGCACACTGTCAAGTATCTGGCTTAGAAACAATAGCAGGGGTTTTGCCTTCCTCAAGTGAGACACTAAGCTGGCCACAATGGATATTCTGCTACAAAGGCTGCTGCAGCCTTCACTTGGATGGGTTCTGTGTCTTTACAGAAGCAGGGACACGTTCACTTCTAATCAGACTAAAAACAAACCGCGCAAACCATGTTACAAGGGTGAAAATTTTCATATAAAGTTAATAATGAGACTACCATGCTTGATTGTATTCAAAGTTTCATCTTTTATAGTCACATTGCTTGTCTGCCTTTCTAATGGATCCCAGCTTCACAATAACCAAGAAAAACTTTTGTAAGCTTTTGATGCTATGAAAAGAAGGCAAAAGTCAGTTTTGCCATATGAGATCTAACTTCTGATGTAGCAAGGAGATAGGTAAGCACCAGTTCCTCTCATGAGGAATACACTTTGCTTTTCTCGATATGTTTTAAATTTAGAAAGTTGAAAGAAGATAGTATACCCCAGCATACAGAAGGTAAGCAAAATCTCTAAGCTGCATATTTTTGCAGAGCCAAACAACAACAAGGAAAACAGCTGAACTTTGAAGATGAAGGATATGTAGGTACTATGCAGAATAAAGAATGGATGATCTAAAGGGCCAGAATATGCTGATGAGATTATTAAAACCTTTAGCACTATTTAAAACAGTCTCATCCCTTTAAGAGTCATTACTGAACAGTCTTTTCTGTCCTGACACACAGAAAAAATCTGCTATGTCCAGGGGACAAACAAGCCTTATACACTACACCTAGAAACCTGACAACATGATACCCACAAAGCTTGCATGAAAGTAATCATACAAGAAAATGGGTGCTCTTTGTACTAACCCAGATCACCTTTTTTGGTTTTTTGCCTTGTTTAGACTTTTATGCAGAGATAGTAATAGATTCTCTCAATTTAGTCTTTGCATCCTCTTTTTCCAGCGCCTGTTTTTGAACCAGGAATGATATCACAAATTACTCTTTATTATATCAGCAACCCTTAAAAGCAAAAAGCAAAGAAGAAAGAGAAAGATGACTATCTGAAGCAAAGCATTTTGAAAATTAAACACAAAATGTACAAGAAATATTTGTTACACAGAGGACAAATTTTTAATTTGCCGTAACAGAATAATAACCAATTTTAGCAAATTTCCTGCAGTTTTAGAACATACATAAATGCTCCATAATCAGTGACCTCAACAGTAGCACGCATCTGCCACCCAGTGTCCATTTGCCTTTTTCCCATCTTACAAGAACACACAAAATGAAGCCTGAAGAAGACTCAACTGCCAAGATGAACTCCACATCACTATTTGTGTTCTAGTTGAATCCAACCAGCAAACTAGACTGCTATCAGAAATAAGAAAATTAGGGTGAAGAAATTAAAGCATCATGACTGATTGTAACAAATTATTCAATGAGTGTAATCAGAAAAGAAATTTTTTTCTACTCAAGTGTGTACCAAAAATATACAGGAAACTATGGACTAGAAGGAAATAGCAGTGGAGGAGGTCCTTAAATTTATGAGGGAGAGAAAGATGGGGGCATGACATAAAACTAACACATAGTAATATCCTTTACAGTCTCAAATTAATTAGTATATGGAAAAATATTTACCTGTTTATTACCTGAAGACACAAGCTGAGTTAATCCAAACCTTATTACATTTACTGGGAGATGAAAAAATAAACTATAGCAGTGTGGCTGAATAATTAGAATAGATTTATTGTGTACACCTGAGACGGTAATCAAAAGCTGACCTTACAGAAAGGGATGGAGGAAGGACAGTAAAGGAACCGGAAAAGCAGACAAATGATAGACGAGAAAGGAGATAGATGCAGAGCTACTTTCTATTTTGGTTCCTTGAGTATTTGTTCCAATATTATTAATATTGGAATAGGAACACACATGAAAGAAATATCAGCACAATCAATCTCTGTGATTGACACCTGATAGATTTACAATCCTTCAGGACAATGGGATGGTCAGTGGCTTCTGACTGACTTTCTGTGAGGAATGGCTTGCTCCAGAAGGACAAAAACCTGAAACCCAGCTAAGACAAAGGAATTCCAAGTGAATTAAAGCTAAGAGATGAAAATACTTTAACAAAACACATGGTATGGCTGAAGGAGTCTGAAAGACCAAAGCTTACTAGCGATGACAAAACAGAATGTAGACAGGCCATTCTTATAAATTCTTTTTTTCTCTTCCCCATCCCCCTACAAACAATAGATTTTGTCTTTTAAAAGACTGCCTAATCGTTAAATACACGACTTGTCACAGACTTCAAAATACACAATTGCTGATAGAAAAGTAAAAAGCACAGTGTCAGGTCAGCCTAGTGTGCCACACCAGGTGTCAGAACACAGTCTGTCCTAAGAAAGGAGAAATTATGTAATTGACTTGAGGGGAGGTTGCTTGTAAAGGCTGACATTAAAATGGTTCAAATTAGAGCAACAGAAAAGGGGACCAACATGTACCAGGTCATGCACTTTAGAAAGACAGACAAATACTCACTATGTGAATACATGGACCTACTTTCTCAATTTTAATTATTCAACTATTCGAGTGTTTTACAAATCATACTGACTTTCTGATTTTTGGTTTCTGCAGCAGGATCTGTGGCACTTTCAAACACCTTCGGGAAAAGAGTAAGAAGTAAATAAATTCATTATAACACATACTAATTAAACAAACTAATATTCACAGGAACACTTTAATATCGATTCAAAATAATTCCCCTATTCTTTGTCAAGCTGCCACTGAGCAAAATCAAACTTAACTAATATTATAAGTGATTGTGTACTTTAAGACGTGATTTACATTTTTTAAGTTATGCAATATTTTGGAAAAAACAAAGCTGAAATTTCATATTCATTCATATCTGCATTAACATCAGAACAGCCTGTACTTTGTAGGGAAAAAAATCAGGTTTTCAGTACCGTAAGTGTAATTCTTTGAGCTGTAAACCAACAAAACCACAAGTACAATTAGGAAATTTATGTTTGAAAAACACTTGAATTCTTGGCCAATCCTACAGGACATATCCCAAAATAAAAGATTAAAAGCCCTAACTGCAAACATCTTAAAGAAGAGTAATTTTCCACAGAGATTATAGGCAAATGAGAAAACATAAGGAAGTTTTCCTTTATGTTTCTGTGCATTATGTAAAGCTGGTCTGAATATCTTATAAAAACAAAATCAGTTAAGGTATCACCTATGAAATGCCTTTTAAGAAACAAATTCAAATGCATTTGTCTGCCTTTAGCTCTTGTCTATTTTAGTACAATGAATTATGTCTTATTCAAATATTCTTTGAACACCTTGGAGTGAAATTCTGACCCCTTTGAAGTAAACGGGAACTTTACTGATTTTATTTGGCATTAATGCCAGACATTCTACCCATTTAAAGAAGCTGCTTTCAGCTGCACTACACTTGTTTTATTAATTTTTGCTGCTCTTCTTTTTTCTTCTTTGAACACATCAACATCTTTCTTCAAATGATAGCAGTGTTTTCAGACCGTATTTTAGCAATAGTCTTTTTTTAAGAGGGCTGAGCAAAGAAAGTCATGTTTTCCCTAAGAAAATGTACTGCTTCCTGTTAGTCAACGCCTACTAATGAAGGTACCAGGCACAAAACCACCCTACTGTGAAGTAAGAGAAAAGATGAACTTATCTACTTCATATTAATTACTTTGATGCTCCTCTTATGGCTAGGTAAATGTATGAGAAACTACTCTTCTGCAGAAGCGGGTTATATTTCCCCTTCTGGTCATAACACGGCTGTGGGGTTTTATCGCATAGAGATTGAAGACTCATGTTCAGAGTTGCAATCGCTTTGAGACAGGGTAAAGGCCTCAATGAGAGTTATACTTTGTAGCTTCCATGTGTAGTTTTCCACCTGTGTCAATGATAACCACAGGGGGAAAGGGAAAGCAATCATGGCACTCAAAGGCAGGCCTCATGCAAGCCAGATATAAAGAATTTTAAAGAAACATACAGGTAGTGAGAGTCATTTGAAAAACAATAGAGAAGACTTTGAAGCAAATAGATAAGAAAGATACTGTTCCTCTAAACTTTTTGCATTCCTGTCGTGCAATGGCCTCAGCATGGGCTTACTTATCAGTCAACATGGCCATTCTCTCTTACACCATTTTTAAAAAAACAATCTTCAAACACAAAATAACATACAATAGCATATAGTAAACTACAGGAGAAACACTGAAGACTCCTGTTCTCATCAGTTAGAGTGACATGTAAAATGGCAGCAAGGCCACTTGTCTATCATTTATTTGGATATTCATTTACATCACATGTCTTCTGTAAAAATAAAAATCTTAATAGAATGATATCCATACTATAATTGAAGCATCATATTCCTCCCAGAACAATCGTATCTGAATCAAAATAACTTCAATTACCCTCATATAAACTGTTACTATTACAAAGATTAGGTAAGAACTGTCCATGTGGGAGATGACCTCTCATTATCACTTCTGTCAAAGTTTCAGATCATAAAATCTTAAAGAAATGTAAGGTTCTGTTTGAGGAATGGGCCTAATAATGCATCTTATTATGTTGAGATACATGTGAAACAAGAATAACTTTTCAGTTGTAAAGAAAAATAAGATTACTCTTGAATTACAGCTTGTACAAGACTTAAGACATCAGTTTCTAGCCAAAGCCATCCAACAAATCAAAGTCACCTCTTCAAAGCACACCTTATGAGACAAGAGAGGGAACACAGGAGGAAGGTGTTCTGCTCTTTTGTCTTGATCCAAGACACACAAATTTGAGAAAAATGTCAGTTTCTCAGCCAGAAACACACCAGGAAATGTAACCCTAGGAAAGAAAAAGATACATTCACATGAGACTGCTTTCTCCAGTCTTACACATGTGCATCAGTCCAAGTCTGCAGGACCCTTTCTCAGAAGGAACTCAGTGGCCTTTGGGTTTGTTACTGATAACCTCAAAAGGGTGCCAGATTAAGATCTATCATTGGGAATTCTCTCATTTTGTATTTTTGGCTTTCATCATCCTGTGTAACAGGGACAGATTTCATAGACTTTAGCATTACACAGAAACATTTGATTGCTACAAGGGAATGATTAAGTGAATACCATAATTTTCTTCTTCCGTCCGATGAGAACTGTTGTGAGCAACATACTAGTATTGTCCTTTCACACCACAAGTACCGTGGTTATTCATTAAATAAACGACACACAGCAACAAGCCCCCTGCCTTTCCATTTAACCTAAAATTTTCCTTGCTTATTTTTCTAGCAGACTTTACACCAGCGACCCCCAAAGAACCAGTCAGTGCCTCTTGTTTGGAGGAAGAACTAAATAACCAACCCACGGGTGAAAAAATAGGCCTACAACAAGGACACATTTTAGCCTTTACAGGGGTATTATCCCAAACGTATGGCCTCATTTTATGCTAACGTCCATTCCTAGATGAAAGCCAAGCTATTAAAAACCAGAAAGCACCCCAAGAGCTCTTAGGACTGAAGCTGCCTGTATACGTCTGCACACACACACGTGTAGTCTGCCAGCGCCGTGCGGAAGTCCGCAGGAAGGTGTCCGGGCTTCCAGCGGCACGGAAGAGGCAAGGCAGGGAAAGGCCCAGGGACAGGTGACGGCACAGGACACGGGCAGCGGCAGGGACAGTGACGCGGGCAGGGACAGAAGCAGCCATAGGCACAGCTGCAAGGACACGGGCAGCGGCAAGGGAAAGGGCAAGGGCAGGGACAGCGGAAGCGCCAGCTCCGGGCAGGCGCAGGCACAAGGACACCGCCAGGCGCTGGGGGAGGGACAAGCATGGGCTGGAGCAGGGGCAGGGACAGAGGAGGAGCTGTGGGAGAGGAGGAGCAGCGGCAGGGCCCGCCCCATTCCAGCCCGCTCTCTTCAGCGCCGTCCCTGCAGCGACCCCGGCACTCGCTCCTCCCGACGCGCTGAGGGCGGGCGCTCCCGGCGGCGCTCCGATCGGCGGAAGTGTCCCTTCCCCAGTTCCGGCGAACGGGTCGCGCCGCCGGGACGGCACCGGGCATGGCGCTGTGGCTGCCGCGCTCCCGGGACGGCGGCGCCCTGGAGGAGGAGGACGAGGAGCGGGCGCAGGCTGCCGCCTCCCGCCAGCGCTTGCCGGAGGTGCAGGTACGCCCGTGCCCCCGGCCCGCCGCCCCGGCCCCTCGCACCGTGTCTCGCCCCGGGGACGCGGTGCGGGTCGGTGCCGGGCGGCGCGGCCCGCGGAGGGAGCGGCGGCGGGACGAGGGTCTCCGTGTCGGGGCGGGCGCGCCCGCGGGTGCTCTGAGGTCCGGCAGGGACAGGTGGGGTCTGGCGCCTGCCGCCGCCCGCCCTGGGGAGCAGCTCCACCGCGGGCAAGCGATGCGGAAGGAGCTGGGCTGGAGTTATCCCGGCGTCCCCGCGCCTGCAGAGAAGATAGGTAGGCGGTGTGTTTCTCTGTTGGCCAGGGCAAGGCGGCGATTTATAAATGCGTTGTAAGGAATTCGGTGTGTTTTCGCAAGAAGGTGCCATTACGTTACTTTCCCAAACAGTGACATTTTCTTCTTGTTAGTGCAGAAGTAAAAACGCTGTAATTCCCAAAGTCGGGACAATAAGTTTGATTTACGTGCATTGAAGTTTCCTTCAGATAATCTTTCACAAATTGTCCTTCGTGGGCCCCTGCCAGAGGTTATCAGCACCGCAGATTTCATAACGTGGCACTGGAAGGCTGAGGAACTAATGCATATGGGATGCTTTTTTCTTCACTCTTGGTGGGAAAGGCATGGCATACGCTATAGAGATTAATTTCTTAAATTACTGAGTGTGACTTGCAAGCACACACCTGGGAGTATATAAACAGAGTTGCTTAAGACGTCCCTTTTCTCTCCCAGCTATGACTGGTGACATCCTCAACAGACTGGACCAAAAGGAGCATGTGTTTGTGCCTGGCGTCGGCCCCTTTGTAACTTAAATTCCACTTCTGTGTCAGTTCAAGGGAAGATGTTGGCCATCTCTTTAGGTACTAATGCTCAAATGCAGACGGCAGCAGTTACTTTACTGTTTTGATCTGACATCACATAACCGATCCTTTCTTATCAGAAGTGTATATTCAGAGTGTCTTCACTCTTGGCTGCTGTTATTGTTCCAGCCCAAAGATAGCCAGAGGGCTTTCAGCTGTGTCAAAAGTATTTTTACAGTCTGGAGACTATTACTGATAGCAGCACATGATCCATGATTTTGCAAATACACTTAACAAAGTTATGGTGGATTGAACTGGAAATCACTTTCTAAAAAACATAGCTGAATATTGCCATGCTTCATCACTCCTGCTGGTATAATGCTGCATATCTAATGTGCCTTCCAGGTGCATTATTATTATCTTTGGGATTTAGACCAGTCTGCTTCTATAGAAACTGTAAATGTAACAATTTTCTGTCCATAAATAGCATGTCTGATATTTCTCACAGACATACAGCCAAGGGATTGAATTAGCCTGCCAAAAAGAAAGAGAGTTTGTGAAGCACTCTGTAGAATGCACATGGAACCTAGCAGAAGCCCAGCAAAAATTTGGTAGTTTAGCACTGCATAATTCGGAATCCTGTGATCAGGAATCTGCTCAAGCAAGGACAGAAGCTGCCGAGTTGAGATGGAGAGAGGAAGAGTGGAGAAGAAAAGAAGAAGCATTAAAGCAGAGGGAACGACAGAATCTATGGAACACAGATCCCGTTAGTAAGGAAGTATTTAATAAGGTATGACCTACATCAGTGTGCATGGAAACCAGTGCTAGCCTCTTTTGTTCATTCCAGTTGTTACTAGTCTCTGAGTGTCTTCTGTGTCTTGTACGACACAAAAACACAGTATGTCACTCCGCTCTGTGCTTGAGAAGATCAAGAACAGATGGAACAGATCCTCCTAGAAGCTGTGCTAAGGCACATGTAGGACAGGTCCTGCCTGACCAACTCGATGGCCTTCTGTGGTGGGGTGACTGCATCAGCAGGCAAGGGAAGGGCTGCAGATGTCATTTATCTAGGCTTCTGTAAAGCCTTTGGCATGACCCCTCTACGACATCCTTCTCTCTTAAATTGGAGAGAGATGGATTTGACGAGTGGATTGTTAGATGGATAAGAAAGTGGTTGGATGGTGGCATCCAGAGGGTAATGGTCAATGGCGCAGAGTCCCAGTGGACATCAGTGACAAATGGTGTCCCTCAGGAGATCATATCAGGACCAGTGTTATTTAATGTCTTCATTTATTACATAGAGGGATTGAGTGCACTCTCAGCAGATTTGCAGATGACACCAAGCTGAGTTGACAGACTTGAAGGGTGGGATACCATCCAGGGGGACCTGGACAAGCTGGAGAAGTGGGTCCATGGGAATCTCATGAGGTTTAACAAGACCAAGTGCAAGGTGCTGCACCTGGGTCGAGGCAACCCCTGGTATCAATACAGGCAGGGGATGAACAGATGGAGAGCAACCCTGTTGAGAAGGACTTGGGGGTGCTGGTGGAGGAGAAGCTGGACATGACCCAGCACTGGGCACTCACAGCCCAGAAAGCCAGACGTGTTCTGGGCTGCATCCAAAGCAGCGTGGCCAGCAGGGTGAGGGAGGGGATTCTGCCCCTCTGCTCTGCTCTGGTGAAACCCCACCTAGAATGCTGTATCCAGGTTCATCTGGGGCCCCCAGCACAGGAAGAACATGGACCTGATGGAGCACGTCCAGAGGAGGCCACCCAAATGATTAAAGGGATGGAGCACCTCTCCTGTGAGGAAAGGCCGGGAGAGATAGGGTTGTTCAGTCTTAAGAAGAGAAGGTTCCAAGGAGCCCTAACTTAGCTTAATGTGGCCTTTCGATACTTGAAGGGCCCGTATAAGAAAGATGGAGAGAAACTTTGTTATCACAGCCTGTGGTGTGGGGGAATGGCTTTAAACTGAAAGATGGTAGGTTTAGGTTGGATATAAGGAAGAAATTTTTTTATTATCAGGGTGTCAAGACACTGGAACAGGGTGCCCGGGGAAGTTGTGGATGCCCCATCCCTGGAAGCAACAGAGGTCAGATTGGATTGGTTTTGGAGCAACCTAATCCAGTGGAACATGTTCTTGCCTGTGGCAGGGGGGGGTGAAACTCCATGATCTTTAAATGTCCCATCCAACCCAGAATATGAAACTGTTAAGTTTGCCTCTAATACTGTCTACTATAATACAAATTATTTAGCACAAACTTTTTTTATAGTAGAATCTCATCTTTGATTTCAATTTAATTTCAACAGCTATCACGTGTTCTAATTTCCTTGATTTAGCTGATCCAGGCTGCAATGTACATGATTCTCATGACTAACAGATCAGTAAGTTCCTATCTGAAAACAGAAGTTTCTCAGTGACTATAATGAAACTTTGAAACTCTATTACTAGGTAATGCACTTTCGAAAAGAAAACCTTCTCAAACCTGATACGACTCTAAAATTAGAACATAGCCCTTTAAATAGTAACATATTAAAATATAATACTTTATATCACTGAACAGTGTGGAGTTTATGTGACAGTACAATCTTTGTCTTCCTCAGAGTTTTATTAATCAAAAAAGAAAAGAAATTGAAGATGAAGCTGTGTCTGAACCACTTATGCAAAAACATGAACAAAAGATTAGACACTTTGGTGAGTCTGTTTTTCCAACATTTTGCAGTTCGTACAGAATTTGTGTTAGTTTGCTTCTTCTTGTAGAGAATGAATGCTAATAAATGAATAGATAACAGACTGTTCAGTTTTATTTTATCAGGACAAAGGAATATTCCATACCAGTGGGAAAAGGCAGGGGCATTCCTGGAAATATAAGTCATGTATATAAAAATGTATGGGTTTTTCATAGCTCTCTCCTTTTATTAAATGAGATTAAATGCTTTATTAAATGTTTTCCTGCCACCTGTTAAGCTATAAGGGTAATGGGTGATTAAATGGACATGTTTGTAAACACCTGCTGAGAGTATGTATGCTCAGAATTGTGTGATTAAAACTATATTTATGCTAACTGTCCACTAGGTGTCACTTTAGCTGTCATAATTGTTAACCCAAATAAGAACAAAGCTGCTCTTGTAAAATAATCTGAAATTTTGATGGTTCTCTGAAGTGCTTGCCATTAAGGCTAGTTTCAGACTATAGTATACTATAGTCATATTTGGAATTCCAGAACAATCAAAAACAGTACTGAATTGGCAAAATTCAACTATTCTTACAAATTTGTTTTTACTAAGCTGTTTGGCTTCTGGGGGTCTTAAAGCTATTTTAAAGCCCTCTTAGCCTTAGCAAGCCTTGCAATTACCAAGTTGAGGCACAACACTGTCAGAGTATGGAAATAGCAGTGATGGGCACAGGTTCTCTCAAGTACCTTAACCACTCAATGTAATAATATTGGAATCAGAAGATATCTCCCCTGCTGTGCATTTCAGCAGATAAAAAAATAAAGGCTATCTTGTAGGCTTCCTAGCTGAGAGTTGGGCAAAATATTCTTTGTCTAAATTCAAAATAAACTGTTACAGATGCAATCTTATTACAGAGGGTAGATTTTTTTTGTACCTCCTAAATTCAAAGCCGTGTTATTATTTTAATTGAAATACGCAAGTCCATTGTAAAAAGCTATAGTACTTTAATGACTTTTCTGAAGTCACTTGTTCCATGCTAGCTGCTGCCCGGGGGCAGTGTGGACTTGGCTAGCCATATTGCATGGCCACTGTTTCTGGATCCTGCTCTGACTTCAAAGCAATAGAGAACTTACACGGAACAACTTGAAAACAGTCAAAAGAAATACTAGCTGTTGCTTTCTCTCTTTATGCATTTGTTTGCTAGAAATAAGATTAGCTTGGGTCATTACCATTGAATTATATTTAGCCCAGTTATAGTTACACACTGCTAGGTGGGTAAAGCTGTACCTCTGGTATCTGTTGCCAGTAATGACTGTCAGTGATACTTGAAGGACAATTTTTAGAAGTGCTCTGAGTCTTGAGTTCTAGTTTTTAACATCAGCTTGTTACATGAAGGTAGCATCACAATACCACAATTCAAAGTTCTGATTAACTTTCTAATACTGATGTGGCTTTGCTTTTTGAGATCAAGCTGTTTGTATAATTAATTTGAATTTTTCTAAAATTTTCTAGGAAATTATGTGTTAGAAGCACTTTAATTTTTGATGGCTACAGGTTCTGTTCTTTGCATTTTTATTTGCAAACATTTAGAGGATTTGTGTTTGTCAGAATCACTTAATGTAAATCTCTATCCATAAACTTTTTAAGCTATTTGATGTTGTAACCTACACCACTTTGTTAGTGTATGAGAACTGATTAAAAATAATTTATCAACAATGCTAGAGATGCATGACTGTTATAATCTACTTTTAGTATCTTCAAAGTCTAATTATGCCTTCCGGTAATGCTCTTTTAGCATTGGTTAGATGTATAAATAAAACGCCCAAATTTAGCTGCATGCTGTGATTCTGAGGTTAGTGAATTGCCAAGTTGTTATATATACTATGTATCAATGCAAGAAACTTCCTTGCTGCATTAAATCATTTATCCATTTAGAATATCTTAACTGTGATTCTCTTATTAGGCATGCTGAGCAGATGGGATGATAGTCAAAGGTTTTTGTCTGATCACCCATACCTTGTGTGTGAAGAAACATCTAGATATCTCATGTTGTGGTGTTTTCATCTAGAAGCTGAACAGGTATGAAGATGTTTAAATTCTTTGAAAGCTTACATTTTCCCACTTGCACAGTAGGAAAGGTTACCGACTTGTTTAGCTGTTGAACATTCTTCCAACCCTCTCTACTTTATTGATAGTGCATTGTCACATTTATATCTAGTTATAGCTAATTATGAGTCCTCTTCCTTCTGTAAGCATCAGTTCTCTCTGTTTAGGAACTGGAACAAAAGGAAATTATGCTGAATTTTAGAAATGTAATCACAGGAAACTTCTTTAAATCATAACTTCAACTTTTTTTTTTTTTTCCCAGAAAAGAGCTCTGATGGAGCAGGTAGCACACCAAGCAGTTGTAATGCAGTTTATTATAGAAATTGCCAGAAGCTGCAATGCAGACCCAAGAGGATGTTTTCGTCTCTTTTTCCAAAAAGCCAAAGTAAGTCAACTTGGTTGACGATGTGAGAAACTCTTGATGCTGTACCAGAGGCCAGTGCTTTAGAGAAGGTTTCTTCCTAATCATATGAGGCTAAATAATTTGTTGACTGATTTAGCCTTATGGGAAAGTGTTTTGTTAGCAATTGTTTTCTAGACAGAATACTTCATTGTAATTCCAGTTCTGTAAATAAAAGACTAGTGGATTTCGCTTGTTGCAGGTAGAAAGCAAGATGTAGCAGGGGGACAACAGGTGTGTTATAGACAATAATAAACACAGCAAACACAGACTGGTCTTAAACTGGTCTGACTTTTAACTAATTACACGTATGTTTTCAAAGTGTAGGTTCGTATTGTCACAACTTTTCCATTTTATCTGCAGTTTACACTGGGGTCCAAAATAGTGTCCCTTTCTCATGACTGAAATAGGGCAATCCAGAGCTGTGCAGAAGAAAGGTGGGAAAACCGAAACTGTGGTTTGCTGTAGACTGCATTCAGTTGTTCAAGACTCTAATGGATCTTAATGTTGCCTAAAGGAGTGTAGTTAAAACATGAGCCAGTTTGTGCTTACTTTTGACCAAAGGGCTTCAACAAGCACATGTTGTAAGGATGCCTTCTGAGTTGGAATAAATGAAAGGCTAAAATTAGATTTAGTTTAGCACATCCTTAGATAAATCAGTTACTTTACTTCTACATATAAATGCTACAGATTGTTTTAAAAAGAAATCTACCTGAAATGTAATTTTAAATTGACTAACATTATTCTTGAGTTGTTCACAGTTGTTATTCCCCAAAAGGTGTAACATGCATTACTGCATGGATTTTTTCAGCACTGTGTATGCTTACAATTCAAAAGTAAATCTGGCTGAAGAACAAATATTTCATTTTTCTCTTTGCAGACAGGAGAAGGCTACTTTGAGGCCTTTAAAAATGAACTTGAGGCATTCAAAACAAGAGTGAGAATCTGGTCACAATCACATGGCTTTCAAACTATGTTACTCCATGATCTCAATGTCAATCCTGGTTGTGTGGGAGAGTGGACATCGTTTTTACAGGTAGGTTTGTTATTTGTAGAAATTCATTTAACTAAAGTAGGATTAGGTCCTGCCTAGAGAAGCTGTACCTTTCTGAGATATAAAGAGGGTTATTTCTAGAACTGCTAGTGCTTGGGATATATCATGCAGTACTATTAATACAAAAGGCATATATAGGCTTTCTTTTTACTTGCTGGAACTCAGCTAGCATCAGCATAAGGTCAAAAGCATATGTTTATTCAGTGCCCTTACATTTTCATGCCTAAAATAAACACTGCATGATAAAACTGATCAGATGCTAGAATTATATTCACAGTCATCACCATGAGCAGTGTAAAATCATGGGATCATTCAAGTAAGTCATAGAATCATAGAATGGTTTGGGTTGGAAGGGACCTTAAAGACCATCTAGTTCCAAACCCCCTGCCATGGGCAGGGACATTTTCCACTGGACCAGGTTGCTCAAAGCCCCATCTAGCCTGGCCTTGAACACTGCCAGGGACCCCACAACTTCTCTGGGCAAGAGAATTCAAGCCAAAGGAAAGTCTCCCTTTGTGATAAAAGGAAACTGAGCATACTTAGGTCTTTTTTATAGTTCTGACTATGGCTACATTCTGGAATGAAGAAGCAAATTAAAAGATTGTCAAAAATCGGGTATTAGGAAAGGATTTCACAATTGAAAGTGCGTATTTGAAATAATTTGATTAAAGTACCTCTCAGAAGTAAGATCAAACAGCTGAATTTAATGTAAATGTGCAGTTAGGTGCTAGAAATATTAAGAACAATACAAGCTATGCTAGCAAATTTTAAAAACTCTTGACACAGTGAGATAATACTGGTTGATGATTTTTTCAGAGCTTCCTTTCTATTGCAAATTTGTCTTGTCATAAGATGGACAACACAAAGTCTACTCCGTTTCTCTCTCACTCTCACTCACTCCGTTTCTCCCTCCATATATACAATTACAGAGAATTAAGCTGTCAATTTTTCATCTGTTGCAGAACACAGGAGATCTACAAGGTTCCATAAACACAGATGTCTGCAGTTTCAACTCTGTGATACAAAGAGATGAAGAAGAATCCAAAATGATGGACACATTATAGTACTCTTAAGACTGAGGCCAAGTACTCTTCTTTTCCCCTTTGGTTTTCTTTTTCCCAAAGAAACAAACATGGCTATTTTCTTGACACTTATTTTTCTGGGTACTGCACTTTATTTTTGGTGTCAGATTTTTGTTGGTTTTGTTTGGTTGGGGGGGGGAGGGGATTTTGAAGGGTGGGTAATTAAGAAAAGACTTGTAATATTGTTTGAAATGTGCTGCTAGGTTTTTAGTTGTCCTTGAAGAGCAGGGTTCTTACATTGCCGAATGTGAAACTGGATGTGTTTTCTGCTACTAACCTTGCCTTTCATGATTTTAGAAATTGAACATCTGCACAACTACAATGTTTACAAGAAGCAGCAGATTCTTGGTAGAGTCTGCTATTGTCTTACTACAGATGTGGATATGTTTTACTCTGAGTATTGGAGATTGCAACTGTATTCATGCTACCTTGCTGATAGTATAAGCTCTCAAATTTGGTTATCACTAATAGCAATAAATCAGTATCTGGTATCAGTATTTCTGATCTGAATGGATTAGATTAAAACACTGGCTTTCTACCTCTACTAAGGGGATTTAAATGTTATGTTGTACTTTCATTAAACATAACTTGGTTTTATCCTAAGGCATAAGCAACACTTGTCTACAAATGAGTGCTGGGTTGTATGATTTGTGAGAGTCTGATTCTCTTCTTGTTCATAAGGCTAACTTTGGATTTTTTTTTTTAAACCAAGTCTCATTATGGTAGAAGTATTTGATGAGGGGAACTTGAGGTACAAGGATTAGGCTAAGACTTGAGTGTAAACAAAAAGCTTTGTTGCAGGTCCTATTGGGTAAGGTGTCATGCAGTGTTTGAAAGGTACTTCATATGCTACTAAACCAAAGTGGGTTTCTGACATTGTCAACTCAAACAATTAAAGTGGAAAACCATTAAAAGCTTCCTGTTTGAGAAGCTGGAAATCCAAATACTATTTCTAGACAAAGGCTTCACAGAACCTTGCACTCCAAAACTCTACTGTGCTTTTCTAACTTGCTGCTATTACAGCGGGTCTGTCTATAAAAATGTATACTGCAATTGGAAAACTCCAGCAAAGACAGCTCATGCCTCAGATAATGGCATCGGTACACACTCTATCCTTTACTGAATTGCTCTGATTGTACGTAAGGTCTGGAAGGCATATTGATTTCAAAAGTTCAATGATCAGAGTCTACCTCCAGTTTTTAGTTCAGGCAAACAACAACCCCAGGCAGCACCACAGGCTGGGGCAGAGTGCCTGGAAAGCGTCCCACAGGAAAAGGACCTGGGGGCGCTGATGACAGCAGCTGAACATGAGCCAGCGTGTCCCCAGGTGGGCAAGAAGGCCAATGGCATCCTGGCCTGGATCAGCAATAGTGTGGCCAGCAGGACCAGGGCAGGGATTGTCCCCCTGTACTCAGCACTGATGAGGCCACACCTCAAATCCTCTGTTCAGTTGTGGGCCCTCACTCCAAGAAGGACATTTTGGTGCTGGAGCGTGTCCAGAGAAGGGCAACAGAACTGGTGAAGGGTCTGGAGCACAAGTCCTGTGAGGAGCAGCTGAGCGAAGCTGGGGGTGTTTAGCCTGGAGAAAAGGAGGCTCAGTGGAGACTTTATCACTCTCTAAAAGTGCCTGAAAGGAGGCTGTAGCCTGCTGGGGTTTGGTGTCTTCTCCCAGGTAACAAGTGACAGGACAAGAGGAAATGGCCTCAAGCTGTGCCAGGGGAGGGTCAGGTTGGACATCAGGAGGAATTTCTTCACCAAAAGGATTGTCAAGCGTTGGAATGGATTGCTCATGGAGGTGGTGGAGTCACCATCCCTGGAAGTGTTCAAGAAATGACTGGACATGGCAGCTAGTGCTGTGGTCTATTTGACAGGGTCGTGATCAGTCAGAGGTTGAACTCAGTGATTTTGCAAGTCTTTTCCTACCTTAGTGATTCTATGATTCTGTGAAATAGAATCCAGTAATTTTCAGCTTTGCCTACAGCCGAGATAAGGAAAAGTCTAAGCCTGCAGAATATACGAGAGTATTAGTACAAATGCAGTAGCAGATCCATTGACAGAAGTAGCGTTTCATGTGACTTGTGCTCTCTAGCCTTCTTTTGCAGACAGACTGAGGATAAAAGAGCAAGGAGCAGTTCTGTCCCATATGCAAACTGGAGATAAAAAATACAAATTTCTGCTGAAGCTGGTTAAGTTTGACAGATACTCCAGAAAGGATAAGTTAACAGTGTCTCCTCCTTAATAATTAGTTAATTATTAAGGGAAATTTCAGGGAAAACTAGTAACTTCAGGTTGTTTTTTAACTGAATGTTATATGCAGGGGTACTAAGGGCAATGTAGCACAGTGACTTGGAATTGCTACCCTTAGCAGTAGAGCCATTGATCTAGCAACCAGTTATACAGTGAAAGTTATTTTTTTAAGTTTCTAAGAGAATGAAATTAGATGGTGTGGGAATAAGTGTCAAATAATTAGATTCCCTACCCCTTCTTCTGGCTCACTGAAACTTATGTAGGGTGGCAAAAAAAAATCTTCACTGTTTTTTATAGAAATCAAAATGCAAAAATGTAAGTAAGCAGCAAATGTGGATTTCTCACTCACCACTTGTACTGTCCTCTTGAGAAATGTCTCCCTATTACAATCTTCTTGGCAAGCTTTCTTTAAATGTAAGGAAAACTGATTGTAGCAATAGCTGCTGTGCATGTTGTTCATTTATAGTAACAGGAAAGCTTTACAAATTCTACAACGACCATCTCTTTTTTTAGACTCAAATGTGTCTCAATATTGATAATGCTAAAACTGGATGTGCAGATGCAGTCCAAGGTATGTCAACACCCCAGCTCTGTAGCTGTTTACAGTCACTGCTAAAGGAGACTAGAACCTCCATTACTAGAACACAGCTACTTCAAACATTACCTACACAGAGTTGTTTGTTCCTCAGGTTTTGCTGACTCTTGAAACTCTCAATCTGGTGAGCATTAAAAAGGGCTGAGAGAATTCACTGAAAAACACCAATGTCTTCATTACCTAGGTTGTTAAAAGTGTGGACTGTGGAGGTTTGTAATTCCAGTTATCTGGTGAATAAACACAAGAGCTGGTCAGAAGCAAGAATCTCATGAGAACCAGTCCCACTGCTAAAAAAAAATGGCTACAGTAATATGCCAAAGTTAATATTTTGACCACTGGAAATCATGGCTCTAGCATCAGTGAGCACTTGTTGTTTTCAAAGATAGTAAAAAAGACACATTCACTGATCAAGATCATCTAGCTACAGGCTTACCAGATTACACTTAATCTGTTCAGTATCTGCTGTCTTTTTCCTGATAGTCTTACAGGGTTACACAGAGACAGAGGCTTTACCAAATGTGTTATGCCTCATTGAAACTCCATTTCCCATGCCTGCAAGATAGTTGCACTGAGGGCAGGAATATAAACATACTACTTGCTTAGATGATTTGCCCTATTACTAAATGTAATTTAAGCCAAGCAAAATCAGCATCTGTGCAAGCAAACCTGTAAGAAGCGAACTCTTCCATAAGATCACATTACATATATGCCAGTTCTGGTCTGAAACAACGTTTTTGAAGAGTGGTGGTCATGGTTCTTCACAGCTTCTGGCTAGCCCCAGCTAATCAAGTGTTGAAGAAATGTGTTTTCATGTCCTTATCATTGCTTCATTTAATTGATGCCTTATATCTTTGGAAAATAAAGGCTGAGGCCGAAATAAGAGGGTAAAAAGTAAAAATTTATTAAAGGATTTGGAGAAAGTAAAGCTTTCCCAGGGATAACCCCGGGACCCCCGCTGTGCAGGCTTTGGGCCCAATCCTGCCGAGCGGGGTTCCAGCAAGAGTAAGTTATACAAAGGTATAAAGTCTGTGAAGGTGTTTGTGCTTCTACTATTATAGGGGTAACATAGTTTTGAAATATTCTCCAATGAAAAACAGAATTTTGTTACACTATTCTTTGTGGCAAGTTTCTATTGGAGGTTGTCTGCTTACTTCAATAGTTTATCGAGTCTTAACTGTGGAATGCTTAAAGGCTGATAATTTGGTTCTGTTTTGTCTACAGGAACGGGATACAAGGTTACAGGATAGAGGTTATAGGATTATAAGGGTACTAATATATAAAAGTATAAAACTAAAATACTACTAATCTAAAAAGCATAAAAACAAAAATCTCTCTGGCATCATAATGAGTGAGTAAATCAATGTACTTTCTAATTAAGATGTATTCTGAAATGTGTTTCCTTCACCAGTCAATATTTGCAAACATATTTTCCAAATAAGAGACACAAGAGTAGCTGCTTTTGTTAAAGGCAGTTACTGTATTTTACAAAGTAGGTATATTTAATACAAAAAAATACAGCATTAAAGTGATAACCACAGGCAACAAAATTTTATCATAATGTAAGTTAAGGACAGCATTGGACTTTAATTATTGATAAGTCTGGTAGACTACTTGGACAAATCCTTGATTGCTGAATCTCAGGTAATCAGGAATGAGCTATGACAGATGAGCAGAAGTTTGACCTATTTTCACCTGGGAACGGCAGCATCTTTCTGGCTCACATCTGGCAACTTGGTTTGAAGGAAAGCATAGATATGTGGCCAGATCTTATTGGTTTCTGTTCCAGAAAAGGATTTCAATAACCCTTTTTTCCTAAGGAAGAAAGAGAAGAAAGCATTACAGAAGACAAATTGTTTAATTGTTCCAAAATCACCTCACTTGAAGACTGCCCTGGCAGGAGTGTGCAAATATACATGTGATGTAACACCAAGAACAGCTGTAGCATTGGAGAGGCAGGCTGGACATTCGTTACTTAAGCTATTAGCCACATCAGTTCATACAACTGATTGCTGGCTGCAGAGCACTTAATCACAAACAAGGTAAAGATAAGTACCAATGTAGTCACACAGCACGTGCTGTACAGCAGTCATTCAACCAACTGTGAGTAACCCAGGTATCGTAAAGTTGCACCTCACAGATCAAAGAACATGGATCAAAATAAGCAAGATAACCAGGCACAATTAAGTTATTCTGAACTAGTTCTAGGAGCTAGTTTTATCTGTAAAGTATGTTTTTACCAGTAATAACAACAGATTAAGCCTCTGTCTTGCTGTAGTGCTCCAACGCATTTTCACTTCAGAAATCTAACAAAATCGGGAATATCACTGTCAGTCTAGACAAACTTCTTTAAAACCTAACCACACCAAAGATGGAGCTTCTAGTCCTCTGCTCAACAGTCCTGGAAGAATACAATGAAGGGTGGTGAGTATGGAAGTAGAGAAAGGGCAATCACTGATGTTTTAAGTCTGATTTCTTTGTCTGGGCCAGGTAAGACTAAAGCTTTACCTGGTGACCTACTATTATCTATATATTAGCAGTATGATACTTGCAGCTTTACATTAAGAGAAACATGGTGTATAATTTTGACTCTTAGATGAACTAGTAATTTGTTCTCACTCCACAATGCAAATGACAATTCTCAAGTAGCTACTTATTCCCAAAGAGTCTTGCTAGCTGAGCCCATCACAGTCCTGTTCTTAGAACAGCCACTTTTACATCCTCATTAACAGTTTCTCTATTTGTGTATCACTTCTTGACCCCTTGCACCTGTTAGAAGGGCTTGTACTTATACATCCAGAAAACAAAATACTCTAAACTCTTTCCAAAAAGAATTTATAAAGCTAAATGTGGCTGGCTGCAGTGACAG
Organism: Amblyornis subalaris; assembly: GCA_018881555.1. NCBI lineage: Eukaryota > Metazoa > Chordata > Aves > Passeriformes > Ptilonorhynchidae > Amblyornis > Amblyornis subalaris. Next base: position 1,902,556 of record JACAXG010000035.1, read on the forward strand.
GCCATTTTACCACACAGGTTCATGAAGGTCTCATACAACAGTGGAAAACCATACTCATTGTACTGAGTTGATTTCTTACTGAGTTCATGAAAGCTACACAGCGCCTCACACCACATTCACTGTTGTGCTATAATATATTCTGTAACTGGAGAGATCTGTTCCTCGCTATGCTAATGCTAAATAAGCTTTTAGAACGTGGAAGAATGGATTTGACTACTTACCGATAGTATTCTAGAACAGGTTTTGTTTGTGCATCATAAGCCTGCAGCCTCTTGCTAACAGTCTCTGGCTTGTCATCGTCACGCTGAACAAGCGGCTCGCCAGTAATGTCATCAATGCCCTAATCATGGTTAAAGGCAAACACTGGAGTATATTTCTTACTTCTGTTTAAGCACGTTTTGTGTGATTTTCTATTTAAATTATGATCAATTTCCAGTTAATCAGGGTGTAGATTTCTGCTTACAAAGAGAAAGGCCGCTGCCTGTATTCTTATCTGGAATATAAATTGTTGACTTTCCAGTAAAACAGTCTGTCAGTTAAAAACATTTTCTCAGTATTGCCAGTGAACATTAGATCATCGTAACTTGACTAATTTGTCCTCTGCTGCATTCATAGAATACGGGGATTGCGTAGACAAAACCTTCATGTACAAGGGAAAACAATATTGTTGGTAATACATTCCTGTATAACAGGAAATAAGAGACAAATTGGCCCTTCGTTTGTGGGCAAAGGAGCTAATGGTCCTTTGATTTTAAGTTGCAAAATAGAAGAGTTATCATCTAGCAACAGCTGTACAAAAAAATGGCGTAAGAGTCAGCTGAAGCTTTCCCTAGAGAGGTAGGGACCTAATGTGTGAACTTTTGTCCCTGCTAAGTAAATACACATTTTGCAGGTCTGTTAAGTAATAGAGATGAGTGTATTTCACCTGTTCAGCTGTATTCCGTGTTTTCACTTAAATATTGCAGTCCATCATGTTGTGATAAGCCTGTTAATTAGTGAAAGGTAAAGCAGTGTTTCTATCAGTAAAGCTCTGGCAGCTGAAGCCTGCTCTTTGGTAAGTCTGATAATTCTCTGTTGCAGCTTGCCTGTGCTCTTCTGTAATTGAAAATAACCATGATTTTAAACACCTTGTTTTAAACAAAACAAAGGCAGTATTTTCACTTGCTCACTTCCAGTGCTTACCTGGTATTTCAAGCTGGCCTCTTTTCCTGCAACACTGAAATCCAAAAACTACAGGGCCTGGTGTGCTTCTGATGCAATTTAATAGAGCTTCCAGGTGAAATGTGATGCCACAACAGCTAAGTTATTTAGAGTTAAGGATGAAATAGAGTTTAAGCTGAGTTGCACTAAAGCAAATCCTAATTCTTAAAAAAATCTTCAGGTAACAATGTACAATCTTTATCTTCAGGTTCCTCTTTAGGATATCTCAAGCAATAAGCTCTTAAATCTGTTGAAAAGCTTCCCTGACTTGAAAGTTTCTACATCCAGTTTTGCTGTACAGCAGCTCTTCCCTTGAAAATACCCATTCTAGTTAAATATAAACACAGGGAAAGCATTAAGTGGATTTCTCTGACAATTTGGTGTGCTTCCTATATATAAAGAATGACTCATCTGGAGGACGGAAAAGAAGAGTACCATTTGGACCGTACAGGCTGCAAACAAGCTAAGACTATGCCCAGGTCCTGTGCCAGTGTGCAAGGCCGACAGTATTCCAGATCAGTGAACAGCTTTAACAAGAGCTTACAAAACACCATTGATGTTCCGCTCTGCAGGGGACAAATATGTTGTCCACCAGCTTGAGGTTCTACCAGGTCACTCGGATACTCTCATGCCAGCAGTGTTACCAGAAAGATTCTGTGCTCCCAAGAAATGAAACGAGCCTTTTTCTTCTGAGCTGCTGTGTTTTGAAACAACACATGCAAACAATATTTTGCTGCAGCTAGCAAATGCAATGCAGCATTTATTTAGTGCCAACACCAACGCATATTGCTTACCTGCACTTTGGGAGGACTGAATTCAAGATTGTAGACTCTGCCGCTGGAAGGGTGGATCCAGCGTGCTGTGAGCCGACACTTTATGGTCTCAAATGGCACGTCTAGGTCAATCACAGTGTCTATGTGACATTCTTTATCCAGGGCTTCTGCCTGAGCGACTGTTCTGGGAAAACCTTTTTAAAGGAAACAACTACATAAAATTCCAAATGCAGAGTTATAGCAAAAATTGCCTGGATTGACTTATTAGAGAAAATAATTGTCAGACAGAAAAAAAACCCTAAAATTGTCATACATAAAAAGCAATGTCATACAGCATAAAGGTTGAAGAGACATCAGATTTTCCAATATTTTTCAGTGTGTCATGGCATTTTAACTTGTTAAATGCCTCCCAGCTTTCATTTTTTCATTCCAGTTAATCATTTTCCCAAAAGTGCAACAAATAAATGCAAAAAGACCCCATATTCATATGTACCACATACCACTACACTGCATAAATGCACTGTATACACATTTGGAACAATAAAAGCTCCATGAAAAGTTTCACTCAAAAGTCAGAACAACTGGAAACATTTATGACATCTCTTACTTCCATAGCTGTGTGAGTCTGGTTAAGGTGGTGACCATTACAAACCTCTTTTATTCAGCTGCAGGAAGCCAAATATATTTACTAGTGGCAGACCAGGATTTAGAAGGGTTCTAGAAGTTCTAGTGTATCAAACTATCCTCGGGTATGATGACTGTGAGAACACTGAGGCTGCTCAGGAACCTGTCTCTTCACTTTAAAGATGCGGCATTTTGCCCCATAAGCTCTATGGTTCCCTACTCTGTGCCTTCAACTATTAGACAAATCCAGTGGAACTTCGAAAGGGTACAGTGGAAATAAAGAAAAAGAAAGACAAGGTCTCCACAAAAAAATTAAAATGAAAGATTGAGCACCAGAGCTTTGGTGCTATTGCATCTTATAGTTACTATAACAATGCTTCTCCTCAAAAAGCTCTAGCATAGTCTCATGTTCTTCAGTAGTTTGTAATTTGCATCATACTGTACAAGTAAACTTCTCCATAAAGGCAAGTACCAGTAGGTACAAACTTACAAAACTCTTCTTGCATAACATTGGCTGATCTGTCCATTGCATGAGCAAGGGAAAACATTACAAAAAGACAGAGTTTATTAACTCAGACCAAGCACTTGCTTGTGCATTAAGTCTCTTGCTGCCTTCATCCTATTTCTCACACATTCACATTATCTCATGGAATGCTTCTAAATGTTAAGAGCAGAGGAGAGCCAGGATATCAACACTGCCATTCTTTCTTAATACTGGCAAACTAGTCAGCCACCATACATCTAAGTTGTGCTGGAAAATGAATTTGCTTTGGGACTGAGTAATGAGAAAATTCCTCTACAAATTAAAGTGCCTTTACAAAAGCATTTCATTGAAATTGAAGCAGCATTTTCTACATACAGTGTTTTCTTGATACAGAAAAATATCTACAAGATGTGATGAATTACGAAGATTCCAGAACACAGAGAAAAGTGCCCTAAATTATACAGCACATCAATCCAAACAGATTATACCCAGAGACAGAACTCAGACAGCTACATCTGCTATGACTCTGGAAGCCACCAACCTAAGCAGTAAATGGGTATTTGGCTAAGTGGCTTGAGCTAGTTGACCCCATCTGTTTGTTCTGCATTGCAGTTATCAAACTAAAGATTTTGGGTTAACATATTTCAACAGAACAGTGTTGTTCCTGCAGAGCCCATTATGTCAGACCTATCCCTAGTGTAATTCACTGAGTCTCATTACAAATGCTGATGCAGACAAAATTTCTGCTACAAAAGTTTGAAGGCAGGAGCATGTTAACATGCAGCAGAAATTGATTTATTCTGTTATGGTCTCGACACAATCCTGCTGCTGAGAGCTGCCAGTAGGCACAGCTGTACTACTACACATCCAGATCCACAAGACTGGAACTGTGTGTACACAGGACCTGAAACTAAAGAAAAAAGACTGATATCTGCAGTTCTTTGCTTTATTGATTAGGTTTCATTGTGCTGTTCAGTGTGGGAAGGAAGCCTTTGTCTCAGGGAGCAACCCAACTGTGACTAAGGCCACCAGAACAGATCACTGTACTTAAGAACAATTATAATAAAGCACTAAGGGACAGACACCACTGTGGATTTTTCACTCCCTCTAAATAAAAAGCCACACCAATAAGTTTTTAGTTTTATCTACTGAGACAAGTTGTGATTAGAGTCCAAAAACACACACATCCAATCTAGACACTGCTTTTGTGCTGCGCATCCAACTGTACTCCTGGGCTGGAATAATAAGAGCCATCCAGTTCATGAAGACAGCAGCAAATGCATTTTCTCTCTAGAGTGAATGCTGAAGCAATGAGCTTACACTGCAGAACTGCAAACCAGTTCACTTTGGAGAACAGAACCAAACAGTAAATGAAGGAGACCTTTCACAGCAATTGAGCAGTGGTTTTTATTACACTCCACAATGCTGCAGTACTTTTCCATACTTACCTTGTTACTGCATCACATGCCTACTTTTCTATTTAAGTAATTCCAAAGCCCCATCCTTCAGAAGCTTCCATTCCCCAAGAACTTTAATAAGAAAAGGATTTAAAAAAAGAAACTTCTCAATGCATATTTTAAAGGGGAAACACCATAAGAATTATCATAAAAAATACCAGAATTGCCAGTACTGAAATTTTACCAGAGTGTTGAACCACTCTTTTCAACATGAGTTAAATATCCCTGTAATGTTCTGAAGGCAGGATGCACCCAAAGCATTTTTCAGCCAAAGAAACTGGGGCAGACTATCTACTGAAAATTTCACAAGCTGGCAACAAGCGACCAAAGCACTCCAAGTTTTCCAGATCAGATTTTCTCTCCATGTTTAGTGATACCCAATATGCTAACTTACCATCCAATAGCCAGTTGTACCGGTCTAGAGCTTTTAGCTCATTCAGCATTAGCTGTGTCATGATGTCATCTGGAATAAGCTGCCCTCGATCAATGTAGGACTTGGCAAGGATTCCCACTTCTGCGAAAGTAAGAGAAGTTGCATTACACTATCTCTGACCTCCAGCAAGCAAAAAAAAGCTCACAAGCCTGCAAAAAAATTGTTTTGATCGGGATGATGCACGAAAGTTGTAAACAAGGTAGGCAGCATGCTTGCCAAAATTAAAAACCAGATGATCAGCTAGGATCTGACCATGCCAATATGTATCAGATTAATTGGATCCGTTTCTAATTTCACAGACAGCTACACAGCAAAACATAGCTCTATCCTCATATCCTCTGAATAAGTTTACTAGTAAGTATTTGAAATATTAAGTTCTAAAAACTAAAATGAGGAGAGGCCATTAGGCAAGAGTCTTCAAAAAAAGAAATATAAAGGATACAAGTTTATTAAGATATCAGCCCTCAGATTTACTGAAAAGAAAGTTATTTTCTCAGTTTAGTGGCTAGTTACTAATTTACACTTAGACTTCATTACAAAGAGAAATGCCTTTGACATTTAAGAGAGCTGTATGCAGTGGGGCATGCTTCCCAGATATGTATTTTTATGATTACTAGAGTTACAACAGGATGTTTATAGATACTGTACACTATTTATGGGAACACACGGACACTAGTATTTTCCCATGCAGTTGATTAACCTTTAATACCAGTCATTTATCCCACTGGCTCACTAAAATTCCATCCATATATCATGGTTCTGGATATCACGCCATGCTCCTACATGGGAGGCAGTAGCATGGTGTAGTTCACCCAAATCATGGGTATAGCCAGGAAGAAATTCAGTTGCCTGAGTTGTGTCCTAGGCACAAAGTTTCCGTATCTTTCATTTATAGAACAATTACCCAATTATGTTAAGTCACCCAGAATAGCAGCTAGACTGGTTGTATTGTGGATCTGCAGAAACCTTTACTTGCAGTCAGTTCAGCTCTAGTTACAGAAAACTAAACAGAAGAGAAAATGGAATAGACTAACATACCAACACAAGTTATGACCACTTTCAGCAGAAAGCAACGAAAAATGCCAGTCCCACCACCCACTGCATAGAATATGCAACAGGACAGAGGCCCTCCTTCATATAAGGCAACTGAAAAGCAGTAGGTGCCCTCAAGTAATGCAAATAGTAGCTTTGGTGGCGAGAAAAAAAAAGGCAATAAAGGGACAATTTCCCTTTAGGCCCGTTCACATCTGTAGTCAGGCTTTGAAAAGTACAAAGACCATTCAGAAATAGGCACTATGCACCTTGGCCAGACTTCAAATAGTCCTCACCATGTGGAAAAGAGTCAGACTCTGGTGCCTGAGTCTTCCAGCACATCACAAACTGGAAAGAAGGTGACAGTCTGCCTGGGAACAAAGTGTCTCTTCCCTACCCTGCAAAAATAGGTTGGGAGGAGGAATAAATCATGTCTAGATAGTCTAATGTGTACTTGATGCTTGGACCTGCTGCTGATTTATGTTGCAGCATTGTTCTAGCCACAAAGATCTAAAAATATGCACAAAGCAAGGTTCACAGAGAACAGTTCTAACATACTTTGGAAAGATTCATGAGTTTTTGGAGAGTTTTTGGTTTTTATTAGACCAACAGAGCAGGAAAAATGCTGCCTTTTGCCCCTCTCTACAGAACTCAGGTCATTTAGAAAGTCACTATTACACAAGGAAATAAAATAAGCACAGCAGTAGCCAAATAGTTATATATTAGGACAAAAATATATATATAGTAGATCATAGCTTTTTGTTCACCCCTGCTGTTGGGAGTGAGATTTCATGAGGTTTTGTACATTTTATTTAGTTCCGGGTATTTTCAGGTTGAGTCTGAAACCACTAAGGGGATGGCAGTCTTTGGAATTAAAGGCAACACAGCTTTCTTTCCTTTCTAGGTGATAACCGGTATCCATGTCCCGTGGTTTTACAAAAGATTGGCATGTTCTAACCACATTACAGCAAACAAGCTCTAGCCATAATCAGACAATAATTTTCTTAACACTAGAGAGGTAGTCACAGGCTCTCCACTCTCCAAAGCAGCAGAACACAATAATAACTGCAAATTGATAAGGACACTCATCTTCAACAGGACTTTTCAACAATGTCCATTTTCACAAGACAGCAAATGCAAAATTCGCACCGTATAACTACTATTAACTATACCTAATTTTCCAAGCGTTTTAACTGCCCATCTTAGCGTAACACATTTCCCAAAGAACTGGAAATTGCAGGACTCTTCTTTATGATCAAAAGTCATTAACTCTTTGCCTTGACTGAACTTGTCAAGGTTCTCTGAGTTGCCTCAGTCGTTCTCCTCGTATTTTCAGTGTACTACCCAGTCCTGCTACCTCATACTTCATCTCGACCCTCTGGAGACCATTTCTGCAACTAGTGACTGACTTTCAATGAAATTACGATACAGCTTCATCTGGGTTTACTAGTGAATGACAAACTCTGTAGCAGATTCTGGCAAGTTCTAGTCTAGCTAATTTAGAGCAAACTTCACCTCTTAAACTGTCCACTGACTTCTTTCCTCATATTCTGGGTTTTAATGTGTCTGCTACACTTCCATTTCACACCTTTGCTCTCCTTCACAGTCTTTCATCTGTCCAACCCACCTAGAATTCTTTTCTTAATCACTTCTCTTTCCATCACTTCAGGCTCCCTCCTCAATTCAAACAATATGATGTTTCCTCTTGCAATTTCCTGTTCTCACACACCCTTCAGCTTGATTCTGGTGCTTTGTGATCTTCCACAAAACCTAAAGTATTTAGTAAAGAGTGCAAACCCCAAAGCACTTGGTAAAATAACACATTTCCTTCATTTTCTGGAATGGCTACCCAATAGGTCTTACACTGAAAGTTCATAACAGAACAGTTTTGTGAACCTCTGTAAATAAAAACTTATGATTGTGCAACCAAGCAGAAATAGCATGAATATGATCAGATATGTCTCTGCAGATGTGCTCCTAGCAAATTCTTAACTTATGGGTATTAACTATAGTAAAGTCAGTCACTGTACCAATGTCATTATCCTTACTGAGTAAACAAAACTTGTGTGAAGAGATGTGGAAATCACATCACAGTTGATTTCACAATACAGATAATTTTTCACCTTCAAACATGGTTAGTTATTCCATAACTAAGACTGCCAGTTACCTAAGCATAATACTACAGTGATACAAGTAAATGCAGTACTCAACAGCTTGAAGTTGCTGGAAATAATAATACTCTCACTTCATCACATGCAGCCTGAGATGGTTCTTACGAGGTTTTTCACCCCACCACAAAGAAAAGCAGGTGTGGAATTCAGGAAGGGGCCTTTCATCATTGCAAAAATCCACCAGAGAGAGGGCCTGTGGCATCTCAACAGAGGCCAAGAAGTCAAGCTATCACTGTACAGAAAGAATAATTCGTATCTTTACCTAGTATAAGCACCACTGTAAGTACGCATAGACCATGCTGAAACCTAAGCATGATATGAACTCTTAAGTAATTTTAAAAGCTATGCAGTTTGAAAATTCTGCCAACTACTGTTTTTGGAAAGCACCACTACTCTTATGCCTGCCAGTTCAGGACTAGGCCAAATTTTGGAATAGCTGTTAATAATTCCAGGTGCCTCTACTTCTAGCCATCAAATGGACATCCAAACAAGTCTGATTGCCTAGAACTCCTCCTCCTGCTCTGCCTGTTAGAAAATGTGAATATTTTTCCTTTTTAAGATGCTTCCAGCTGGAGAAACCATCAGAAACTATCAGAGCTATTAGAAATAACTAAAAAAAACCACTGGGTGCTTACAAAAAGCACCAAGATGAGGAAACAATGAGGTGTAACAAAACAAGGAAAATGGGATAACCCCAGACAGCCCCGTTCACCTTCATGAAGAGGATGCCAAGTGACAGCTTGCGAGGACCCATGGCCGCAGACATGAGGCCCACTTCGGTAGTCTCTGGCCTCCAGAAGAGCTGTGTGAAGACACCCAGCCTCTGCCTGGGGGAGGAGGGGGGAGGACACGGAGGTGGGACTGGGGAGCAGCAAAACCCTTAAAGAAGTGCCCGCCCTTCCCGGAGGAGGAATGGGGGAAGGAGCAGGGCTGGGGGAAGGACCGTGTGTGTGAGCGTGTGTCCCTTCCCCGGAGCGGGGCTGTGTCACGCGGGAGCTCCCGCCGGGCTGCGTGGGGACGGTTCTGACTGAGCGGGGGCGGGAACGGGATCGTCCCCGCCGCGCGCACACACACACCCCCGTCCCCATTCCCACCTGTCTTCTTCTGCATGTTGTCCCTCAGCAGGTCGCCGCTGGAGAGGTGCTTCACGCCGAAGTGCTTGATAATCCGAGCAGAGACGGTGCCTTTCCCGGAGCCCGGCGGCCCCATGATGACGGCGCGCAGCAGCGGCGGCACCACCATGCTGCTCCTGCCCCTCCTGCTGCTCCTTCTGCTGCTCCTGCTCCTCCTGCTGCTCCTGCCCCTTCTGCTGCTCCCGCCGCGGGCGGGCAGGGGCGCGGGAGGAGCGCCGCCTTCCCGGGGAGCGCCGCCTCGGACCGCCGGCGAGCCGGGGCCGGTCCTCCCAGGGAAAAACAGTGGCAGCTTCTCTGGCTGTCAATCAGGGGCAGGAAGGAAAGATCCTTTACGTAAATGCACGGGGGGAGGGAGGGATAAATGCATAATAATAATTAAAAGATAACTTAAGCAAATTGCATTTTAGAACGTCGCATCGGACCGCATTTAGGCATCACTGCGCGAACCACCCCTGACGAACTTCCCCGCACCCCTTTGCCCAAGAGGCCCGTTTTGGCTGCTCCCAGAGCCGTCGGCCCCTGCCCCTGCCCCCTTCCTGTTCCCACTCTCAGTCATAGAATCATTTCGTTTGGAAAAGACCTTGGGGGTCACCGAGTCCAACAATTAACCCAACTTTGCTAGTCCACCCCTAAACCATGTCCCAGACTGACACATCTTCACACCTTTTAAATATCTCCAGGAATAGTGACTCCACCACCTCTCTGAACTATCATAAGGATTTCCCAAACTGAGCCGTGACATGGCTCCTTACCTGGCTGTCACCTGATGACTGTTGGGCTGCTGACACGTCCCGTTGCTGTCACTGCCCTGCCCAGGTGCCCTGAGGCTGTGGCTGACTTTGCTGTTCTCAGCCTCCAGCTCATCCACTCCCATGCACCAGCCCTGCTCTTGCTGGTTTCTCACAAATAAGCTCCCACTGTCTGGCAGTGGGCAGCTGCATTTTTAACAAGCTGTGTCTGAGTTTTGTTTAAGATACTTGAATGTGAACAGTTGCAGGTTGTCCTTGTTCTGAGTAGTGTTCTTCCAAACAGCCAGAGGTCCTTTCCTACAGGTACAATCCAGTGATTCCCAGCTACAGCAGAACACAATGTTTTTGCCAAAAGAGAAGATTGTTCCATTTCCTCAGTGTTCACTGTCATGTCCACAGCAGGAAAAGTGAGCCTTCAGATGCTGATGGATCTCAACCACTGTGAATTAGAAGGGCCGCAGTGAAAAAGTGATCTCAAAGAAAGCAGAGCTAGAGCCAAAACATTAATGAAATTCAGTTTGCTGTTTTAAAACCTTGTTTCATTTCAATAGCTTTACATTGAAACAAGTAAAGCAATAAGAAAATATTCAAATGGATGTTTGGTACTTAAGAACAGTAAGGAAACGGGAATATAGCCCCAAAACTTCCCAGTCGACAAAATACGTTGCCTTAACAATGAAGTAGGAAGGCACTGGCTTAGCACATAGAGCTTACTATGAGCATAAACCTCATTACACTGAGTAATGTGAACCTTCACAATTGAATCTAGTAATACCTCTACTCCAGAATGCACTAAGACAGAAAGAGTGAAACATTCAGGGCTTTAGCAGTGTTCCCAGGGCAACATCTCAATCTGCCAAAGCACCACAGTCTTAAACAAAATTTGGCAACAAAAGCCATTTAAATGTTAGAAGCCACACTGCTCGTTTTTAACTCCACACTTCAGAGACTTCTGAATGGCAGAAGTCCACCAAACGTATAGATAAATCTTCCTAAAGGAAATATATGGGAAAATGGAAGGTTTTATATGAAATAAATATCCAACAAATAACTAGACCTGTCAGAGAGATCGTTAACTCTAATCTCCAATGTCACTATGTATAAAAAGCAGCAATAATTTATCTGCCTGTTAAAAAGGAAGCCTGAGGTTCAACCTCTCTACAGGCACTATTGAGCAGCTCAGAAAATTCCAGAGAGGAATGCTAAGATGATCCCATTGTTAAAGACTATTTAGAAACCTCTCTGAACTTCGTAACAGATTCATGAGGAAGGGGTAGAAATGGATAGAAAGGCACTTCTCATACACACACAAATTCTTACTAACACGTGGCCTTTGCAGAAGAGAAGTGGGTACTTACATTACAAAAAATAGGTAGTAAAAGATATTATTGTTCCCCTCTCGTTGGCTATCTTTGCCAAAGTCCAAACCTTGTCCTACAAGTTTTGTGCAATAGCTGTGACATACTCCGAAGTGGAAAAGGAAATAATGGCAGAAATGGGTCAATGGTTCACTAGTTTGTATTCAATGTTTTACACAGCTATTCTCTATTCAAAGACATGCACATTTTTTTTCGGCAGCCCTCACTTTGATGTTTGGAAAATTAGATTTTATTATCTTCATTCAGACTTAATTATTCATATGTTAACACAGTAGCCAATGTTTATGTAACACAATTTGCACTGCATTCTGGATGAATTTTTCACACATGTAGCCTACCATTACAAATTAAAAACCCAACTCTTGCTCAGTGAGTATTGAAGTAGCCCTCGTGGTGACCGAACAGACATCTAAAACTTGTTTCAAACAAATCCAAATGTTCTTACCAACAGATAATCTTTCAGATTTCTGAGCACTTTTTCAAACATAAGAAATCCTTTAAAGAGGCTTTTTAAGACTTACATTGTCAAAAGAGTTTCTGTCAAGTCTGCTCCTTGGAGATCTAAATCCTTCTGAGTTTGATACAGAATTCCTCTATTACTGTTGGGTAACTACTTCCAAGAGGTATACTTTATATCAAAATGGAATGGTTACTTACATGAGGAAGAAGTTACAGTGTACTGACTTTGGTAGGGCTTCTGACATGGTCTCCCACATAAATTCTGTACCTCATCTGGGTGGATGGGTGGACAATTAGATGGGTGAAAAACTGGCTGGAATCAAAGTGTAGCACTTAGAGTTTTGTACCCTACCAAAAGCGGTTAATAACTTGGTTTGTCAGCATCTGTCCCGGGACCTTGTCCTGTCCAGTGTCCGAGAACAAGCCTGGTAGGAGAGAGAGTGCGCCCTCATCAACTTTGTCAGTAACACCAGACCATGTGACCTGAGCAGATGGGCTCAGGGGCAGGAGGTGGAGTTCCACAGGAACAGGTGGGGAAAGGGGGCAAGCAGGACCCTGATGAAATTCAGCAAAGGCAGGTGCAAACTCCTGCACCCAGGACACACTGCTTCCAACAGTGCAGGCTGGGGACTGACCTGCAAGGGAGAAGCTCTGCTGAAGAAGACTGGGAGGAACTGGTGGACAGCCAGCTAAGCACCATCCTGCATGTGGCCACTAACATCCCGAGCCATATCAACAGGAGGGTAGCCACTACATCAGGGGAAATAATTATCCTCTTGTATTAGACAGTTAGGCCACATCTGTGTATCATGGCCAGTTCTGGGCCCTGCAGTACAAGACAGGCATTGATCAGTTGGGGCTGGTTTAGCAGGAACCATGCCTGTTCAGATTGGAGAGGAGAAGGGTTCAGGGGAACCTAATAGCAGTCTTCTAGCACCCACAAGAAGGTTACTGAGGAGGCAGGGACAGGCACCTTACTAAGGTGTGTGGCAGGACTCAATAAGTCAGGCAATGGAATAAAAATATTCGTACACTCAGCTCTCCGAGGTTTCTAAGATACAACTTCATAAAGCCCTCAGCAACACAGTCTGACATTGCTTTGGTCCACAGATTGGACTACAGATCTGGATTCCAACCTAGATTAGGCTGTGATGTTGCATTTGTTAAAGAGGATACCCCATTAGTTATGTTTTTAAAAATGGGCATAAAATACTTATCCAATGAAGGCCAACATACACAACACAGCTGCAAATTCTCCCTCAAAAACTGTATACCATCAGGAACATTTGAGGAGCAAATTTTTTTTTAATTAAATATGGGTTGAAATATGTGGAATGAAATGTTGTTGTTGTTGTTGATGATGATGGTTGTTGTTGTTATTTGCTTTATAGTTAAAGTAGCAAATATATAACTATTTACAAACCAAACATGTAGAGCTGTGATTCTTTATTTAGATTAAAGTGGTGTTTTATTGCAAAGAGGGATATAACACTATCACTTTTGTGGTGTCACTCCTACCTCTACTAAACAGCCTAATGAGTTATTCCTCCTGGATGCTGAGTATAGCAAATTAACACTTATCCGTAACATGCGTTGTTTCAAAACTCTTGAGTTTCCTAGGAAATGTGTATTCTTCAGACAGAAATTTACTGTCTGTACTCCAAGTTTGTTATACTCAAATCCTTATTTATGACAAAGATGAGACCCACCTTATTTATAAAGTGAAAAATACGTTGTTAGCATAACTGAAATCTTAAGAGTCTCATTCAAGAATTATAATTCAGATGAAGTTATTACAGAAACTATATGCTTACGCTAAATTACTATTATTAAGTTATATTATTTATTATGTAAATAATTAATTGTTGCACACACACTTAGTTCCTACCATTCTCCTGGTGTTGTGTTCACCCCTCTCCCCTTCTTCCCTAGGCCCCAAGGCTATGGTCCCACTCAGGTGAGGGGGGTGGGGTTACAGGGAGTCAGCATCTGAAGTCGCTCACCAGGTGGAATGCCATGCTTATGTTGACATCTTCTTTTTCATCCCTCTGGGGTTCATTTGGAGTTATTTTTCTATGCTTGTTAACACACTTTTACACCTTGTTTTTTCTTCACTAGTCTGTAGCTCTACATTACACATGAGTTTACTATATGCAGTACCTTCCACATATATTATTAGATGGTTTCTTTGTCTTTTTTGCTCTCTCTAAAACCAGTTGTGTCCAGCTCCAGGTCTGCATTTAAGACAAGAAACAATTAATAAAAGAAAAATAAATTAGCCATAGAAAATCTGTCAAAACCGCTCTCACAGTCAAAGAAAGCAAAGAAAAGCTGCAAGGAGATCAAAAAACATTCACACAGTGCAAGTCTGACAAGCTTCTGTTCTGATGCCTTGTAAACCTCAGTAACAGGTTTATGTCCTGCTACGAGCAATGGCAATACCTTATTGCAGTCACAAGTCGATAATGATCAAATACAGAATTTTAGTTATTTGAAAAATATTTCCGTTGTCACAGTGGTTCTTTTAAGATGTATCTAGAGTCTGTAATTTTAGTCCTATAAAAAGCACTGACCACAGATTGTTTAGACAATCTCAAAACACACATAAATAGGAAAAGACATTAAGTTCAAGTAAAAGAGAAGTTACGTAGCTGTGTTTCTGAGACTGTGAAAACTCCGGGGAGATATGTGAACCAATAGAAATTCAGAAAACAGTGTTATCTTTTTGGACACTCAGAGCCCTCATACATTAGCAAAAGGGAGAGCTCTCTTGGAAATTTCTGTAATGACAATTTCTGTATTATTTATCTCAAGTGATGAAAATATCAGGAAACTGTCATGTTCTCCAACCATTGCTTTAACAAAAATTAACATTTTCCCTAAGTATTAAAGGTAAACAAGTAATAGCTTTACATTGAGATTAAATTGTAACAACTGTCCAGATCATGACATGTATATATCTGTGACCTGCTACTCAGTCGCTCTGTGCCACCTTTAGGCAGTTGATAAAAATCTTTTTCCTGATTCCAGAAACCCTTGAACTCCTAGGACAACAAGCTACCAGCATTCCCAGGGAAAGAGAATCCCTCTTCTATGTCACTGGGTATTTTTATGACAGATAGAGCTTTCACTATCTGCTGGTATAACGTAAGGCATACTTATATTATACCAGCAGATTAGTGTTTTTCAGTCTATCTGCCAGTGACTGTGTACAGAAGTATCTTATTTCAGTTACATGAGAAAATTCTGGCTGCTGATGGAGTCAGTTTTGGGGAAGACTGTTTTCCCAATTTTGTTTTCCCGATTCTCTTTTCCCATGCATTGACATAAAGCAGATACTTGCAGATTGTTAACAGATGACAGCAAGTAATTGAAAGTACAGAAGAAGGACAAGACAGACAGAACTAAAAATACATGTGTGGGAAAGCAGGGGAGTACAGAAAGGAAGAGAAATCAACCACAGCAGAGAGTTCATTTGAAGTAAACATACTCGACTAGACATTTTCTATGCAAATCCAAGGGTTCACAGATACAGAGTTCAGCAATGCAGTGAAAAGCATAGATAGCTCCAGAAGCAGCACCTGAAAACCTTACACACCTGTCTTCACAGAAGAAGCTTGAATTCAGTGGGAGTGTTCATCTTCTATCACATCCCATATCCACAATCTAACAGCAAATTGTTATTTAACTACTATCCTGCAATTATGTCTAAAAAGTCCATGAATGAAGGAAATTAAAGGAGACAAAATTGTTTCCTGAAAATAGGAAACAGCAACTGTCAGACTTCTTCTCCATTAATCACGAAGTTTAGCACTGTTTGCTCTGGAATTCCAAAATACCCTTCAAACTCTGAAACCCAATGGAATTATGCAGAGATTTGACTAAATGTAATTGTTTGTAAGCAGGAAAACAAACCACTGATTTATGAAGGAAGTTTTAAGAATCTTTGTGCAGAGACATATTGGACATAGATTTATTAACTCTGAGGAGGTATGTATGTTCTTTACCTTCCTCCCACACATCGTTTTCTCTTAGTTTTGCTCAATGCAATACAGAAAGGAATTTCAGCTGCCCAAGACCCACCTCTTCTCTGTTATATCCTAGATCAGAGCTGCAACTGGCAACTAATTTCTTACACACAGAAAGCTACATTTCTTTGATTGCACAAAAACATGGCAAAACCCTTTTTCTAAAAAGACAGATAGGTTCATCTGCACATGAATAGCTCTAGATATTTTTGCCCATATCTTAGAAATCTTGGGCATTGCGTTTATGAACTTATGCTGTATTTACTGCTGTCATTTTTTGATCCTTGTTTTCCACAAATTCTCAATCTGCTTCCTTTAAGAAAATTTCTTGGACTTTGTTTCAACACAAATGTGGTCTTTTGATTCAGATGTATAATTCCTCTGGGTTTGATTTTTTGCCTTAGCACCTGGGTCTGGGAAGTCCACAGCATCTGTACAGACTGGGTGGTAAATGGATTAAGTGGAGAAGAATTTGGAATACCGGTAAGTGAAAAATTGGGCATGAGCATTAAGAGCAGTGCAGCCAGCTGGTCAAGGGACATGACTGCCCTCTTCTACTCCATGCATGGGAGACCCCACCTGGATTCCTGCATCCAGCTCTGGAGTCCTCAGTACAGGAAAAACAAGAGGACACAGCCTTAAGCTGCACCAGGGGAAGTTTAGGTTGGGCATTAGGAAGAAGTTCTTCACAGAAGGAGTGATTGGGCATTAGAATGGGCTGCCCAGGGAGGTGGCGGAGTCACCATTCCTGGAGGTGTTTAAGAAAAGACTGGACGTGGCTCTCAGTGCCATGGTCTGGTTGACAAGGTAGCGATCAGTCATAGGTTGGACTCAATGACCTCAAAGGTCTCTTTCAACCTACTTCATTCTGTGATTCTGTGACATGGACCTGATTCAGACAGTCTAGACATGGGCCACAAAAAAGATCAGTGGGCTGCAATAACTTCTCCTTGAGGAAATGCTGAAAGAGTTGGGATTGGTCAGCCTGGAGAAGAGAGGGGACTGGTGAGAGCTCATTGCAGCCCTCCAGTATTTAAGGAGGCTTATCAGAGAGACCGAGGGAGAATTTTTATGTAAAAGTAGTGAGAGGACAAAGAGTTTTAAAATGAAAGAGGGTAGATTTCAATCGGACATAAAGAATTTTTCTACAATGAAGGTGGTGAGGCACTGGCACAAGTTGCCTACAGAAGTTTTGGATGCTCACTGGGGACCTGTAAGTGTTGAAGGCCAGGCTGGATGGGGCTTTGAGCAACCTGTTCCAGTGGAAGGTGTCTTTGGCCATGGCAGGAAGATTGGACTAGATGATCACTGAAAGTCCCCTCCAAACCAAATAATTCTGTTATTTTATGATACATAGCTTGCAGACTGGTTTACCAAAACAACAAAAATCATTTTGCACACTGATCAGAAAAGCTAAGTCAGCAAGCAGCTAACAAAAGGTGGTTTAGTTCCCCCCCAGTTTCTGTAAAGCATGCCTATCATGGGTTAAAGAAAAAAAAAAGTTTTAAGTCTCTGGAAAACAATTTATTAAGAAAAAAAAATTGTCATTATTTGTAAGGAAAATAGTCTGACTTTTGCTGTACCAAACTGGGAGGTGCTGTTGACTCTCTTGAGGGACACAAGTCCTTGCAGAGGGGAGGGATCTGGATACAGTGGAGCACTGGGCAGTCACCAGTGACATGAAAATGACAAACCAAAATGCCAGATTCTGCACCTGGGATAGAGAAATGTCAGACACAAGCCTAAACTGGGAGAGGGGTGGCTCTGGGGTTGCAGAGAGGACTCTGGGGGTGCTGGTCGGCCGCAGGCTCTGTGGCAGCCAGCACTGAGCCCTGGCAGCCGGGGGGCAACAAACCCCATCCTGGGTGCACCAAACTCAGCATCAGCGGCCGTCCAAAGAGGTGACTGTCCCTCCGTATCCAGCGCTAGGGCAGGGCCTCCCCTGGAGTGCTGGATGCAGGGCTCCACCATTTAAGAACGATGTGAAGGTTCTCAAGTGTGTCCGGAGAAAAGCAAGACAGCTGGTGGAACGACTGGATACCATGTCCTGTGAGGAGCTCCTAAGGACTTTGGGCTTGTCTGGTTTGGAGAAGAGAAGGCTGAGGGACAACCTCCTTGCTCTCTAGAGTTTCCTGAGGAGGTGGAGTGGAGAGGGAGGTGCTGATCTCTTCTCCCTGGGATCCAGTGATAGGATGTGTGGGAATGGTTCAAAGTTGCACCAGGGGAGGTTCAGACTTGCCATTAGGAAGCATTTCTTTATAGAGAGGGTGCTCAAACCTGATGATGCCCTCAGCATCATGTCACTGTGTAAGGGGCATTTGGACAATGCCCTCAACAACATGCTCTACCTTTTCGTCAGCCAGCCCTGAGGTGCTCAGGCAATTGGGGTGAATGATCGTTGTACGTCCCTTCCAACTGGACTATTCCATTTACAGAAACTTTTCCTGTACACATAAATGTAGCCTAACAATTGATATTGTCACACCTCCGCTGTAATCCACGCTTCTCTTAAGACAGAGATTGAAAGCTTTAGTCAGTCTCCTCTTTAAAGACAGCAGGACTCTGTCACTGTCATTAAACAAACAGGCTGTACCGTGGACAGCAAGCCGGACCCACTCCTCCGCTCGGTTTTCCTTAACGTAGCCAGGGATAAATTACTGAAAAGGACTGCCTGAAGGAACGTGTTCCCAGACACGGACTCATTTCGATGTGGGCACCCTGCAGGAATCACGTTCCGCTCCGGGCCGTCCTTACCCGCCCGGCGAGGGAGAGCCCACACCGGGAGGAGCGGCGGGCCAGGCACCGGGCTTCGGTCAGACACATTTCCCGACACTTCTACACTCCTGAAGTTTCGACTAAAACCACGCAGGCTGGCAGAGCAGAGGCAAAGGCTGCCACCCTTGTCGCGACAAACTCACCCCGACCCCTCTCGCCACGGCCCCGCCGCCTAGCGCTCCCCCCAGCGCCGCGGTCCCGACGGATACGGAACACGGGGGCGGTGCAACCCCTCCCAGCGCCCGCCCGCCCCCTGCCCTTTGCCCCCGCCGCTCTCCCAGCACTTCCTGTTCCCAACCACGTGGGCAGCGGGATGGCGGGCGGCGCGGCGGGCGAGGCGCAGTGCCTCAGCTACACGGGATGCAACTTCCTGCGGCAGCGCCTGGTGCTGGCCACGCTCAGCGGGCGCCCGCTGAAGATCCGCAAGATCCGCGCCAAGGAGGAGGACCCCGGGCTCCGCGGTGAGCGGCGGCACCGGCGGCCGCGGGGGAGGAGGTCAGGGGGCGGCGGAGCTCCAGCACCGACTGTGCCTGGGACCTGCTGCCGGGCGGGGGCAGCTCCGCAGCGGGAGGTGGGACAGCCCAGGCTCCGTCTCGGCGAGTCCCACGGAGGAGGGGGCGACCCAGCTGCGTGCCCGTGTCTCCCCGCGGACGGGCTCTCCCCTGGGCGCTCCACACGCCTGTCTCGGGTGGAGCTGTCACACGTGGGTCGCGGGGCTTTGGGAGGAGGAGGAGGAGGAGGCGTGGGAGTGGCGCGGGGCGGTGAAGAGGACGGAGGAGGGGGACTGCCACACACCTGGCGGTCCGTGCCGTCAGCCTCCCTCGCTGCCCGGCGGGGTGGGGGGTGCGGGGCAGGACCGGCTCGGTTCGGCAGCCCGGCTTTCCGCGAGCTCACCCGTTTGCTCCAGAGTGGGCCGTCCAGGGCCGGTCCGGGCGGCCGGGGTTGGTGCTGCCCTGCCGAGCCGCCGCGGTAGGACGGGGATGGCGCTGCCCCGCCCGCCCCGCGCCGTTCGCCCCGCGCCTGGCGTGGATCTGACCCCTCCCGCGTGGTGCGTGAGCCTCGCCGACAGCCCCGGAGCTGGTTCTCGTCCCCGGGACAGTGGCTTCGCAGTCGGTAGTGCCAGAATTAATTCCCTCGCTCTCGTGCCGCGTGCCCATGCCCAAGCGTCGTGTGCTCCGTCTGTTTGTGGGAGCTCACGTTCATGCAGTTGTAATGCGCCAGATTTTATGCTTTGGTTTTTATCAGGGTTTGCCAAGACAGTAAATGTGAAAGAAGTGGAATCCATTTACTTCTCATTTCTGAAAGCTTCCAACACTGCACACTTGTTTGAGGGAAACCTTTCATAGGGAGTGCCCTTTTCATTTTTATATAAGGCCTTTGGCATCCCAGGGTGAATTCCATAATCAACTGGAGTAAGAAAACAATAGGATAGAATTTGAGGAAGAAGCACTATTGTGGTGTTCAGTTATTTTTTGGGCAAGGACCCCTGTTGCGAAGTTCAAAATGGGTAGATGTTTCTCTGCCTCCCAAGGAGCGTTCAATTTTTAGCCAAAAATTTCTACTCAGAAACTGCCAAAGCATTCTTGTGTGCATGCTTAACATTTACCATGACCCAGAGTTTTTATTATCACCATGGAGCATTTGGTGGTGGTGAAGTTTGTAGATATTGCCATGTTTTTTTTAAAAGTGTTTGAATTGTGTTTTTCAAGTATGGGTTCAAATGTAAACTCTGACTGTAACAGAAAAATAATAACGAATCCTGATCTGTGTTGATAATTCAGCATGCAGTTCTTTTTGCTTTTTATGGCTGGAACAGTTGTAAAGAGAACTCTTCTACAGGTGTTCTCCAAGACTGAAATGTGTGCTCAACAAGGATGCACTCTTGCACTGGAAGATGCCCCAGTGCTGCCATATAAACTTTAATAAATATATAAGCTGTCATAAAGTTTAGGCATTGTCATAACAGAGAGCAGAACCAGTATTGTGTGACTGAGGCATCAATTATGTTATGCAAATGTTGACAAACTGTAATTTCTGCAGGTAGCTCTGTGTTTTAAATATCCATTAGATCTTAGAAGCGTATATAGAAAGAAAAATCTGATTACTGTGTAAGAAGTAACACAGGATTATGGCTAAGGGAGTTCTGCAACCTACAAATAGTAATGTGGATGCTGTTGGCCCTTAAAACTACCTGAGTTTTGAATTCTGCATGTGTTCGCATATCTTCCTTGATACCGAGTCTGTACCATGTTGGGATACCTAAGTACTAGAATACTGTCATATTCCTCCTGGGATGGGTGTTTTTGGCTGGGGTTTTTTTTGTCGTTCCTTTTTTGGTTTGGTTGGTTGGTTGGGATTTTTCAGTTTTGTTTTGGGTTAAATTTGCTTGTCCTTTCCCTTGTCTCTGAGTGAGAGTATACACAATCAAGAGAAACTGAGGAATTAGTTCCACACAAACTGCTGTAGTGAACACAGTAAGCAAGAAAAGAGGGAGTGGGAAGCCATGTGTTTCTCTAGCCCCTAGTATGTCCATGACTGTTTTGGAAATGGAAAATTTTAGAGTCTGCAGACAACTAATTGTATTTGTTGAACAGCTATGCAGCAGCAGCACTTCACATCTGAATGTCCCCTTCTTTTAAGCTAACACTTTTACAGAGAATAATGTGAAGCTGTTACTAGCTTGTCAAGCTTCAATATATGGGGTCCTGTTTGCTGTGATTTGTGTGTTTTGCTTTGTACTGAGCAAAATGTAAATTGTCAAAGGTTTTATCCTGGACTAGGGTGATCTCTCAAGCCACTGTTGTCGGAAATGTTGATTTGTATCACGTGCTGTGTGTCAGGGAGAAGAGTGTGACTAGTCCAGCTGTCACATCTGAGGGCATCTCAATTGATTTGAGACGCCTATAAGCATGGAGGCCCACATTAATGTCTCTGTCTTTAGAGTGAATTGCCTTTTCTAATGTAGTAGAATTATACCACAACTTGAAGAGTGAGGGTATCCTTACTGTCATGGAAGACAGGAAAGGGTAAAAGTACAAGTAAGGTGTTGAACTTTAAGAAACTTTATAATTCTGTCTGTGTTCTACTCCTTAGATTTTGAAGCAAGTTTTATTCGACTGATTGACAAAGTGACCAATGGCTCACGAATTGAAATAAACCAAACAGGTGAGATCTGGTTTTTCTCCTTCCTCTGTTCTGGTCTCCGGGATTTATCAGTTTCTGCAGTGGAATCAAAGTTTTGTCTTGATAGAGGTAGGTGTTCAGATATGATTGGCTGAGAAGAACAGAAATAATCAAGTTGAGAAGTTTTGTAATAATTGATCACATGCAAGAAGATCAGTGCCCCACCATAATGCAGAGAGCTAAACTGTATTGTCCAAGAATTAAAATTAGTTTTTTGTTAGGTTTGCAGGATTTCATAGTGGAGGAAGGTTCCTCTGAACCGGAATGGTTTTTAGTAGGTTTACTCTCTACAAAGGCAAACTTCTGAGCCAGACTGCTTGCTTATTCGTGCTTAGAAAAGGGTTTGATTAGAGTGAAAAGCATCCCACATAGAAGTATCATCTGGTTTGAGTTTTTTTCTTCTCTTTTTCTTTTTAAGGATTTTAGTGTTTATTAGTTGGTCAGTAAAGCAAGTAAATTACCATCAGATATGCTAAGACACCAATGACCTGATGGACTGATGAAGGTTTAGCTTCTGTGGAGAATAATAATTGCTTGTATCAGCATTTTGGAGGTTGCTAAGAGATCCTTGGTTTTGGGGTGAAGGGGAAAGGAGGAAAATGATGGGTAGGACAGACAGACATTCGTGTGCAATGACCCATTTATTAGCTGCAGGCATGTAAATAGTGTGGTGGAAGTGCTGCTATCTTCCATATATTCTTCTACCTCCAGTTAGCCCTCATACATTGTTGCAAAGTGTTTTTATGCTGTACTGGTAGCCATTGTTCTTACAGTGCTCTCATTTGGTTTGCTCCCCTGGCCCTTTGCCCAGGTACTACCCTGTACTATCAGCCCGGTCTTCTGTACGGAGGCTCGCTAGAGCATGACTGCAGCCCCAGTCGTGGTATTGGCTATTATTTGGAAAGTCTGCTCTGCTTGGCACCTTTCATGAAGCATCCGTTGAACATTGTCTTGAGAGGAGTAACAAATGATCAAGTAGATCCTTCGGTAAGTATTGAAGTTTAAGTATCAGAGGAGGATATTTTTTCCCCCCTAAAATTAAAAAATTAGAAAGAAGTGTCTAAAACATGTTGCATTTTTATCATCCCTCAAATCCAGAAGTATCCATTGTTGCTGCCTTAGCAAACTCTCTGAAACAAAGAAGCCCTCTCTGCATCTCACTCTAAACTGCAGTTCGTAATCCCCCTCTTTGACTTTCAGTTCTGTACTGTTTCAGTCTTTTCCCCTGAAAACTCCTTTTCAATGCAGTTTGAGGCCCTGCTACAGGTTTGGTTTTCCTCTTCTCTTAGAATTACATGTATTATTTCTCCTTCCCCATGCATGTATTTACTGTATAAAGAGGAAACTGTCTTTAAAATTTGAGTGCAAAAAAGAAAGAATCTCTCTCTTCTGTTGGATTCTGGACATAGTCATACCACTGCTGCTGTCAAGCCTTCTTTCTATTAGAAACGAAAGTCACATGGCAATTATGAAATTGCAGTAGTACAAATATGTAATAACTCTCTGGTTCTTCAGAAAGATGCTAGAAGGTGTGGTAGATCAAACGGCTACGAAATGCTTGCCTTGATTTGTGTTACTGGTGATCTGCAGTCCTTTGTTTTGTAGCAGCGTTGTCCAAAAACAGAGTGTGGGAGACAGGGGACCAGAACGCTGAAGTAATGATTAGTGGTTATGCTCTTTATTTTTCTCCAAAAACCTCAAACATTAACTTTTGGTTTTAGAGAAGAGTACTACTGTTTACTTTTTGGATGGTGATTGGAGACTGCCTGTTTTCTTCCGAGTTGATTAAGGACACATTGTCGTCTGAAAATTTAACCAGTTTAAATGAGTACAAATACCTGTGAATTATTGCAGATACTACACGAGCCTCTGAGTCCTGCTGGTATTTATGACTTTTCAGCTGTGCTTCTGTTGTCATTTGAAAAACTTACTCTCTCACCTGTGGCTCTGTGAGACATCCACATGAGTCAAAGGATGATCAAAGTGGGTTGTACGCAGCACTATAAAAAAAAAAGAGAAAACATGTTTTGCTACCCTTTCGGTCATTGTGATTAAAAGTACTTAATATAACTGTTAAGTAGTAAGAGTCAAAGAAATCTCTTTTTGTTGACTATTTAATCACAATGGAGAAATTCTTGCATAATCTGGAGACAAAGAGTAGTCTAGTGTTCATGTTGCTTTCCACTAAGTTTGGACATATCTAACGGACTGAGTCTTGATTCTGGAAATTATCCCCTCTTGGGCATCAGTCACATGGGCCAGAGATTAAACTATTTTAGTTCAAATGGGTGCAAGAATTAAGGCCAGTTTGTGCTTGAAGGGTGCTTGCACTTGCGAAAGCTCAGACAGGTGGGTTGATGCACAACTGCTGACTCCAACCTCCTGACACTAAATGTAAATGAAATACATGTCAAAGAGTTACATCTTACGTTTATTGTGCTAGAGTAGCAACTACACAGTAATTGTTAGTGACAACACGGTAACAACTTCAGTTGCTGTGACATCTCATACTTTTTAACTTTTCAGTGGTTATAACTGGGTACGAACTCCTGAAATTTGTTTAAACCGTGTTTATGTCTGTTTCACTTGCCTGAGTAAACATTAATCCTGGTCCACACCACTAAGGTACTTCAAGGAGTTTTACAAGTTGTTTTGTATAGGATATGGCTCTGCTGATTGCTGAGACTTAAAGCACAAATTTAAGTGCTACCCTAATTGATTTCTGTGGTTAAGTAAATGGAAACTTGGTTTTAAATTGGTTTGTGCTTTTATTTTTCAGTAGACAGGGGGTGTTTATAAACTGGGTGAACAGTTATTACCTATGCTTGCCCAAAAAGGGATGCTTTATCAATCTGTATGTTTTCTGGCTTTCCAAGCAGAAAGGCAAACCAATGCGAATATAATGTGGGAGTTTAAAATGGGCTCTTCATGTAAGAATGTCTCTATTTCAACGGAGTGGGTTGTATCGGCCAGGTTTTGCATGGCCAGGTTTTGTTAGCTGAGATGCTACACAGGTGGCTTCTGTAAGAAGCTGACAGAAGCTTCCCCCACATCTGACAGAGCCCCTGCCAGCTGGCTCCAAGACAGACCCACTGGTGGCCAAGGCTGAGCCCATCAGTGACAGTGGTAGCACTGCTGGGGTAACAGATTTAAGGAGGAAGAGTGGTGGGTGGAACTGCGGAATAACCTGCAGCTGGAGAGAAGAGTGAGAATAGGTGAGAGAAACATCACTGCAGACACCAGGGTCACTGGAAAAGAGGAGGAGGTTCTCCATGTGCCAGAGCAGAGATTCCCCTGCAGCCCGTGATGAAAACCATGGTGAGGCAGCTGTCCTCTTGCAGCCCATGGAGGTCCACAGCAGAGCAAAGATACACCTGCATCCTGTGCAGGACCCCGTTCTGGAGCAGGTGGATGCCTGACTGTGGCTGTGAACCCATGGGAAGCCTGCGCTGGAGCAGAGTCCTGACAGGACCTGCAGCCCCATGGAGAGAGGAGCCCATGCTGAAGCAGGTTTGCTGGCAGGACTTGTGAACCCGTGGGGCACCCACACTGGAGCCGTTTGTGAAGAACTGTAGCCAGTGGGAGGCATCCATAAGGCAAGTAGCAGGAGTGTGTGTGCAACCAGAGGAGTGTGACCTTTCTCTCATGGTAGCACTGAGAAAGTAGGGTGACCTGCTGGGCTTTGTGAAATGCACTCACAGCACTAAGATCTCAGCTTTTTCACAGCCTCAGCGTATTTGTGGGATGTGATTGCTATGTGGTTTGAGGTTGCTCTTTACCAGAGACCGCCTTGTCAGGAGGACATAAGGGAATATTGTGGATCTTCTGCTGTGGGGAGAGTAGAAGAGGTCCACGTGAGAGGAAGGGTGTTTCTAAAGGACATCTTGTGGGAGGGAAGACTTCAGCTGAGTTCAGTGAGGCATGGGTCAGGCTGCGTTCCTGGAGTATAGAGTGTGTGTTTACTTCAGTGTTTGTTTATATAGATTGATAGCCCTCCAGTGGGGTGCAGTGGAAAGTTCTTTGACAACTGGCATCAGTCTAAAAGAGTACCGTGGCCACTGAAATACAGGGTAACACGCACTTGTTCTAAGTGGGACCATGGTGACATTATTACTAATAATATTATACATATTATTGTGTATGTTATTAGACACTGTAACAGGTTGCCCTGGGAGGTTGTGGATGCCACAACCCTGGCGATGTTCAAAGCCAGGTTGGGTCCCACCCTGACCAACCTGGTCTAGTGGGAGGTGTCCCTGCCTGTGGCAGTGGTGGGTGGGACTAGATGATCTATGGGTCCCTTCCAACCCCATAACATTCTGTGATTCTGTGATAATACCTCACTGTTATCACTGTGTGAGTGATATGTCCTGACTGGATGAGAGGAATGCTACTTCGCTGGCACTTGTGGGGAAGAGATAAGCCTTTGGAATACCAGCCTGAACTGTTCACTGGCAGCCTACATTTGCGTTATGTTTTTCTGTGTGGTCACTGATGAGATCTGACCCTGGGTAACTTGTGGGACCAGCCATGTGCAACTGGGTTGAGGCGGTTTTAAGTTTCTCTGTGTAGTGATTATGTATGCGAGGGGGGGGTCTTTGTGAAGTGCCTTTTTGAAGGGAATGGAGGTGGCACACAAGTGATACCTCCTGTTTTCCTTTCCTTCTCTACTTATTGTTATTCTGACATTCAGATACAGCTGCAGTAACCTGTTTTAGAATAACCGTTCTTAACGTTTGTGTTTGCAAATGTTGAAGGTTTTTTACAGCTATGCTATCGGACTTTGAGTTCAAATGGCTGTCATGCTGACGTGAGACTAACATGAAGTTTTGGCTTAGGAGCAGTAATCTTCAATCTTAATCAAAATTCAACAGTTGCCTGTAGTAAACAAGAAGTTTTTCCTATGAGTTTTCTTCCCCACGTTTTTCTTTCTTCCCTGCTAAACTCTCTTTTTTGTCTTCCCCTTTCTCCCAGTCTAGGCCCTTTTTCACAAAACATAATGCTGTATATACGGCGGGGCTAAATGATCTGTGCAATGCTAATGGATGTGCAGGCTAGCTGATGCTTTTTGCTTTCTTAGGTGTCCATGTGCTGTAGGGTCTCTGTATGGGTTTTTTGTTTGGTTTTTTTTTTGTATCTTTGCACTGGATAAGGGATTCTAAGAGTTAATTCTCCTTTTTCTTGGCTGTTGTAGATTTCTTTAAAGGGAAGTGATTTGCGTTTACACGATTTTGTGAATAAGCAATATCTACGGGACTTAGCATGTTGTCATTTGTGGAAAGGTATACTCTCACTTTTATGATTCATTTGCTTTGGTACAACTTGGTGTTTTGTTGTTGTTCTGGAAATGTAATAACTGCCCTCCAAGGGGAGCTGAAGGATGGCGTTTATGGCTAAGGATAGGCAAGAGGCTAGAAGAATGGGTTGACATCTCAGTTCAGCTGCTCTTTTGTGAGTTTCAGTGAAATACTTCACGTCCTGCTCGACTTGCCACTTGTCTGCGAGGCAGAACAGCCTTTTGCCGTTCTTCAAATACTGCTGATTGCCTTCTCTATTTAGGCTGCAAAATTGGAACAGTCAGTTTCTTATTATTTGTGTGTCTGGTGCCTATAAGTATTATGCCTGGAATTTGTCTGACGACTGAAAGCTATGACAAGTCTTGAAGTTTTTGGAGCTCTTAACATACACAGTGAGGCTTTTCTTTTTTACTGGTATGTTTTGTTTCATAAGGAAGGAGAAGTGTTGTGTAATTTTAATGTGAACCAGATCAGTTTGTTGAAACTTCTGCCAGTGGTATTCACATGTGTCTCTGTGCATATGCATGTTAGTAAAGGCTTTGCTCCAAAAGTCAAATTTGTATAGTTAATGAATACTACTGAAGAGCCAAAGCAAGGTAGCCTGGCTGTAAAAAACCATAAACTTCACAAGTATAAAAAATTAAGCATTGGCTTACATGTTTGGGTTTTTTAATGAAGACATTCAGATATTGATGCTTCCATTAAAAACACCACCAAAGAAGAAAGGAAGTATGTTGTCCAGCAAGATCTGAAGAATGAGAACTGCAACATACACTCATACATAGATACCTCTAACAGAACGTTCACAGATTTGTAGGTGAGGTATGTGCTACTACTTTGTCAGTGGTTTGCACTCTCTGCAAAGCTGAGAAAGTGAAGCTCAAGAATTGTGGATTCTGGCTGAAGGCATGGGAAACAGTGTGCTTTTTATATGCCTCCTCAAATGCTGTCTACCTCATGCCTGTTTCCTTCGTCTGGATTTAGTTTCTCCTTGGTCATGCTGTCCTGATCCTGTCTATCCATAGCTGTTTGTCTTGGGTAACTCCCTGTGCTGTTGCACTGCTAAGTATTTTTTTTCACTTTTGGCAATGCTATTGAAGTTTAAGAAGAGGGAAGAAGAGGGCTGTCACTGTAGTCTTATGTGAGAAATTAGGAAGAGCAATGGCAAGGATGATTCTGTTCAGACCTGGACCTCGTGAGCACCTGGCTTAAAAGGGAGTGCATTGATGATGTGTTGCCCACTTCAGATTCTTTTAAGTGCTTCAGCAGAAGCTACCTATAAGCTTCTGTTTCTTAGAAACAGGTAAAAAGAAGTTGGTAGAAGAGTGATCTTCCTGCAAATCAAGGGCCTGCTCTTGTAATGATGATTGAAAAAATACAGAGGTTCTTACAATAATTTATTTAGCTGTAGGAATTTTTTAGTAATGGCAGAAGAATATTATTTTTTCAAGAACAAAGAAATGTTCAAAGAAATTTTTCAATATTCAGAGAAACAAGTAAGCTGTTTTAGCTGAACCATAGTGGAATTCAAAATCAGGCTGAGGAAGAAAGCCAGAGTAGGAAATTCCATCTGCCAATAATTTGTTCTAGCAAATTTTTTTAGTGATGATGTACTGTGGTAGTCTAAGTAGCTGAAAATCTCTGTGCTGCATTCCCATGTCTTCCCATAAAATACCTTGTATGGAGAAGACTTGTCTTTATTAGTCACCTCATAATGCAGTGATTTTTAAATTACTGACTAATATAACTTCCAATAAAGAGTCTCTTTTTAAATTCTGTATACCATAGGTTGATGTCCTTAAGGCAACAGCTCTACCCCTTCTGAAAAAGTTTGGAATTGATGGTGAAAATCTGGAAATCAAGGTAAGACAGTTTGTTCCTTTCTTTTCTAGCATGTGTTGATACTTTTGCAGTATTTTACAGGGCCATATGCTTGCTGCTGGTTTCTGTCTCTAATAGATAACTAGGTGTGGCTACACACATTTCTAAAATAGCTCCTTGTTCTTGACATGTTTTAAATGGCATACTAGCCACACAGTGATTGGAGTACAAGAGATGAAAAAGCTATGGATAGAGAGGGTAAGGAGAAAGTAGTGACTTTTCTTAGTCTCCAAAGAAGACTGAGAAACCTTTTTGCTTTTTGTTGCTTTTCAGTTTATTTATTATCTTTTTATTTCTACTTGTTCATTCTGCCCCATGCTTGGAGCTAGGGTGTAAAAATGGAATATTTAACCTTCTTCACTTGTAGGGGAGCTGGGTCTGTGTTTGGGTAGTTGAGGTTTGCTTCCAGTTTGGAAAATACAGGAAAGAAGCTTTTCTTAAAGACTACAGTCTTCAGAGGCCCTGTAAATCTGTATATAAAACAATGTTTGGGTTTTTTTTAGGTTGGAGAAATGTGTGAAGGGCCTGGCTGCACTAGTGGGGCCTGCTGGTGCCTTGATTTGCCAAGCCTCCCTCCCGGGGTGCTTCCCCCCACCCTGCCCACAGTCCAGGTGCCAATGTCATTGTCTTGGCATTGTCAGCCTCTACGCCTGTGACCCTGCAGCAGGGCTAGCCTCCAGCTCCCTGCAGCCCTGCCCTTGTCTGGCTGTGGGCCCCCTTAGCCAGGCCCACTCACTGGCCCATGTCCCAACTCCGTCATTGTGGATTTTGGCTTGGGGTGGTGGGACTGGGTCAGGCTAGACAGACCTGTTGGTGGGAATGAGTTCATTCTAGTCCCTCACATACAGAGTCGTTGAGTATTCTGAGTTGGAAGGGACCCATAAGGATCATCAAGTCCAGCTCTTAAGTGAATATCCCATACAGGGATCAAAGCCACGACCTTAGCGTTATCAGCATCATGCTCTAACCAACTCAGCTCAAATCAGATACTTCTAGTCTCTTCAGCGGGCAAGGTGCAGATTTGATACTAGAGACCAGTCTTAAGCCAAGGTTGTTTTGGTAAAGATGTTTTTTTGTTTGGTTTTGCACTGTTTCCTATTGAGAAGTTGTGCCTTACTATACTTAAGAGCAGAGGAAAAATTAAATCTATGCCTGCTTTTAGTTTAGGTGCAAAATCCATTTCTGCCTTTAGGATGTTTTTTCTTGCCTGTGTTCACATAATGCCCCTACTTAAAACATTTTATTCTATGTGAAATAAAACTGTAATTTTGGGGTGTGTAGGTACATTCTTTGTACTATTTACTAACCTGCTTTTTTCCTCCATTATTCTTTCTAGATCAACCGAAGAGGAATGCCTCCCAAAGGGGGTGGAGAGATACTGTTTGCTTGCCCAGTGAGAAAGGTCTTGCAGCCTGTTCAGTTCACAGACCCTGGAAAAATCAAGCGCATTAGAGGAACTGCGTATCCTTTTTGTTTGTTTGTCTGGTTTTTTACTTTTAAATGAGTTTGCTTTAAAAAAAATAAGTCTTCTAACTTGGAAGTCACAGAAGTACACCCGAATTGCTGAGCATATATCCAGGTAACACAGGGTAACATTACACAGAGGGGTCATACAACTAGATTTCAGGACCATGTCTCAAAACTGCTGTGTTCAAAAAGCATCTGTAGGCAAGTGAATAAATTCAAAACTGAACAGCACTATTTAAAATCTTTTCAATAGCAAGAAAAAGTTTAAATACCTTCCATCACATAATATAGGAGCACTAAAAGAAATCTTAGCTTGTGTGTAAATTCAGTAGTAACAAATGTAGTTCTGTTATGCATCGAGTAGGTGACATCTTGGCAGTTAATGAGTCTAGCAGAAGTTAGATAGGAGTTTAAATCTTAGTTCAGTTTACACCTTGCTGCACACACTGAGCTTTTTGGTGTGTTTTGAAAGAAAGTTCTTTAGCTCTTCACCTTTGGTAGTACCATTGCAGATGGAAGTGGAGAAGGTTTTATTTCCACACAGAGATAAATGCACAAAATATTGTTGTGAACTCCTCACTTTTTCGAACAACTGCACATCTAATTAGTGTTTTGGATTGTTTGTTTCTTTTTGGTTTTATTTTTCTCTTGTGGCTTTTGTATGGTATCTGTCATGAATCTGCTGTTATTGTAGGAAGAAGGCAGAAATCTCTTGCGGGAAACTGTCTTCAGTGGTGACCAACATGTAGTTTAATTTGTCATTGAGAGTCCCAAATATGATCTTGCATTGATTACTCAAAAGGAAATGAGGTCAAGTTTTCTGCCAGAAGTGTAGACTTGCAGTCTGTTTCGTTTAACTTTGTGGCATACCTTCATAACTGTGTGTGACAACTGGATGTTTTGGCTACCTTTTCCAATTGCAGCATTTGGATAAGTGCCATATTGCCAAGCAAGAGCAGTTTTACTGGATGAATATGCTGTAGAAAAAAGAGAGGCAGCTCATTGCATTTTTGGTGGTGGTTGCCACGGTCTGTTGATGAAGCAAGTAATTCTCTTATGCCTCCATTCCCCTCTGTGGTAAGTAGTTCTGTATGTTTCTGTGTGGAGGAGGAAGCAATGATCACGGCTTTATTGCCGTTGTTCTAAATTGACGTTAATCTGCAGTGCCATTCTGGGCCACTTTGACTGGTTTTGAGTGGTGTATGGGAACTACAGATTTCTGAGCTTCTACTTTCCTGTAGGCTTTCCTGGGCTTTTTCTTGGGTGTGCAGGTTTGCCTTTAGTAAGCCTGGTGAGAGGCAGTCTCATTTTAGTTTAGCCAATAAGTGGTCCTTCAAGATGGTAGCAAACAAAACATCTGGAAGGATAAGTCCTTAGGTCTTTTCATTGTGTATTTTTGTCCCTTCAAGATTCATCTGAGCAAATCTTTTTCCTCACAGCTGGGGAGATTGTATTGCAGCAACCTTTTATAGTAATCCAAAATATAATATCCAATGAGTGCATCAACTGTGCAGAATAATCAGTTTTCTGATTATTATTGAATGATTTTGCCTCTAGATCTTAAAGTTTTTTGTTTGCCTGCTTCACAAGAGATGCTATAGAAATTTGTAGAAAAGGAAATTCCTCCCTGCCAGCTGGGAATTTGAGAATGCATTTCTCTGCATTGCTGTGTGAATGTATGTTCAGATGGGTGGTTAAATGTGCAGAGGATGAGTCTGCATTATAGTTGGGATGGAATTTGGAGCACAGTGTGCTTTATACATTTGAAGATCTGTTGGGAGTCTCTCTGAAGCAGCATCTGAGTACAAGGGCAGAAAGGCAGTTCATCTCTTGTGTACTGTGAGGAGGTGGGTTGGGGTGAGCAGGAAGGTGGTAATTTCTTCTCCCTGGAACCTTCAGATGCTTAGTGAGTAGAGAACCAGTGAACTTGAGAGCCTCAGAGCACTGCAAAATAGTTGGAGATAGCAAAGATATTTTTCTTAGAGCCTTTTAAATTTTTTTGTTGTTGTTAAAACGTTTGTCTTTAATTTCTTATTCGTCTTCCCAATTTTTTGCTGCTGATTCACAGAAACTTCGCTCAGGACCATGTTTTAATAATATGTGTGTACTTCACTTCAAGGTATGTCAATGAAAGGACTGTAGAAAGCACTTATGTGCACATGGTTCTCTAAGTGCAGGAACACACACAAGAGCCCGTGAATAGATGGGCACGTTTTCCGAAATAATGCTCTGGGGCCTCTTCACTTTTGTCAGTCTCTGCTTTTAATTTCTCTTGTGACCACAATGTATTTCTTAGCTCAGAAATGTAGATACTCTGTCCGGGTGTCACCACAGATGGCAAACAGAATGGTGGAATCTGCAAGGGGCATCCTGAATAAATTCCTCCCAGACATCTATATCTACACAGATCATATGAAGGGGGTCAGCTCTGGAAAGTGAGTATCTGGAATTCACAGGGGACAGACATGTAATTCTGCATTTGTTCATCTGCTAGGGTGTTCTGATCTATAATTTTACTGAGTTTTAGATCACAATCTTCTATTTTCTTGACTTGAAATATTTCTCACAAGGAAAAAATGGATGATTCACTAGATACATTTGTTTTACTTATGTAACAGTGATAGAAGTGTGTCTTCTTAAACAAGGAAAGTGGGGTTCTTAAACATACATCATTACTGCCACTAAAGACGACTTGAGCTCACTTCATTTCTAAATCTGTTGATTTGAAGTGAGATTAAGATCAAGGGTGCCATGGTATGTTGGGGAAACCAACATTCCAAGTTGACTGTACACCTTCTGATGGAAATGGTAATATTAAGGATGGGACCAAAGTGTTTTAAGGAAGTGTTAGAGCAGTATGGGTTGTCTTCTGCTGAATGACTGAAAGAGTGTCCTTTCACCAGCAAGGAATGGAAAATTAATTTACTGTACTTCCACAGATTCTGTTTGCCAGCAGAACACAGAAGTAGTGGATGTGATTCAGACAATTTTGCTAGTATCTGTCATCTCTGTTGTCCTTTTATCACTCTTCATTGAAGTTGAAAGAGTTCTGGATAACTGATTTGTTTGTTTTCTGTCTGTATGCTCAAATGCAGGCCTGCACATTTTCTTTCACTGTTTCTGCTTTTTGAGATATTGCCTTAAAACTTGTTAGATTCAAAAGTTTACAAACCTAGAAATTGTTGAATCGTTTTTAAAGTATTTTTCATCTTATCCAATCCTTCATCATATTTAATATCCCAGGTTTGTAACTCCTATGGCTTCAGACTGTTAACAGGATCAGAATTGTAAAAACTTTTCTGGCAGCTGTGTGGTTTTGGGGTTTCAATTTTTTTTTTATCTGTCTATAACATTTTAAAAGTCAAATGCATGGGGGCAGCAACATTATATTTACCAAATGTAGCTCATGCAGAGGGATAAAAAATAGCATGGGAAGAGGAATTGAGTCCCTTTCACCCTGGCTGGTGCGTGTGGGTTTCTGATGCTACTGTGCTGTGACATTCATCTTAAGTATGAGTCCACTATGATAGCAGTATCCCTGATACTAATTGGTGTAATCTTGCTAAATATTGAGGCTTCCAGGGGAAAGAGCTCAAGCACTAAAGAAGGGTAGTTTTGTTTTTCAGTGTCACGGAGAAGAAACACCAGATACCTTTGAAACGTTAATCAAACACGAATTAAATAAATGTGAAAGATACCCTCCTCTATTTAAAAAAAACCAGCATTTCTGAGGTTTGGATGGCTTTTTCTTTTTTTTTTTCAATTTTTGTGTTTAAAAAGTTTGGCCCAGAAATAGCCGGTATGGAGGGGTTTGTGTCAGGTGGTACTGGGTTTGACTTTTAAATACTGTTGTTAATTTTCTTTTTCCAGAGTGAATCTAATGTGTCAAACAGGAAATATGTCATCCTGTAGGAGGAACTGTTTGTAACTTGAAGTTCCCGGCTCATGACTCCAATTTTGTCCTTAAATCAAGTGCACTTTTTCCCTTTTTTTCAGATCACCAGGTTTTGGCATGTGCCTTATTGCAGAAACCATCAATGGCACTATTCTCAGTGCTGAGCTAGCATCCAACCCTCAGGGCCAGGGAGCAGCTGTGCTTCCTGAGGAACTGGGCCAGAATTGTGCTAAGCTGCTGCTCGAGGAGGTCTACAGAGTAAGTAGGCAATATGTTTTGTGTGTATAGATGTAAGGGAAGGAGGTGATAAAATTGGTAAAAGGATAGGTGGTTTGAAGGCACCCTCAGACCAGCTCAGATTCAAACAGAGAAATGATGTGATGCTGCCAGTGTCTTCTTTATCCAGGTAGGGGGTGGTTTTGAATGGTTCCTCTAGTAGTGTTATTACTTACTGGGCCATGTTATTTCCAATTTCTGAGATTTGTTACTATGAATCACAGGAGTGGCAAATTTTTCTTTTGTTGCTTTCTGTCTGCAGCAGAATTCAGTTAGCTTCACATGGGCTGTTACTTTTTTTTTTAAAATGAGTTGGATAGGTAATATAGTCAATACTTATAAATTATTGGTTGCAATGGGGCATTGTGAGTTGAAGAACATACGAGGGAGCAGAAGGGGAAAAAACCCCGGCAATGGCCCCATGTTGGCCACTTTGTGATGATGATGACCGAGTCAAATCTGCTGAGAACTGTTGGTTGCATGAAGAATTGGCTGAATGGCTTGTTGGAAAGGAGCAAGGATGATGTTTACTTAGGAATCTTAAGTGCATCAGTTTTTCTCAGCATTGTATTTTTTTCTTTATTTAAATGGTTTTCATTTGTGGCAAGCCTTTTAGAAGATGGGCAGCTTTCAGTCTTAAAAGTGATTTGGCAAATAGCACCCTGTTGAATTTCTGATTTAATAAAGAATGCTTTGTTTCTTATCTCTACAAACGTTAAAATAACTATTTTTTAGTATTGAGAAAACATGTTTGGCCTTTAGGAGGCAGTCATCTACCAATTGTACTCACTGTTTATAAAAAGCAAGTAGTTACTCTGAGCTGTAATAACCTGATATGACTTTGCAAAGTATTAAAATTGCCATTATTGAGATTCTGTATTAGGGAAAGTATTCAATTATAAAAATGTCCCTACACCTCATAAATCACATCCATACCTGTAGTAGATTGTTCATCTGTGCCCATATTATTTTTCCCTTTCCCTGCTGCAAACCCTTCATCTGTTTGAATTACCAGCTGGTCACTTTTTCCAGTCTTCTGTTAGCATTTTGTGTTTGTTTATTCAGTATGTGCACTATGTTGCTAGAGGGCTTTTCCTTGCTAGCCCAGGTTTCTTATCTCATAGAAATGCCACCAACAAAATATTCTCCCTGGATTTCTGGGTACAATCTATACCCCTTGTATTTGAAAGTCCAGCATGTATGGAGAATGTCACAACTAGTGACTGAAACATCTGTCTGTTTCTGCAATTATGTAGTGTCATGTAGTTGTTTTTATTTCATGAGTGAATCGTAAAAATCTTTTGGTACATTTGTTCCTTTTTGTAAATGTCTTGGAAAACATCTTCAGGCAGTCAGATGTCCAGAGACATCAAAAATCCAGTTTCCACATACTTTTATCAGCAGCAATAGGTATTTTTTTCCTTTGAAAACCATTCAGCACTTGACAGATTAAAAGCAGCAAGGGAGTTTGTCCAGATATTATGCTTTGCTCAGAGTCAGATGTCAGAGAACTTATGAAAAGAAGAGGGCTGGAAAGGCCTGAAGCAGGTAACTCTCTGCTTTAGTGTGTTGCAGCCATTTGAATATGCAAAGGATAGTGAGGATCTCAAGACAGCAGGAAAAAACGTTTGAGGAGGAAGCAGGGTCAGGCAAGTCTTTGAATGATAAAGTAATAGGCTTTGAAGATGAGATTCTGAGTGGGTGAGGTTGTTAGCTGTGGCTTGCTATGGTACTGCTGGTGCTCCTGGAAGACTCCTTTATGTGTGAGTGACTTCAGTCCAAGAATGACTGACAAATGCTGAGCAGTGTACAGACTACTTCTTCACTACAGCAGCTCACTGTGGAAAAGTTCTTGTTTGCTAGCGTTTTTGGCTATTGTGCTACTTATCCACTCGAGTGTTTAGTCATTATTTAGTGAATTCCCCTCTCCCTCTGTCATTGCAACATGATGGGTTTTGTTATGTAGTTTTCAGAATACACACTTGAATTTATGTATGACACACATGGTCATACAGGGCTAGCCTGAATTTTGAAAGATGAGATTTCTTTCTCATTTTCTTTCTCTTGTATTTTTTGGGGGTTAGTTTATTTTTTGTTTTGGGGTGGGCTTTTTTGGCTTTTTGGCGGTTTAGTTTGGTTTTTTGTTTTGGTTTTCTTTTTGTTAATGGGGTTTTTTTGTGGTTTGGTTTGTTTTGGTTTTAGTTAGGTCAGTTTGATTTAGTGTTGAGGATCTATCCAGAGAGGACGTAAGAACATGTTGCAAAGTGCACAGTGTTTGTTTAGTTTTAATATACTATTTTTTTAATGTTTCTTTGCCTTGACAAGATGTTTAGTGAAACTAAAAATTTGGGAAAGCAATAATAGATTGCTCTGAACAGGCAGTCTTTAAGTCCCACATCTTTTTACTGCACCTACTTTTTGAATGGCTCAAGGAAGAATTTCTTTTCCTGTGTTTAGATCTTCTCTTTATGAGATTGTTTCACCATCTGTGTTTTTGCCTGTAGGTACTGTGCTGTGGGAGCCAGAGAAGGTTGACTAGAAAAGGGCATCCTGAGAGTACTGGAGATAATTCTCTGTAAAAGGGCTTTAGATGTTAGGGTCACCCACAGAGCTGCTGGAGTTCATTAATGTTGAAAGGGGCCCAGAGACATTTGGTAAAGTGCTTGCTATTGTGTAAACTTTACCAGCTAGGAAATCTGAGGATTCGAGTCTTGTTAAATGTCCTTTTACTAAGCCTTGAAAAAAAATATTAAATAGGTCATATGATTCTTGGAATCAGCAGAGGTTTTTTAATGCACATTTGTTGATGGAAAGATGTCAGAGCTAATTGACTAATAATAAGTGGAACAGTGTCTTAATTGCAGTGGCTCTGCAAGAGAGGGCAATGGAGTGACTGACTAGCATTGTCATTACAAATCCATATGTAGTTCTTTCTGAAGCTTAATTGTAGAAGGCCAGTAAGGATTTTAACTCTTGTCTTTGAAAGGCATTGTTTATGGGAGCTTTATGTAGCGAGTAATTGGCAGAATGGAAAGGCCTAGAAGAACTGGAAAAGGATTTAATTTTTATATTCCTTGTGATCATGAAAAATAGGGCAGTATGTGTACCTGTTTAAAGCTGAGTTCTTTAATGAAGAAAGGCCGAGTTGCTAGGGACCTTGGAGGGGCAGGAGGGCTAAGGCTGTTTTATTTAACTAGAGCTAAAATGAGTGAAGGATTTCACTAATGGCTTAATTTTCCAGATGGTCTTACTTCAGTGTGGCAAGGCTCTGCTCCATTCTTCTGGAAAAAAACCCAAATACTAAAAGCCAAAACACAAACTGTCTGCAATAATTTGTTACCCTTCACATAATAAATTATTGAGTTCTGCAAATATGTATCACACAGGTAAGGGAGGAAATTGCATATATGCCAAAATATAACTACACTAAATCAAAGCTGGGCTCAAGCTCAGAAGAATAAACCTTTTCGAAACACTGTTTTCCAATACCCAGAGTTGTCATATATGTATGTACCTGTCAGCTGTCATATTTATATAACAACATTTAAAAATTGATGGGATTTTAAGTGATCTATGTCTAATTGTCACGACTAGCTGGATCTGGCTCTGTAGTCAGTGTAAACGATAATGGAGAAGCTGCCATAGACTGAATTAATACAGTCTAGAAACTGCATTCTCTGTTGGTAATGAGTGCCAGCTCTTTTGGAACGAACATTCTTTGGCTCTGACTTTGCCCATCCCATTTCTTTTGGGAGGGTTGTTTTTGATTTTGGACTCTTGAGTAAGTGGCAGGTGGATTGAAAGAAAGAAACTTGGCCTCCTTGGGAGTGTTAAGTCCGTCATTTGGCAGAAGGTACAGTTCTGTCATTCGGTTACAAGCAATCACTTAATTTCACCGTCTGGTAATTGCCTATGTGCGAATAGTATTGCAAATCAGTGGTTTAGATCACTTAAATCACTGGCAAAAGTATCAGCAAAAGCAAGTTTTGTATAAATTTGTTGAAGTGAAACAAAGTTCAATGGCAAGGTTCACTATTGCTTACTACATAGATGAAGCACACAAAGAAAGATTGGATTAGAATGAATCTACAATGATTTATGCAGAAAATGGGAATGCAAAAGGTAAGAATGGAAAAGGATAAGGCTGCAAAAGGGGGAAGGGAGACCCTCCCTTTGGGTCACATGAGTGGACCCCCTTGCCAAATGTAACCAAAGAGTTGACCAACGATTTATGTCTAAAGCATGTAGCAGCATTTAATCATTGACTACTAGAATGTTGACACAATCAAATACTTCCATAAAGTGCCTATGCACCAGTGCACACAGTATGGGGAACAAACAAGATGAACTAGAGATCTGCATGCAGTCACAGGGCTTTGATCTCATTACAGAGACGTGGTGGGATAGTTCATGTGACTGGAATGTTGTCATAAAGGGCTACACCCTGTTCAGGAGAGAGACCAGGAAGGCAGGGTGGTGAGTTGTCCTCTGTGTGAGGCAACACCTGAAATGTACTGAGCTCTGTCTTGGGGTGGATGATGAGTGAGTCGAGAGTTTATGGGTCAGGATAAAAGGGCAGACTAGTAAAGCTGACTCTGTTATGGGTGTTTGCTGCCTGATCAGGAGGAGGAAGCAGATGAGGCCTTCTACAGGTGACACGAAGCAGCATCAAAGTCACAGACCCTGGTTCTTGTGTGAGACTTTAACTACCCTGACATCTGCTGCAGAATCAGCACAGTGAATCACAAACAGCCCAGGAGCTTCCTGGAAAGCAGTGATGACCATTTCCTGACACGGGTAGTGGAGGATCCCACAGGAAATGGTGTGCGGCTCGATTCATACTAACAAACAGGGAAGGCCTTGTTGGAGGTGTGACTATGAGATTGTGGAGTTTATTATCAGATAAGAAGGAAGCAGGGCAAGTAAGTTTACAACCATGGACTTCAAGAGAGCTAATTTTAGCTTCTTTAGGGACCGTCACAGAGATTGTCATGGGAACAGGTCCTGCAGAGTCCAAGAGACCCCGAGGGGTCCAAGAGAGGTGGTTGGTATTCAAGGATCACTTCCTTCAGGCTCAAGAACAATGCTTCCAAATGTGCAAGAAATCAGGCAAAGGGGAAAAGAGATCTGCATGGATAAATAAAGAACTTCTCTCACTGCTCAAGGGTAAGCAGGAAATAGACAGGAGCTGGAAACAGGGTCAGCTCACTTGGAGTGAATATAGAGAGGTTGTCTGAGTAAGTAGAAATGAGACAAGGAAAGCTAAGGTCAACCTGGAATTAAGTCTGGCAAAGAATGTCAAGAACAATGAGAAGGGCTTTTTCAAATACATCGATAACAAAAGGAAGAAGGATAATGTGGGCCTGATACTAAATGGGAGTGAGACCCTGGTAACAGAGGAGGCAGAATTACTGAACGCTGCCTTCACGTCAGTCATCACTGACAAGACCAGCCCTCAGGGATCTCTGACCCAGGAGAACAGGAAGAAGGAAGGCTTGAAGGAAGACTTTCCCTTGGTCAAGGACGACTGGGTTGGAGGCAGGCAAACCTGGCGTCCATAAGTCCATGGTCCCTTATGGGATGCACCAACAAGTAGTGAGAGAGCTGCTGGACACCAAGGCTGGGCCACTCACAATCATCTTTGAAAGGTTTTGGTGATTGGGAGAGGTGACTGAGGACTGGAAGAAAGCAAATGTCACTCCAGTCTTCAAAAAGGGCAAGAAGGAGGACCCAAGAAACTACCGACTGGTCAGCCTCACATCAATCCCTGCAAAGGTGATGGAGTGCCTCCTTCTGGAGGCCATTTCTATCCACATGGAGGACAACAAAGTGAACAGGAGTAGTCAGCATGGATTCATTAAATATAAATCATACTTGACCAACCTGCTTCCCTTCTACAATGAAACAACTATATGGATGGAGGAGGGGAAAGCAGTGGATATTGTCTACCTTGACTTCAGCAAGGCTTTTGACACTGTCTCTCACAACATCTTCATAGGCAAACTCGGGAACTGGGGGCTGGATGAGTTGACAGTGAGGTGGAGTGAGAACCGGCAGATCCCAGAGAGTTGTAATCAGTGACACAGGATCTGGCTGGAGGCCTGTCACTAGTGGTGTCCCCAAAGGTTAAATACTTGACCAGTATTGTTTAACTTCTCCGTCAATGACTTGGCTGAAGGGGCAGATGCTTCCTCAGCGAGTTTGCTGACAGCACAAAGCTGGGAGGAGTGGCTGATACCCCGGAGGGCTGTGCTGCCCTTCAGAGGGACCTTGACAGGCTGAGAGATGGGCAGAGAAGAGCTGTCTGAAATTCAACAAAGGCAAATGCAAGGTCTTGCCTCTGGGGAAGAATAACCCTGGGCACCAGCAAAGGCTGGGGGCTGATGTGCTGGAAAGCAGCTCTGTGGATCCTGGTGGACAACAAATTCCCTGAGCCAGCAGTGTGTCCTTTTGTTCAAAAAGGCCAATGATATCCAGGGAGGGATTAGCAAGAGCACTGCCAGCGGGTTGAGGGAGGTGATCCTGCCCCTCTACTCAGCCCTGGGGAGACCACATCTGGAGTGCTTTGTCCAGTTCTGAGCTCCTCAGAACAACAGAGACATGGAGCTCCTGGAGCAGGTCCAGAGGAGGATGACAAAGATGATGAAAGGACTGGAGCATCTCTTATGAGGAAAGACCAAGACAGCTGGGCCTTTTCAGCCTTGAGAAGAGATGACTGAGAGGGGACCTTATCAATACATCTAAATATCTGAAGGGAGGGTATCAAGAAGATGGATCGAGGCTCTTCTTCGTGGTGCCAGGCAATAGGGCAAGAGGCAATGGAGAGAAACTGATGCACAGGAAGTTCCACCTGAATATGAGGAAGATATTTTTATGTATCCTTTATAGTGCAGGTGATCACACACAGGAACAACTTGCCCAGAGAGATTGTGGAGTCTCCCTCACTGGAGATACTCAAGAATTGTCTGGATGCAATCCTGTGCCATGCGCTCTGGGTGATCCTACTTGAACAGGGAGGTTGGACCTGCTGACCTGCTGTGAACTCTTCCAATCTTAACCTTTCTGTGATTCTGTGACTAACATTTACAAAATGATTCAGTAAGATTTACTATAAGCACCATAGTAACTTAATTGTAAGTCAAGAGATGGCAACATTCATACTGCGCTTGCTGTACTGTATTTAAATCGATTGGTACATGCACACACATAGACACAAGCATATTAAAAGGTTAAAAAATTCTCCTCAAGTTTAGTGAAATACTTACGTCAGATGCCTTTGTACCTGTCAATGGGTGAAGGGTTAAGCCTCGAGGATTAAGTGTATCAGCCCAGGCCCCATCAACAGCTTTTGGTGATTGTCCTCCAAGTATCACAAACTTGAGGGTTGTTGAGCTTCGAGAGGCATACCACTGAGAGGGAGGTGCTGGCTCAGCCTGCTGTGGCCCAGGAGAACCCAAGGCCCTCACTTAGTACTGCTGCATATAGGGTTGTGAGGTGCTTGGCTTTAGCCTTCTGTCATTCTCCATCTTGACCACAATCTGGGTCAGTTGTTACTAGAATTTTCCTCGAAAGGTGCAGTAATAATAATATTGTTCCACCTGGGCTCTGACTTAGACAAAAATGATGTTCCAAGGCTGTACATTAGACAACAGCAGTTCATTAGGCAGAAGTTCCTTGGAACAGACAGTGCTTCTGATAAGCTCAAGAGGAGCTTAACTGCCCAGGAGCCTTTAATCAAGGTCAAGGTCTAATGAGAATTCCTGAGGAGATTGGAGAGTGGCCCAAGGGGACAGGGGGAAGTGCACCACTACAAATGGGCATAACACATTGCTACTGCACCATGATACTGGGGATGATTGACTTACTTCAGCAAGAGAGCTTTTGTAGGTAGTTAGGACATGATGGATGCATCGTGTTTTGATATATTGCTTAGGACATGATTATCTGCATGCTGATTGAAGCTTTTGTATAAATTTGGTTGTAAAAATAGTATTTTTTAATGTTTTAAGCTGTAGAAAAACAAACACCAAGCTCAGAAAATATAAAACTTTCATCCAAGTGATAAAGAGCATTTTGAATTATTACCTGAACTACAAATACAGAAAGTCTGGTGTCAGGAGTACTCCTTACCAAACTCTTACCTGCTTCTTGTACATGTTTCTCATTGGCAAACACAGCTGGTAAGAGTTGTGGCTCTGGATTGCACCAGCAAATTCTGCAGGTACCCTGTTCACTCATGATAAAACACAATTTTTATCAGTCCCGTAGAGAACATTAGGTTGAGTATGTGAACTTCACTTTGGTATGGCAAGTTCACACAGTTAAAAGGGCAAGTACTGCTGTAAGAGCATGTTTTAGGAGTTGGGTCATGGTAGTGAATGTAATGAAGCTGCTTATTTTGTTGTGGTGTAGTTTGTTGCATGAAGTACAGAGACTTTTTTCCAGAAGAATGGAGCTGAGGCTTGTCACACAGAAGAAAGGTCGTCTTGAAAATTAAATCTTCAGTAGCCCCCCTTGGAAAGGTTCTCCTTTCTGCCTCTCACTGACTAAATGTGCTGAAGTTGTCACATTGTCTGATTTTCTTTGTCTATGTAGTCCAAAATTTATTTTGTCCCTTGCTTTTTTGGATAGTGTTACCTCTTGAAATTATCATAGGTTACCCTCCTTGTCCACAAAGGTAACTGTCAGTTCACCTCATTAGAGAATTTGGTTTTAAAAAGATGAGTTTTTAGTTTCAGTCTCTGCAGAGAGCCTACTCAGAGGACTTAGCATTAGGCCTGATCCAGCAGAAAACTGTTCCCAGATTTCATGTGGCTGTGGATCAGGATGAATATAAGGACAGTCCAAAATAATGTCAGGTATTTTTTCTATTTTCAGTGGTTTTGCATAGCAGTAGTTGGTAACTTCTCTCTAAAGCAGTCTTGACTGAAAGTATCCCTTTAAATTTATATTCCAGCTTTGTAAACAATTCTAATTTCTACTTCTAGCCTTACAGTTCTAATTTATGTGTGCATCATAGTTAACACCTTCCACATACAGAACAATTTACCATGCATATATGACTTACTACAGTCAAATATGTGCAAGAGTATGTGTAGTTCTGCTTAATTTTGTGCATGGCTCTTTCACTTAGCAATAAAAAAAAAATCTTCCATTATAATTGTGGAGGGAAAATGTTTTACAAATGTAAACCCACAAAAGTTAGCAGCAAGGGTTTATGTGGGTAAGTGCTAACCAACTTTTAACTTGCTGGTTTGCACCTGCTAACACTGAACTGTTTGTCTAAGTGTAACTTTATCGTTATCGTAAAGTGCTGCAATTCATGGTATCTTCAAATGTATATGAACTAGAACTAATACCTCTTTTCAATTTACTGCAAAAAAAT
This sequence comes from Amblyornis subalaris, assembly GCA_018881555.1. Classification (NCBI taxonomy): domain Eukaryota; kingdom Metazoa; phylum Chordata; class Aves; order Passeriformes; family Ptilonorhynchidae; genus Amblyornis; species Amblyornis subalaris. Next base: position 1,946,637 of record JACAXG010000035.1, read on the forward strand.
TCTTCAGTGTTTACATTCTGTGATGCTAAAACAGATTAGGAGGGATGTTTAATGTGACGACCTTACTGGGTTTGTTTTAGTTCTGTTCCTTTCCCAGCCTGCCATGTGAAATTAATGTCATTGTTAAAAAATCTAGATTTTTATCTTCTTGGCCCTTAAAAATTGGGAGTGGTATTTCAGCCTTTTAAGGGTATCTTTTGCCTTCATCCCAATTTCTGGTTTATACAGAGATTAATTATTAAAATATTTTGGTTTGCAGGGAGGCTGTGTAGATTCAACAAATCAGAGCCTTGCTCTGCTTCTTATGACCCTTGGACAGCGGGATGTTTCCAAAGTCCTGTTGGGACCTCTGTCTCCATACACGTAAGTTGTTTTGTTCAGTTTAATTACACAGTCTTGTTTTAATTCACTAGTTCTATTGCACAGCCATTTTTATATATGGAAGACTTTGTCTGTGGTTATGAATAGAACAACTTGTACCTGACTTCAAATGAGACAAGTGGTGTAAGTTGGCTAGAGTTTATTTCTACAGGTTAGATGATTCCCTTCCTGTTCTATATTATTCCTCTTTCTGAGAATTGCAGAGGTGGAGTTGATTGATGGTTCTTGACCTGGGATGTATGTGTACATCAGTTTGCTTTTTGTTGCCTAGTGTACACTACTATGTTTTCCCTAGTGATCTCTCTGCAGCTGTGTCATTAAATGTCATATTTCAAATGGCTAGTCAAACTCTAAAGCTGTGATTTTTCCTAGGAAACAGCTTAAGACTTCAATTCATGGAGCTATGTGCTACTTCAAAGTTCTGTCCCTACTGAGCAGCAGAATCCTATGTGGTCCTGCAGTCTCGGCTTTTATTAAAGCTTTGTCTGCAGCTGGTAGTTGTTCAGAGGATAGAAAAAGACTAAATTTCTTATATTGCTAATGTAGACACAGTTTACAGAATGACAGAATCATCAAGGTTGGAAAAGACGTCCAATATCAAGTCCAGCCTTTGACTGAACGCTGTTTCTCAACTAGACCACGGTGCCTCATCTGGTTGTTTCTTTAACACTTCCAAGGATGGTGACTCCACCACTTCCATGGGCAGCCCATTTCAATGCTTAACAACCCTTTCAGTGAAGAAATTCTTCCTGATGTCCAACCTTCCCTGGTGCAGCTTGAGGCCAGTTCCTCTAATCCTGTTGCTGGTTGCCTGGGAGAAGAGACCAGCCCCCACCTGGCCACAAACCTCCTTTCAGGCAGTTGTAGAGAGCGATAAAAGTTGCCCCCGAGCCTCTTTTTCTCCAGGCTAAACAACCCCAGCTCCCTCAGCTTCTCCTTGTAGGACTTGTGGTCCAGACCCTTCACCAGTTCTGTTGCCCTTCTCTGGACACGCTCCAGCACCAAAATATCCTTCTTGGACTGAGGGCCCCAGCACTGAACACAGGATTCGAGGTGTGGCCTCACCAGTGCCAAGTACAGGGGAACAATCCCTGCCCTGGTCCTGCTGGTCACACTATTGCTGATCCAGGCCAGGGTGCCATTGGCCTTCTTGCCCACCTGGGAACACTCTGGCTCATGTCCAGCTGCTGTCACCAGCACCTCCAGGTCCTTTTCCCATGGGCAGCTTTCCAGCCACTCTGCCCCAGCCTGTGGTGCTGCCTGGGCTTGTTGTGACCCAAGGGCAGGACCTGGCACTTGGTCTCGTTGAACCTCACACCATTGGCCTTGGCCCATTGATCCAGCCTGTCCAGACCTCTCTGCAGAGTTTTCCTACCCTCCGGCAGGTCAACACCCCCACCCAACTTGGTGTTACATGTGCTTGATCCCCTCATCCAGGTCATTGATGAAGATATTAAACACAACTGGGTCCAGCACTGAGCCCTGGGGAACACCACTGGTTGGATGTAACTCCATCCACCACCAGTCTCTGAGCCTGGCCATACAGCCAGTTTTTTACCCAGGAAAGAGTGTACCTGTCCAAGCCACAAGCTGTTACTATAGTTCCCTGGGTCCTCCTTCTGACCATTCTCGTATGGGTATCACACTGGCCAACCTCCAGTCCTCTGGGACCTGCCCGGTTAGACAGGACTGATGGTACATGATGGAGAGCCAGCTCCCTCAGTACCCTTGGATGAATCCCATCTGACCCCACAGACATGCGAGTGTCTAAGTTGTACAGGCAGTCACTTACTATATCCTCCTGGATTACAGGGGTCTGTTCTGCTCCCTGTCCCCCAGTTCAGAGGGCAGGTTGCCTTGACGATAATGATCTTACTGTTAAAGACTGAGGCAAAGAAGACATTAAGTACGTCAGCTTTTTCCTCATCCTTGATGACAGTGTTCCTTTCCGCATCCAATAAAGCATGGAGATTTTTCTTGGCCTTCCTTTTGTTGTTAATGTATTTATAAAAACACTTTTTATTATCTTTCACAGCAGTGGCCAGATTGAGTTCTAGCAGAAACTGGTTAGGGAAACAGCATCCATTATCAAAAATTTAATTTACTTTATCAGACTTCCAAGTGATTTACTAGATCACAGTTATTTCTAAAGACTGAGCAGTTTTTCTTTAGTCAAATGAAGGGAGATTTGTTTATCTGACAATGGCATCAAATAATAAGAGTATGAACTGTCCTTTTTCGGTTATCATGGTACCGGTGCTGTATACGTGAAAGGTACAGTACTGTGATAACTGAAGAATGGTGGTGCCATCACATGAGAGCTAAAAATTACCTAACTGCTCTTCTCAACCCCTGATACCTTGGAAACAACATTCATCAGATTTTGAGGGGAAGACAGGGAAGCGTCCCATTGCACAGAGGGGAGGTAATCCCCTGTAAAGTAAGTATTCATGTGGAAGGTTTCCGAAGAATGGATATTAGTGTTCAAAGTGCACAGTTAAGCATATGAAACAATCCAATCACTTGTCATTGTCAGTATTCTTTTACTTTTTACCTTTTTTTTTGATTGTGCTAAGAAAATCAAGAAAATGCACTAGTTTATTTTGTAAGCAGGCTGAGTTCAAATTGGTGAGTTGTCACTTCCTCCAAGCTAGGTGTATTCAGCAGGGATAAAGGTCAGGAGCACACATCCTGAAGCAGCAGATCAGAAAATCTGTGATTCTGTGAGAATTTGTGACTCATAAGTCCTATGAGGATCTATTCAACTAGAATGCAGCTTTTTCTGCAGCGCCCCCATGCCCTCACTAGGGCTGCTTATAAAGCACTGGTAAGTGGCTTCCAAGCAACTCATTGGATACACAAGCTTAGGAAGTAAATTGCAGTACTGTCATGTTCCACATCATTGTCCCTTTTTTTCTCTCTTGAAGCTGTGACCTCTCTGCATTTAATGCTTGCATCCTGCAGAATCTGAAGCTATTTAAAAGCTATATCATGCTAGATTGGGTTCCCTGTCCAGCATACTGTAGCATGACTGTGACAGTTCAGCTGGCTGCTGACAGGACCACATGGGGACATGGTGCTTTGGAATATGTCCATCAGAATGAGGAAATTTCTTTAAGATTTGTGTATTTTTGTGGCAGACATCCTTTGTCTCAGCTAATGATGTGGAGTGGAAGGGCAGGCAACACCAAGAGCAGGGCTGTCCTGAGTGGCACTGGGGACATCAGACTGCATGACCAGCAGCTGTCTGCATTACCCCTTTCTTAGCATCCATATTTCACAGAAGTCAAGCTGAGCTTAAAATCAAATGTAGGGTGCTGGCCATGCCACTAACTCACAGAGATCAGTGTGGCAGGACAGACCTGTCTGCATGCAGGTGGATTAGCATGAGCCAGGGGTACATGAAGGACAGCAACAGGAAAGCCTAAGTCCCCCAACCCTGGGCTTTGTAAGAGTTTAGGGGCTTCAAGGTATGGGGTCAGAGTGCCTCTGCCCAGCCAAGCTGACATCTCCAGTTGTTCGCCTGACTGGGGGTGCCCACCCCCAGCTCCTCAGTCTGTCTCCTCCCGGAAAGGTCTCTGGCAGGACTCAGGGAAGCAAGTGCTGGAGTTGCTGGTGCTGCCAGACAGAGCCCTGCACAGGCCCCGGGGCAATTGAACCAAGAATGCACTGCTGGTGCACGGGTCTTCTCTCACACAGGTCTATGAGTTGGTTGCTTTGCCCTGACGTCTGAAGTGCTTGTGTACTTTTTGGTAATGCTTAGCAGGCTTTGGGGAAAAGACAGCACTTAGATAAACAGGCTTTTTACTCCTGTTGGTGTTGTTGGCTATAAGAAAGACCTCCAGTGTGGCTCATGTGGCTCCCTGCACCTAAGGAGCAATGTTCAGCTCTGCCTTGTTATTGCCTGAAAACACATTGTAAATTTTCAGCAAAATAAACCTTCTTTGTACCTTTCACCCCGTCCCTCAGTCCGCCAGCCTGTGCCTGCGTGTTTGGTGCAGTCTGCACTATTTTTTGACATGCCCACACACGATCCAGATCAACCTGAGAGCTAATACAAAGCTGCCTTCTGTCACGTACCCCTACCTTCCCCCTCTTTCTCTCCTATTTTCAGGGCTCTTACCACCTGTGCTTCTACTGCTGCAAGACAAAGCTGGCCTTTTGCTGCTTCTGCATTCTCCCTTGATGTCCCCAGGCAGCCTCCCCTTCACTCACACTCCAGTGAGCCTTTCCCATGTACATGGGGGCTGATATTTTTCTCACTCTGCCTTTATTTGAAAGGGAGAAGAGGCAGAGATGCAGGGTAGCCCACCTATGTGCAAAGAGAGGTATGGACTGAACTGATCCCACCAACATGTTGCAGAGTTTGCTGAAATACCTTTCCGTATTTTTCCCTGAGTCTCTGGCTCCACACTGCCTCTGGCATTTGTACAGTTTATTCTGTGTGCTCTTTGCAGTTCAGCATGCCACTCCTGCTGTTTTGGGCTTGGCTGCTTTCTTGTCCCACTGCCAAAGTCCTGTGAGAAAACCCAGCTAAGGAGAAGGCTGGCACAGATCTTGTTGCCTGTCAGCTTTACTGAAGCGTTTATGCTAGCATGTGCCCATTTGCCTATTATAGCTGCAACCAGAAACCTTGCAGTTGGGGAGGCATGGAAAAAAAGGTGCTTTTCAGTTCTTCCTTTCAACTGTTAATCCATTTGAGAGATGAGAGAGATGGTGTCTGTGCTGAGGCAAGTTATCAGCCCGGGAAGGTGTAGTAGAAAGGTGTACGTAGCATTAGGAGCAATGTGCCCACATTCACCCTGCAGAGGTATTCAGCAGATTGCCCCAGAGATGAATCAGATCATCCCAAGCAGAGACCTGTACAGGTAAAGCAGCCTCCCTTTGTCTCACTCCTGCCATTTCCCGTCTCTCCTCATGGATATATCTGAGTGCAGGAGCAGCAGCATGCCCAGTTGAAGTGTATAAAGCAATTTTGCTCCTGCAATTTTCATTGTGCTTCCTCACAATTTCTGTGAATAGGAGCTGCCAGGAGGCTTTTAGAGGCCTCATGATGTCGCGGTGGGGACAGTCCTACCCTCTTGGTCTCCTGCTTCCCATTTTGTGGGTACTTTCTCTTGATTTGTTGTAATGATGTATGTGTGATTAGCTTGCAATTATGCTTTCAGCATGTAGAGCAAATGCTTTTTTCAGTCTGCCAGACAAGCAAATGTGTGGACTGGATGTCCACATTCCCTTTCTTTAAACTAAGAAAGGCACATACCAATTGCTGGAGGAGATTAGATCTTAGTTCAAGACTGCAGACTTGCTTGTGGTCATGACTGGAAGAGTCCAAACTTCTGTCAGGAGCAATTGCAAATTTTCTTTTATAGTCTTTTGGTGTAATTGTTTGTTCCCTGTTTTGGAGAAGCCAGTAGAAATGTTTTCTTGGCTGTTTTTGGTTTTGTTCTTTTTTTTACAGTTTTTTGTGTCACTCACACTCCAGTCAGTGTTTATTTAGGATCACTGTGATTGTTTCGTTTCTTCATGCCTTTCTTTCTAAAATGATGAAAGGAAATTTTTTTTTCTGAAAATGAGAAAACAGGAAGAATTCTGATTCTGAATGTAATTCTAATGAAACATTTAAGTAAGAAGTGGAGGACTTGGTAATTCAAATCAAACACATGCTTTAGGATCTCTCTTAAAGTATGTACCCAACCTTTTGGCTATCCCTGTTTATGTTTTATTTCTGCTTTGAACATTGGGCAGAGAGAAGGAGAATCAGAGGTTAGTGTGGGGTTCGTATAACCCTGATGAAGAGTCAATGTCAGGAGTAAATGACCTTGCCTGGCTACATTTCTGTCCTTTCTTTCTTCCCTTCCTGTTTTCTCTTGCTGTATTACCAGCCATTCCTCTCTCTGCTCATACTGAGAGTGCAGAGGTTTCAGCAGGGGTCACTAGCCACTTCTACAACACAGGTGAGAACAGTGCTTGGAGCCTGTAGCCTTGTTTCTCTGTACTAAGTGATATTTTTGTATTTAATTCACCATGCTTATTGCTGGAATCAGTGTTAGTACATACTCCTAATGGGCTTTCTGTTTTGTTTCTTAAACTGTGTTATTTTCTCTCCCTCAGAATTGAGTTTCTGCGACACCTGAGGAGCTTCTTCCAGATCGTGTTTAAAATTGAAACAAAGACCCCTGAGGAAGAGCACATGGGCGGGGAGAAAGTCTTAATGACGTGTGTTGGCATTGGATTTTGCAACCTTAGTAAAACTATAAGATAAGAAACATCTACAGACTTCATGAAAGACAGAAAATGCTGCAAAGATCTAACAAAGTCTACCTGTCTCTGTACTTACTCTAGCGTAGGGAGACCTGTGATGATTCCAGTGCGGGGGTACGCAAGCTCACTGCATGTAATCAATAAAGCTGACTTCAGGCTATTTAGATCTGTGCTATTTACAAATGCAATGCCAGTATTCTGTGCTGCTTGGAGTGGCTCTCTGGAGTCTGAGCTGACTTGGGACTCTTTGCACTGTATTCCACTGAATGGGACACAAGTGCCTCATGTCACTGTGCTCTCAAGCCTTAATGAGGTGAGTGCTCTAGTTTTGTGTACTTACTGATTTCACTCATAGCTTTTTCTGAAAGGTCTAGATAGAGAGGGAAAACACAATTGACCAAAACAAGCTTTGCATTGCAAAACAAATGATCTCAACACAAAGATTCTTGAGGTCATTGCGGAGATAATATTGGCGTGACAATAAAAGCAAAGGTATGACAGTAAATCTTTTTTTATACATTGCATGTGGAGAATTTGTCAGATGCTTCACTCCTGTTTGCATTTACTAAATTCACAGAATCACAAAATAGTCTGAATTGGAAGGGACCCAGAAAGATCATTGAGTCCAATTCTTAAATGAATGGCTTCTACAGGGATCAAACCCATGACCTTGGCATTATTAGCATGCTTTAACCAACTGAGCTCATCTCAGGGTTGCAGTTTGAGAGGAAGAATAAAATATCTGTCTTTTATTTTTCCTTAACATTAGAATACTACAGAAGAGATCACAGCCTATACTGACTTATTTAAGCCTGATTTGCAAAGATGGGCATGGAACCTCCGTGACAGCTTTTGACTTATCACATATATTCTTTTTAGTTTGTCTCACATCCTATACATGCGGTTCACAATTAGTTGTGAGAAGTAGCAAAAATAGCTGTAGGTTTTGAGGGAGAAAAATATATTCAGTTACACCATCATATTTTGTGCACCTGCTGCCTTTTTAAAATGGTGATAATGCTGTATGGGCACTGCTTGGATTGACAGATGCAAAAAAGTTTCCACCAGGCTATAAATATTTACCCATGAAAAGCTTTTGGTAGATTCCAGGCAAACCTGCTGAAGTTAATGCTGAACTCCTGACACAAGGGAAGAAATTTATATTTGACTTCAGACTACATTTAGTGTGTCTGGAGTAGAATAAACTATGTCAAAAGTTGGTATCTAGAGAGAGCAAATACTAGTGACTGTGTTTTAATGGTTTTACAAACTTTATCTGATGCCACTGTAAAGTGGGCATTACCTCTGTAATATGAAGAATGTCTGTTGGACCCAAAAAGGACTTTGACAAAAGGTTAGGTATTTGCTTAGTGTTTTGTTAACTATTGCAGGCTGTGTAAGTCATTTTTGTACTGTATTTTTTTCTCGTTGCAATCTGTCAAATATGTTTTGGAAAAATAAAGTATTTTTTTTCCTACATAAGGTTTTCTTTCCCTTTAAAACACAGCAGACAACAACCGCAAAAAAAAAAAAAAAGCCTGAGAGTTTTTCCCAAGCCCTTCATAAGATAAATGGCTATCTTGAACTGATACGTCAAAAAACCAGCTTTGGGAGTTGCCAGAGAGGGAGGAAGGGAAAGGGCCATTCTTATAACTGAATAGCTTTCCAAAATTTGACTTGCAGCTAAGGAAACCCTAAATAAAACAATAGAATGTGAAATAAAAAAAATGGATTATATTTTTTACATTTCAAGTTACAAAAAGGTATGTAGGCAAGAAAGTATTTACCTTGCCCCCTTCTGACACTGTGTAATGAAAAAACCTAGAAACTTTATGATTTAAAATTACCCAAAATACAAGGAGCCACTGATATAAAAGAAGAAATGTACAAGCTAAGATTAATAGCCACTAGAATAAAAATATAATGTTTACATTAATTAAAGATTCAAGTTTGTGCCACAGCTCAGATTTCCAAAATTTGCCTAAATAAAAATTTAGAAGTATTGTCACAACTTCAGAAATTAGAAACTTTATTATTTTTAAGCTTAACTATGAAGCTGTGAGAGTTTTTCCAAATGTTCCAGTTGCACTGGGCATAGAGAAGGCAATGAGTTGCCCAGGTAGCAGATTTTTCAGCAATAATTATGTCACACAATCACCTGTGCTTAACCTCACTTGTAAGGTTGGACTACTAACCCTTAGCCCTGTTGCAGATTGCATAGCTCTATAGCACAGCACTTGCTGCAGGTCTGAATTTGCTTGTTGCTTTACAAGGAAAAACATGGGTATATGAAACTAATATGTTTTTCCAGATCAGTCACTCTCTGGAGAAATAGGAAGAATTCCAGAGAAGGTTTTAGGTAAGAGCTTTCTTTAAATTATTTGGCCTTCATATTCTGGGAAAAGTACTTATTAGAAGGAAATCCTGCAGATAAAAGCTGTTTGTTTATTGGCAGAACAGCAACTAACATCTGTTTTGGTGGTCTGATCACACAAGCAGTAAGATGGTTAATTTTAGAGCTGAACAGAGGAAATTAATTTTTGGTGAAAAAAATTCATAGTGTTGGTAGCCACAGACTTTATAGTAAAGATGATGGTTACTAGGAGACACATCTTTCATCTCAGTCCATCCATTGCAGAGTAATACTCAGATAACTGAAATTTGAAATTATTAGCTGTACATGAATAATCCTGTACTCTTTGAACAATCCATCAGCAATTCAGTTAATCCCTTTGGGTGAACAGCTCTGATCATAGAATCATAGAATGGTTTAGATTGGAAGAGACCTTAAAAGATCATCTAGTTCCACCATCCCCCAACCAGGTTGCTCAGAGACACATTCAGTCTGGTCTTGAAATTTCCAGAGACTGGGCATCCACAGCTACTCTAGGCAACCTGTTAGAGCAGCTCACCTGCCTCACAGTAAGAATTTCTTCCTGGTATCTAATCTAAACATCAGATTTTTCTTTCAGCTTAAAGCCATCGTCCCTCTGTCACTATGTGCCCTTTTAAAAAGTTCCTTTCGAGCCTTCCTGTAGGTTCTATTAGGTACTGAAAGGTGCTATAAGGTCTCCACAGAATCTTCTCTTCTCCAGGTTGTACAACCCCAACTCTCTCAGCCTGTTCTTATAAGAGGGAGAGGTGCTCCAACCCTCAGATCATTACTGTGACCCTTCTCTGGACTTGCTCCAACAGGTCCAGGTCTTAACGCTGTGTGCAGCACTACAGCTGGGGTCCCACAGGAGTGGCAGTCACAGTGGTGATGTGAAAAGTGTTTGTGAAATATGCCTTTACCTTTCATCTCCCGCCACTTTTATAATACCTGTCGTCAAACGTTTTTCTATGATGTTATGATGGTAGTTTGACTGCATCTTCTGTGGTTATGTCAGAAAATTGTTGCTAACTTGCTGTAGGACACGTTCTGGAGTAGAAGAGATTATACTGGAAGCAAAATTGTTTAATTCCATGCCAGTGCACTTTACCAAAGGCTTATGGCTAGAAGCCAGTGCAATAACTGTCTAGGGAAGCACACAGTAGGTAAGTTAGCTAGGCCAAAACAGTAAGTACATTACTGTCTTGGGTAATGTTTTCAAAATGGTATTTATGTTACTGCCAGAGCATAGGTACTTTCTCTCTTCTTCTTCTTCCCCATGGGTGATATTATGAGTCAAATGGATTTTGTTTCAATCCACTGAGGCATAATTCTCTGCTTGCAAGCCCTGACATTCACTTCCCTGTTTTTCAATCATACCCTTGAGACAGAAGCCAGAGGAAAAAAAAGAGAAACAAGAAAAGAACCAGTTTTCAGAAAGCATTATTTAGTCTATGAGTTTATTTCTCTCTTTTTTTTCCTTTTTTTTTTTTTTAGTATTGTATGGCCATCTCCACTCTTTTATTTTGTATGTCTGATGTACATCCACTTCAACTAGTCTGGCTCCAAAGGGATCGCAAGTGAGACACAAAACTGTGTCAGGGCAACTCTAAAGAAAAACATGGAAGGAGCACCTTTTGCAGCTACTGCTTAGGTCTTGGTAAGATATGTTTTAAAAGATCATTCCTGATGGGATACGTAGAGTGTTCCTTGTGCCTGATCTATGAGCAACAGTGACAAGCTCTGAAAAACACCTATAACCTGTTGTCAGTGGGAGGGGTAAAAAGGACAGAAAGTCCTAGAGGGAAGAGAGTGTGTGGGCTGAACTGTGTGGTGACAGCCTTGTATGAGTAACAGAAGTAAGTCATGCACTGTGTCAGAACATCACAATGTCCGAGTAGCACTTGAACTAGATATAAATTGAATTGTGACATTGTTACAAGACAGATCTATTAGGATGATTCATAGTAAATATGTAGCAATAGATGTCAGGTGTAAGTGCTAACCTTTTTCCTGAAACAGTAGCATTATGTATATACACTAAGAAGAGTGCCCAGAGCTGTATTTCCTGTGTACTAGAGAGTATGGAAATAACTCTGTGTGTGTAGGTAGCAATAAGGAAACTCACAGAGAAAACCTTGTTGAAAGTTGTATTGATCAAGGATATAGCCACAAGAAACCAAAGGACAAAATAAACTCTTTACGTGAGGGTGAACGGTGGCTGGGTGCTCATGGAAATGAAGTAGCAACTGCTCTGCACAACTGAGCACACACAGGTAGGCTGTGTCTTTGTACATTTGTCCTCATGCTGTATGTCTGCCACATTGTCACTCCCTCTTCTCGGTATCAGTTTTTCCATGCTTCCCTGGCAGCCTCCACTCTGCAGCTTACACAACAAACATCAGTGCTCCTTCAACAGTGAGCCCATGGTGGAAATCTGTAGGGCCTTGTGGAGACTGATCCATGTGAAGTATCTGGTGCTTAACTATGGATGAGCTAGTAGGATGAAGGGCTTGATTCCAGTGATCATCACTACATGTCAATGATACATCTCATTATACAAAATGCAATACGCTTAGTAGGGCACCCATGTTTGCAGGATGCCTCAGAAGTCACACCGTTTACGAACAAATGTCTTACTCCTTCTCACCATGTTTCCAACCTGCCACCATCCTGCTCCTTGAAAGTTACTTACATCTTTTTCAATCCTAAGCTGTTTCCAAGGATAAGAAAGAAGCTGATTTAGCAACTTTTTAATAAATGTAGATATATGTTTCGAACTTTCGATGAATGTGAATATATTTTATAAGTTAAGACTATGGTTCTGAATGTTCATCCGTCAGCACATCAGGACAGACAGTTTTCTTTGTGTGTCTGTTAATATAGTTTTGATTTGATATAATAAACATCTGCAAAATATGTCTAGATCAAAATATGGTTGAGTTTTGATTATTTACTATTTTTTTTAATGTAATGAAAGTGGGGGGAAAAAAAAAAAAGAAGAAAACCCCAACCTTATTGGCTTGTTTGTGTGTCAGCATTCAGAAGGTGCCTGAAGCAGTAAGGCTTCCTGAGAGATCTGTTTAAGTGTTTGTATTTAGAAACACATCTAAACATTCAAAATGTGACTGTGGGAAAGAATTTCTAATGCAGAATGTTTCTGAGCATTGATTGTAAAAATCTACTTAATAATTGATGCTGCAAGTTGATTATCCACTATTTTCACCTGATTTTGGGGACATAAGTAATCTACATAACATATTTTAAAAGAACACATCCACAATAAATCAGGACTAAATAAGACAGACTAGGAAATGGTATTTCTGTTTCTTTTGGAAATGTGTCTGTCAGGTTGTTAGTAAAAATATTGTTTCTTCATCCTTCACTGTTAATGTCAGTAGCAAGTTTTGCCTTGAAACAATGTCAAGATCTTGTTCTAGATTTTCTAAGCAACGATGTATGAATTCAAAGTGAAGAGCTCTTTTGACAGATCTGGCTTTTTCCATAGTATGTAGAGCATCTTAGAAGAACAGGCTATTAGACAAGGCACAGGTTTCTTAACAGTTTTTTACTCAACAAGAGGATGAGGGGGGCTACGCTACATCGGCTGGATGTGGCTGCTGCCTAAAAAGGTTTTCTTAATTTTAGTTTCAAAGTACAAACAAAGAATGAACATCTGTTTCAGTTTGCAGAGTTACATAAGCATTGTTAGCAGATTTTTTTTAAACTCGAAATTTATGGTAAGAAGTAAAAAGGGGCTGTAACTAATAGCCAAGGAGAAGGGTATTGTACAATCTTCAGTCTCACAGGTTTACACAGAAAAGAGAAAATTTTGTCAGAAATTTTTGAATTGTTGAGACATTGTAAGGAAAATACAGGAAACTACCAAAATCCTCATTTGCCTGACTGAAACACAGAGTGAAAACTTAATAATACTTATGTTAATGGCATTTTCTTCACTGAACTATCTTTCAAAGAAACAGCTGCTATGAGAGAACTTGTCTGTAACTTCTCACACCTTTTCAGATTTCAGTGAAGTGTCTCATTAATTTCCTCTGCCTTACGTCTTCTCCAGACAATTACAATGCTATTAATTAATAAACTATTTGAATTGTTATTGCCTAGTCATAGGCATATAAATATAAAAATGCATTGTTTTATGGAAGTATGCATTGTTTGCATTCCTGTAGTGAAATTCTTGGCTTTATACATTTTTATCCTCTGTTCCAAAGTCTGTGTTTTGGAGAACTGCCTTTGTGCCAGTGGTACAGAAGAATGAAGTGACTCATTTTTATCCCACAGGGAGCTAGACTAGAAAATATCAAGATTCACAGAACCTCAGGTCTGTGCAAACATTAGCCTCCCTTTATGATGGCTGTAAGCTTGTTTTGGCTCTACAAGCCCGAATGTCCGTGGCTTATTTTTGCTCTTTTTTATGTTGGTTTTGGTTTGGGGGTGGGTTTTTTTGTTTTGCTTGTTTGTTTTTGTTTTGTTTTGGGTGAAGTTTAGGTTTTTTCTGTTGTTTTGTTTATAGAATTTGTTCAGTTTATTTTGTCTACCTCTAAAGACTGAACTCTGCCATTTTTACTTAAGAAAGATTTCCATTGTGATATATCTCTTTCTCTGCTGATCTCTTCTCAGTCTTCCTGTAAAATCCATGGTCTTTGCTCTGTTGTACAAGCTGGCAGAACAGCCTCCACCATGCTGCAGTGGGGTTCTGTGTTGCTACATCATTTCACTTCTCTCTTCCCTGTATGTACACAGAAGCCTCTGCAGGCTGTCCCCCCCAGCCACTCACCCAGACAGCTTCCCTCTCTTTTGCAGTGGTCACTGATCTGCCTCCTGCAGGGATTGTCATCCAGGGTTTCTAAAATGGAAAAGTGAAGAGACAGATTGGAGTTCTAACTAAATCTGCCCTAGTAGTTCCTGCTGTGGAAACAAAAGCATTGTCCTCATCTCTTCCATCTCTGAGGTCTCCTTGAAGGCTTGCCATCTTGAAAAGTAATAGTCTTCTGCCTGAATCCTCTAAGTTTTAAAGTGGAACAAGAAAGCAAACTAAGTCTAACACTCAAAATCAAAGTTTCTTGCTGATTGGCATTAAAATGTATGAGCTGCTTTAAAACCAGTGGAATATTATGCTATTAAATGGACAATGAGCACATTCTTATAAAGTCCTGAGTCTCTGCATTGTGCAAGATAAAATCTTGATATAGAGCTCCACTTTTATGAAGTTGAAAGACTTTATTCTTTTAGGACCAGCTGTTAAGGAAGCCAGCCTAATGTTGTGTTTGCCTATCAGTACTTTGGGGTTTTCTTTCATTAGCCTTCCACTAGTGAAAACCCACACAGCATTTAATCATATAAGGTGTCTACCACTGCTACTGCAAAGACTATTTCCAGCACACAGACAAGGTTGGCTTAAGAGAAGCAGTTCTGAGGACTAGAGGCTACCTTTTAACTTCTTGCTTTTCAATGAAGCAGTGTGGGGAATAAAAGTCACAGAGATATAAAAGCACACAATGGAAGAAACTAATGTAACTGTGCTAGTGTTTCAAACATCTCCATATATTTGAAATGTTTAAATCTATTTTTAAATATTGTTCTTTAGCCCACTAGCATTTTATAGGGGATAAAAAAAAATCCCAACCCTTGCCAGCATATTTTTGCAGCACTAGCTCATATAACAAATCAAGAAACACAGATGCCATGGATAGTAGTCCAGAAGTTGTATCTCACCCACCATTCTCATGACAACCCACTTCTTCTGGTGTTACTGTAGCTGCTAACCAAATATTAAACTCAACAAGTTCTGTGTGTGGCTTGTTAGTTTCAGTTTTGGGGGTATGCAGAACAGTGGCAGTTCCAAGTAAAAGTAGTTCCCGTTGCAATCTTTTCAACTTGCTTCCTCTGCCGTGTACTGAATGGTAGCCTCTCTATAGATCAGCAGAGTATTTATTTCTGTTGCCTGCTGCAGCATCTCTTCAGCACAAACTAGCTCCTGTTTTCATAATTTCGGCTAATCAAAAATATCTCTGTCTGGGTTTGCTGGTAGCTCTAGGCTTTCCATCTATGGCTGACTCAATTCCATAGCAGCAGAGGAAGTAGAGCAGAAAACATCCAAAACCAGGAGGGTTGGACTCCCATGACTCATCTCAGAGGACTGGGTTTGATCCCCAGGTCTAGCTGTGTTGAAGGCAGTGCCAGGGCTGCAGGGTACTCTTGCAGCTTCTCTGGTCCCAGGACTGCCAGATTCAACAGTGCTCGACACTGGATAGGGCATTGACTGAAAACCGTGACAAACAGCTTTCCTTCATTTCTGTGGGTGAGAACTAGTTGTACTCTTCAAAGCAATTAGATAAACACATCTAATTGCTTTGATCCTTCACATGAAAGATATCGTGGGAATGACACACTCTGAAGCTACTCCCTGTGAGGATCAAGTCACTGTTTCTGCCTCAGGTACATCTACCTCAGCAATATCTTTTATAACCTAGAGAACACAGTTGAGGAAGCTCAATGGCAAGTGATACATACTCTTTGCCCAAGGGAGAGCTTTTGTGCTTTATTCTGTATTTGTGCCTCAGTGTCAGGGAATACTTACTGGAACTGCTAATCTTCCTCCTCCAAGAAAAGGAGTTTGTGGAAGCTATTTCTAGATCCTGAAATGCTCTCCCAGAGAGCTCCAATATGTGGTTTATTTCCATTACGCTACAAAGAGTGGAACAAGGAATCAATGTTTTTAAATGTAATAGTTGCCTGGTGCCTTTTTTTAATATAGGAAATGAAAACAGCTGCATTTGATTTATTGTTTTAATTACAAAGAAAGATCTTTAACTGATCTGACTGAAGTTCAAAAATAAAGGAGGAGAAAAAAAAGAGCGATTTGACATGGGTTTGATGTGGTTTGTACTAATGTATCTACAAAACAATAGTGAAAATTACTAGTTAATTAAACTTATCTAGCATCTGACCACACAATTAATTAATGAAAGCAGTGTTACCCAAGTGGTGCCCTGTGGGACAGGCCTCTCTCTTAAAAGTGCCTCTTAGCTGGTTTGCAGAGGTCCATGGCAGGGTATCTTTGAACCCAGACTGGGAATTTACTTCTTTGTGAAACCACTCTGCTCCTGCCAGTTTTAACTGAAATTGGCCAAAAGATTCAAAAGCAAAACAGCTATGCTAAAGACACCAAATAGTTTATTTTTAACATAAAATATTTTGATGTTACAGTTTTGTCAGTGTGCACATTTGATACCAACACCGATTCTAGCTGCTTTCTGAAGTAACTTTTTCAGAAATATCAATAAAGAAAAAGGTCTCATACCTACTTTCATTTGAGCAATAATAAATAAAAATATAAATAAAAATACAAATATACTTAGCATATTTGAAAAATCAGCAGACTGTGTATTTTTATAATTTTATTTCAAACTGGAATAGCTTTCTGATTTTAAACTCTGCTCACCCTTTTCCAGGACTGTGAATCAAAACTTGCTGCTACTGTGTGCTATCAACCAGAAGTAAAACTGAGTAGAAACAAAAGTGAAATTCAGTGTCTTTGCTTCACTGTGAAATACTGAGATGAGAATACTATGTGGAAAAAATAGCTACAAAAAAATTAAATTTTTCACGTTGAATTTACTATAAGCAATTTAGAGACTTCTAGAAGCAGTTCATAGAAGTTTCTTGTTCATATATTTGTGTGTGTATTAAAGGTTCTTGCTCTTACAACATCATAGAATAGTTTGGGTTTGGAAGAGAAATTAAAAATCATCTACTTTCAATGCCCCTGTCATGGGCAGGGACATCTTTCACTAGACCAGGTTGCTCAGGGTCCCATTCAACCTCGCCTTGAACCCTTCCGGAGATGGGGCATCCACAATTTCTTTGGGAAACCTGTTCTAGAGCCTCAGTACTCTCACAGTAAAGAATTTCTTCTTAATGTCTAATCTAAACCTACTTTCTTCGGTTTAAAGCCATTATGTCCCATCACTACCCGCCTATGGAAAAAGTCCCTCTCCAGTCTTCATGTAAGACTCCTTCACAGGAAGATTGCTTAAACTGGAAGGCGGCTATAAGGTCTCCCTGAAACCTTCCCATCTCCCTGAAACCTTCTCTTCTCCAGGCTGAACTCAAGAATCTCCATCAGGGTCTCTGGTGATTGATGTGAGTTCGGTAGGCAGTTAGGAAAAAGTGAAGATACGCTTGGTTCAGTTTTATGACATTGACTTCCGTATTGTAACCAAGTTGCCTAGTAATTGTCTCTTAATCGTGGTTCAAAATGAAAAAAAAAAAAGGATTAAAAAATATCATTGAGGTTGAGCTCTCAAGCAAGGAAATTCCAAAACTTCAACAGTTGACCTTAACAGGATTTTTGCTACCCCATTGTGTTTTCTTTTGTCCTTTTAGTTTCTAGCTGTATCATGCTCGCATCCTGCTATACTAAAGCAGATTAAATAATGCCAAAAAAACCCCCAACAAACAGGATGAAACATTACTGATGGAAATGAATTTACATAAACACTAACTTTTGAGGCTTCCTGGCTTTCACAGATAGATAAGTGCTGTCAAACAAGCTCAGGAAGGTTAACTTTCCATAATAATGCAATGTAAAAGAACCTGGACAGAGCGGCAGTTCAATGCATTTAAAATCAGATATTATTAATCAGTACACATTTAACTTCTAGAAACCTTAATTTTAAAAATCCATAACCGATGTTCTCATCTAAATGTCTATACACATCTTGAAACATAGGAAAAAATGCTAATGTGTGTACACATGTGAAAACACCTATTCAAAGAATAATCTTACTCTCCACGCACTGATGCTGGATCTTTATGCTGTCCTGAACACTGTACAGGATGAAGTCCTGGAGAAGGTATTCACATGAACTGGGCTGAAACCTTCAATTTTTCATTAGAGTACTTCTGGTCATTTTCTGAGTCCCTTTAAATATCTGGAAACTCCAAGACTGAATAGAGAAATATTAGTCTGTGTATATGACAGAAGTGGTCTATTTCCCGTATTTGACTAAGGTAAGAAGGGCTGAGGGGATTTTGCTTAGATTTTACAAAGTTAAAAACGGACCCTGGTCCCTCCAAAATCTGTTATGAGAGGTTTTCAATCTAGTAGACTTCTCTACTACCATGGGATTTTCAAAGACAATTTCTTTGTCATAAGCTATTTTCCTAGTGGTAAGCAGACCTGGAACAGCATTTAGGTTGGCTTAGTTATGAATATGAATACAATTTGTATAACAATAGAACCAAAAACTTTTCGAATTCTGTGGAGGGTTGACCCTGGCCATTTACCAGGTACCCACCAAAGTTTCTCTAACACTCCCCTCTGCAACTGCATGTGGGAGAGAGAATAAAGTGAAAGTCTTGTGAGTTTGTGCCTATTATGATCATAGGCAAAACAGACTGAACTTGAGGATTAATTGAATCTATTACCAATAAAATCAGAGCAGGATAATGAGAAGCAAAACCTTAAAAACACTTTCCCCCCACCTCTCCTCCTTCTCAGCTCTGCCTCCTTCCCCGCAGTGGTGCAGGCAGAAGAGGAATGGGGGTTAAGGTCAGTTCATCACGTTTCTCCCACTGCACAAGCAGACAAGTGCTTTCCCTGCTCCAGCACAGGGTCCTTCCCACAGGAGACAGTTTTTCATTAACTTCTCCAGTGTTAGCTCATCCCACAGGCAAAAACAATTCTCCATGAACTGCACTGTGAATCGCTTTTCCACAGGGTGCAGTCCATTGCGCACAGCCTGCTCCAGCATGGGACCTCACAAGGTCGCAAGTCCTACCAGGAAACCTGCTCCAGCATGGGTTCCTCTCTCTCCGGTCCTCCCTCTGCAGGTCCCTGCCAGCAGCCTACTCCAGCACGGGCCTCCCATGTGGTCAGAGCCTCTTTCGGGCATCCACCTGCTCCAGTGTGGGGTCCTGTATGGGCTCCAGGTGGGTGTCTGCATCCCCATGGTCCCCCATGGGCAGCAGGAGGACAGCTTCTTCACCAAGGTCTTCATCATGGGATGCAGGGGAATCCCAGCTGCAGCTCTTGAGCACCTCCTCCCCCTCCTTCTCCACTGGCCTTGGTGTCTGCAGAGCTGTTCCTCTTACAAATTCTTACTGCTCTTCTCTGGCCGCAATTACATCTGCCCAGTAACTTTTTTTACTTCTTCAATCTGTTATCACAGAGGCATTACCAACATTTCTGATTGGCCCAGCCTCGGCCAGCGGCACGTCCATCTTGAAGCCAGCTGACACTGGCTCTACCGGACATGGAGGAAGCTTCTAGCACATTCTAACAGAAGCCTGTAGCTCTCCCAATACCAAAACCTGGCCATGCAAACCCAAGACAAATTCACATACTATTGTGTTTAGGCACCAGTTAAGCATAGAAGATGAAAGGGAAAACACAGCAAAAAATACCTTAGGCAAGCAAAAGTTGATTAGTAAAAGAAGTGTTACTTGATGGAGACCTGGCATACTGATGGACTCCTGAGGCATTCGTATTGCAATCACTAGGAGTTTTGACAGCAGAGCCATTAACAAACACTGCAAGCTGAGGTCTGCAGTGTCTATGCTTCAAGGATCTCCTTCAGCCTCAGGTTGCAGTTTTATTAATTTTGTTTTGTTTCATTCTGTTAGCAGATTTTGAGGAAAAATTCAGACTTACTGACTCCTCAATGTATGGTACTAGTATACCTAACTGTTTGCTCTGACACTAAGAAAAAAATCACAGAGTGACAGTAAATTTGTTTTTCCCTGTAATGCCATTTATAACAAGCCATTTCCCATCAGTGGACTGCACATCAAAAATTTATTTTGAAGTTCTACAGTTAAGCCAATTGCTTGTACATAGTTGCCTGCCTGCTTTTTCCAGCTACATAACTGTTGGCTGCATGCTAGGTTTTATCCTCTAATAGGAGAAAGGCACATGTTCCTTAAAAGGAAATCCCATGCTGCTGCTCCGTTATGACTCAACTGACTTGGCAAGAAATTAATTTACTCCGTCCCCATATCAGATCCACACCAACCTGTGCTGAGCCACATGGATGAGAGTGTTCAAAGGATTGGAACATTTAATAGAACCACAAGCGGTGTGGAGATCACTGCAGGCCTTACTGTTCACATGAGGCAATCAGCTTCATTAAAGAGTAAATATAAAAATTACTTTATTTTTGTATCAGAAACTATTGAAACCCACAAAACCGGAACAATTCAATTTGAAAGGTACAGACGAAAATCTAATGCAGTACATGTGGTTGACTTGTGCACATGCTACCAATACAGGTAAGAAATACAGCAATACTACCATGCAATCTTTTTTAATCCAAATTTTAATCCCACTGAACATCTGGCACACACATCCCTCATACCAACCAAGAATCTGTCAGACAGAGCACTATTCCTGATCACTGTGGGCTATAAAGCAGGTTTCTCTGTCTTCTCCTTATATCACTTGGAGGGAATCCCAGAGAGGTGTTGGAAAATGGCAGCTTACCCAGCTCCTGGAAAATGTTAGGAAGGAAACAGGGCAGTTTTGGACACACAAGGAGCATTACCTGGTTCTGTTCCTCTGGCTTATAGAAGTAATTGTCCTGCACTAGTCACTGTAGTCTCTGAGCGCTTTTTAGTTCAGCAATTGAACTAATGCCTGTTCTTGTAGGGCTTTTTCCATGTTTGTTTGTTTGTGTGTTTGTTCCTGTGGGATTGTTGCATGATGCAACATTTTGTACCTGATCAAGAACACAGTGGGCTGTTAGAGAAGGAACTGACAAACAAGTGCATCGCTCACCAGGAGCAGCAATGAGGGTAAAATTTAGTGTCTGGAAAAGTACCTTTTGCATTCTTAGGTATATGTTCCAAAAGCAGTCTTTGCAGAAACGCATTACAGGTATTTTTAGGTACTTTCTACTGTCTCTCAGAGGAACAGATATCAAAAGGATGTCTAGAAGAGGACAATCTTGCCCTTGCTGTTGGGGCCCTCAGAGCCAAGAGACGGCTTTTTTTCCTAAGTTATATTTTCCCAAAGGGGATGAATTAGAAGTGGATCCTTTCAGAAGCTGAGTCATATACAAACCTGTATTTACGGGTGCTTTTTCTTCCATTCTCCTCCAGGAAGGAGGTAATCACTCATACGACTTCAGGAAATAGGTTTCAGAGAACGACTAGAAAAAATGAAAACATTTCCTTTAAGAGTGTTCTTTGCGCCATATATTTAAAGGAAAAGCATGTCTTTTTAACCAAAATATGTTTTTCTCCAAGGCTGGGCCTACTACACAAAGAAAAGGAGAAAAAACATTATGACATACGTACTTATCATTAAACAGTAAGAATTTTACATTCCACTACAAAAGTAGAAAGAAAAGTGAAATACATGGAATCTGACTTCTTGGATTTGACTTGAATACGTAACTTCCTTAGTGTTGTAATTTGTGAAGGTTTTGCAAATAATTTCCTGCTCCTGAACACAGAACAGGCTTTGATTTAATTTCAGCTGAAAATAATAAATCTAAATCCAACTATGAGAATTTTTGAAGGAACTACTACAAAATTTATATAATTTTCAGCTATTTGAATATGAAAATGAAACAAAATCTATTTCCTGCACACTAATCTCAGAATTTGGAACACAGAAGTAATCAAGTAAGTAAAACTAAGCCTTTTACACAGATGGCAAGTTTTGTAACTTGCTTTGAAAAGCAAACTAAATTTGAAGTTCTTACAACACCTGTAGAAATGATGGTTTGTGTATAATTAGTGGTATTTTTTCTGTTATTTGGGGATACATTTACTAAGTTTATTGTTTAGCATCTGTGTTTTTGGATTCTATGATTATGCCTGTGTTACTACACCCTTCACATGAGGGTATTCACATAGTGTGAATATGCAAAATGAAATCTGTGAACAGTACGGAGATGAATGATACTTCAACTCCCCGCCACAGGCTGACACTTGTATCCAAGCATATTAACATGCAAATGTATGGACATTGTATGATCATTTAGCAAAGAAGAAGGAAAGGGGGATGCTTAAATGGTAGTTAGATGCAAACATGAGATGTTCAGAGTTTTTGAGTGCAGATGCCTTTTAAAGGATTTGTTAAAAATTGATGTAGTAGCAAGAACTCTGATGAAAGTAACAAACAACCCTGAAGACACTAGTGAAAAAGGATATTTCATAGGACAATACTGTTTCTTGCTATGTTATACTAAAATGTATTAAAACTAATTATAATAGACAACAAAAATGCCAGGTACTGAAGGAAACGGAGAAGTAAAAGCTGACAGTGCCTTCAATTTACAACCGTAGAAGCAGTTAGGGTTAGCTTAATTAACAGTGATTTATGGCTTTAAGCAGAGAGTTACAGTTCTGTGTTTTCGTAGTGATAAGCAAGAAGTACGTTTTGGGTGTTCTTGGTGAAGGGTTTTAACTTTATACTTTAAGCTAAGTTATAGTTTAAGTAAAAAATTTAGATGTTACAATAGAGGTATCTATGAGTACGTGACATGATGAGTGATTCGTGGAAATACTGCCGCATTGCAGTCAGCAGGTCCAGCTAAGATAGGTCAAAAAGTCAAAACAATAGTCGTCTCAGTAACCTATTGGTCTAAAACACTATAAATTCTTGTTCAACACAGAGTCCTGTGACATTCGCCATTTTACAATGTATTGTTGAAATCTCACGCTGCACTGAGACTGAAGTCTGTTTGTTATTTTAGCAATAAATTGTCAAAGTTGCATCTGTTCCTCCTGATTGAGAACGTCCGACGCGATGCCAGGAGTGTCAGAGAAGCACTCTTGTAGTAAGATTTAAGAGGATTAGTGGAACCTACAAGGTACCATTAGATAAGCTGTAATGTTTGGAGTCCTAACACAGATTGGACTTCCACAATCCCATCAACTGATGGTATGCTTTATGACTCCAGAGGCTGAGAAACTTTGCAGGTCCAACTACATCTGACCCTGACAAATTGCTGAAACTTAACTATATAAGGATTTGTCATCTATTTCAGCAGAATTATTTGCATTTGCAGAGTTCTGTCCACAGAGATCTTGATGAGTCTTAAGATATGCAGTGAGCGCAACTAATGTACCATACTACTCTCCTCATTTTTTAAGTGATCTGGATATCAGTGGCATATTAGGCAATTATCCTTAGGGGGCATCAGAATATTTTTATTTTGGAATTTGTTTCCTTTCCCTGCTTGGAAGAAGTTTTCAGTGTCACTGCGGCATGTTTGTGTGACTTTTCCATACTGCAAACTGGGAAGAGACATTAAACATGAAAAGCAAATTATTAGAAATTTTCTTTGAGATGAAGGACTAGATATTATAGAGGAAAACATGCTGTAACTGACTTTATTTCAAAATCATCAGGTATTCTTCACACTGCAAATTCAAGAAAAACAAAGCAATGTACCCACTGAGATAATTTCTAGTTCTAAAACGGCCTAGATTTTGTTTCCTGTGAGATGATGTTATAGGACATGGGCATACCCTTTTCTTCTGCACAGAGTAAAAAACCATGTATCACATCACAGAAATGACAGTGACAAGATTGTCCTTAAAGAATTACATTTTGACAGTACCAAATTGCTAGCTGACAGGTAACAGCTTGCTTTGAAAGCACTGAATGTCACGAGCATGAGCCTGTTGGCAGTCCGAGACTCACCATCTATCAAATTTTTATATGGCTTTTTAGTTCTTCCCTGTCCCAGCTTGAGTTCTTCCTTTGTCTGACAGACAACCCAGTTCCTGAGCTTTCAGGTAAGGCATGTTTACTTGGCACAGACAAGAAAACAAGGAACACACTCGTCACGCAGGAAGTAACAGAAAAGTCTGCATTTCTAAAGTCAGAACTGTGCAATAAATCCCAGGCGGTGGGACAGAACTAGCACACACACACACTTTGCTTAAAAAACCGTGTATTTTTTCTTTGGCCCAACTAACACACGCACTACTGTGCAGCCAGACCGCAGCAAAGATGCACTGCTTGTTTACCACGGCTGAACAAGGCCAGGTCTGTCCCTCACACTCGCTGGCCAGATGCCCTTTGCCTCACTTCGGTCCAGCTTTCACCTCACCGCGGCTCCTACAGACGGACACTTGTGAGAGACAAGAAGCCCCTGCTGCCCACGCCGACTGTCGAGCAGGGAGCGGGGGCAGAGAGCCGCACTCGCCTGCTCGGCAGCGGTTCCGCTTCTCGCACTGACAAAACCCTTGTGCCCTCCTTAGTGCCGACGGAGCCTGACAGAGTTCCAGGCGAGTTTCGATCCCGCTCTCAGGCACATGTGTGACTCTCGGGGATGGTGTCGCACAGGGCCAGGAGCAGGACTCGATGACCCATGCGGGCCCCTTCAAACTCCAAATATCCTGTGATTCTCTGGCGAGGGAGCTGCCGCCTCCGCGGGAGAGCCGCGCTGTGCCTGCCCGGCGGCCGCACGCTGCGCCCGCGGCGCGAGGGACACCGGCCGCGCTCGGCGCCGGGAGCCTCGGCGCGGAGCGGCCGCGCCTTCCCGGGGGGAGCGCGGCGGGACCCGCCCCGCCCGCAGCCGCGCGATGACGTGAGCGGCGGGAGCGCCGCCCAGCCGGAGCAGCGGCAGAGCGCGGGTCGGCGCGGAGCTGCCGCCGCGTCCCCCGCCGGCGCCGCCGTGCATGGGAGGGAGCGGGCGGGACGCTGCCTGCGCCGCGCTGCACAGCCGCCGCCGCGGTGAGTGGGGCCGGCAGCGCCCGCCCGCCGGCGGGGCCGCGGGGGTGGCCGGGGCGGCGGCTGCAGCGCCGAGTCCCGCGCCCGTCCCGCGGGCGGGGGCTCCCCCCGGGCGGGCAGGGGCAGGGGCAGGGGCAGGGGCAGGGGCAGGGCGGGCGCTCGGAGGGCTGGCGGCCCTGCCCGCCGGGCGGTGTGAGCGGGGCACCGCGGCTGCTTCCTCCCCCTCCGCAAACAGCGCTCCCGGGGGCCGGGCCGGGGCCGACCAGGGCGGCGGCGAGGCTGAAGTGTGGCTGCCGCGCCTCCTCGGTGGAGGTGCTGTGTGTTGCGAGAGAACTTCCTCGAGAATACTTATTTGTGCCGTTAAAAAAAACCAAACCTCTTCGCAGGAGGGCAAACAGTCATGGAACCACGTTTGTGGTTTTTCTGTGTATGTCTCTATTGAATTTGCTTCTGGGTGGGGAAATGTTCCGTTAGGTGTGGGTTGTGAATTAATGGATTTAATTAATTTTCACAAGATAATTTCTTTTTTTTTTTTTAATAAAAGAATTGCAGATAAAACTTCTTCCGCTGTTTTTTTTTTGGCGACTGAAGTCTAATTAGAACCTGATGTGGCCTTGTCTTCGAATTTCTCACCTCTGAAGTCAGTGACAGGTGAGAAAATAACATCTTCCTGTGGTTGTTCATAAATTGTTTTATGCTGAGAGATGTTGACTGTATTCCATTTGGTTGCTGGGCAGAAGGAAACTTAATTGGGACAATTGTAATGGCTATTTACAGTTTTGAGTGTGTTTTTGCACTTGAGATTAGTTGCTTAAGGGTCAGTGTTTCTGGCATCTTAGCCCTGTAAAGCTTACCAATTTATTATCTACTTCTTCGTTTGTTCTATTGCTAGTTAGATTTAATGTATCTGTAATTTAGGTGAGAAAGAAGTATTTCTTAAGGTTATATTTTATGGAAAATCAATATTGATAAAAGACTGTAGAGAGATTCTGTGCACAGTTAAAATAAAGGTATTGTGGATCATTATATGGATTAACTTTTTTTTCCTTCCCTGCTTCTTAGTCTTCCTCATAACTGATATAGGCATAATACTGTAGTGATGTTCTTTGGGCATGCCCATTTATCTTCCCTTCTTAGGATTGGTGTCAGTAATTCGAGGATTCAGTAGCCACTACTGTCTTGTGCTTGATGAGAATGCATCCCAAGTGACTTACATAGCATAAATTTAGAATTTTGAATTAGACAACTTCAGTATTATTATATGAAATGACAGGGATTTTAAGCAGTGGTGCACTTTCCAGAGATGCCTTAAATTTGAGCTATTTACAGAGTTTTTAATTTTTGTAAGTGCCAACAACAGCAACATGGGGAAGTAGTATTTGGTGCTGGGAGGGGAAGTTGTAATGAACAAGAAGTACATGGAATGCTGAAAGTGGTCCAACATCCTTGTTCCTCGAATCAGGCTGACCGGAACTGCAGAATGGAAAACGAAAGGAGACTGCTACGGCTTTTCACTTGTAGCTGTTCAGAGTGATGATTAGGCTAATAAAAAAGTTGAAATCTGTGTAGAATAACCATTTCCAAACTAGGTGGGGGTAATGTTATGCAAGACCACAGAATACTACTAAAGTGAATGTCATTGCCATGTTGTACTAGCAGTGGCATCTTCGTGCTGAAGTTGCAAGAAAAGCAGTTGCTGAACGAGGTTGTTGCTTTGCCATTGGTCTCTTTTATCTCAGCTCTAGAGCATTTTTACAGTATGA
Organism: Amblyornis subalaris; assembly: GCA_018881555.1. Lineage (NCBI taxonomy): Eukaryota > Metazoa > Chordata > Aves > Passeriformes > Ptilonorhynchidae > Amblyornis > Amblyornis subalaris. The sequence goes on from JACAXG010000035.1 coordinate 1,973,131, forward strand.
TGTTATGTAAACAAAAAGCTAAGTGATGATGTTTGCAGTTACAAGAAATAACCTGACATCTCATCTGAAAGAACCTTAAAAGGATAAGAAACAAAATTCAGAAATGTAGTAGTATTAAACAGACAGTAATTAAATGGTGTTCCTTATGATTAAAAGAGTATCAAAAGTTACAAAACTTGTATTAAAAAGCAATTAACAGAATGGACCACACAATAATAAAACAAGTATTTGTTTTAATGGTGTTCTAAAAAAAACCAACTGGAGGAAGGCAACCAAAATCTGTTGGCTTTTTTTAGAGCAGTAACTGGAACTTTAGGTGGGAGGTTGAACTAGATGACCTCCTGAGGTGCCTTTCAACCCAAATTATCGTATCCTATGGCTCCTGTGCTGTTACAGACTAGCATTTTTGTTTCAACACCCCCTCTACTTTTTATCTAGGCTTGCATGCAAATGTAATCGCTGTCATTAGGCAGCACACAGTTATATTTTTTCATTTGATTTAATAGAATTAATGTTTCAAAGCTTCTGACCCTGGCTGTGCACTGATTTTGGTGAGTTCCTTACGTATTTATATGTCCCATGGGGTTCCCAGCATGAGCCCAGTAAGATGACTAATATGAATAATACTAGCATGATCTGAGTCAACATTTGAGCTCATGCTTACGTTTGTATTTCTCTAACTTGTTTCAGATGCAATTTCTTTATCGGGAGGTAAATGAGGAGCTTTCTTGAATTTCTGAATATAAGGTCTTGCAGATTATTCTATAAGATAAATCTGTCTTTATGGAGATGCGAAAAACAGTTCAAAAATGTGAATATACAAGAAGCTTCTTTATAGTAGATCTGCTGGAGAAACTGTAGTCCGGTTTTATTTGCCACATACAACTAGATGCTTTTTGCTGCATGCTGTGTTCATCTAGAGAGTTTCTCTCATGAAAATGGATTGTATGCCTCTCAATACAGTGAGAGCTACAAGGCACAAGTGTAGGGTAGGTTGTCACTGTCAATTGCAACCTGTGAGATGCTGGAAGAAAAACGGTGATGCCTCACTCAAATGTCAAGCTCTGTGAGTTATGCAGTACTGAATGCAGAAGAGGTCTGGTTCACATGGACAATGATAATGCCCATGTGTTATGTAGAATGACTTGCCTAGAAGGCAATTGTCCATCTAATTTTGGTTATGCAATTACTGTATCACACAGTCAAAGCTGAATCTTTAAACCTGATTTGTAGAAAAAGAAGTCCAATCTGGTGCTGGCAACTATTGATTTAAAATCAATAGAAGCATTGTCTTTTTATGAGGTGAGTTGTCTCTGCATCTGCCTTTGATGATTAGTTCCACAATAGTATTACACAGTTCCTTTTGTTGTTAGTAGATTGCTTTTTAATCATGGTTGCACATTTCCTTTTATTAGGAAGGGAGGCATTAGCTCTTTGATTTTCTGTCTTCTTGGCTTTCTTCTGGTTTTGTGTGGTGATTTTTTTGCGTGGGTTGGGGGAGGGGGTATGTGTGTGTTTTTTATTTTCTTAGAATCTTTGGTGTTTGTTCATAGCTCGTACGAATCTATGAACTGATTTTGGTTTTCTGTGGTTTTCATGATGTCACGAAAGATAATATTCCAGGTGAATTGAGAATGTTTTCAATCCCTTTCCTCTTCATTAGAACACTTTGTTTCTTGTCTCGCTTGTGCCTGTATTAAGCAGAGATTCTGTTGAGCTGCACGTCCTGTGAGGTGATTGTTTTGTTTATTTGTTTACATTTGGCTTGAAATTTAATGTCACGTGGGAATAACTGCAGGTTTTTCTTTCAGGAGTTTATTATTCTGTGTTTGTTGACATCAGATGTTATCTGTCTTCTGGTTTTTTTGTGCATGGCTAGCTCTCAGTTTTGATCCTGCTCAAGTCTCATGTAAGCCGGTTATCAAGAAAGTTGTTTTTGGTCTAGGACTTTGAAAGTGCTTGTATGCTTGCATAAATATGTATGGTGTGGTATTTCTTGCTCTGCATGCATCCCCATATGCGACCTTTTCTGATATTTACCCCAGTTCTTGATCTGTGTGTTGTTCATGGTGTAGAGTTTTTTATTGACAGTCCAGTGGAGCTGTTTTAGCTGGTATTACCTTTATCATTCTGCTTATGTGCTTGAACAGTTGCAGTAGATTTCAGGACTTCAGCAAGACTTATGCAGGTGTTTTAAATAAATGGATTTATTATACGCTTTCGAAGTATTGTGATTAAAGTTATTTGCATGTATAATTAAAAATTTGGAAATGCTTCTTTATGTGACTTCATTGATCTCAAGGAATTTTTTTGGTAGCATTTAATGAGAGTAACTATCAAATCGGTCTAAATCAGTTTGTGAGACTTTTTTTGCACGGTCTACATCATCCTGTTTACCAAAAACAATGCAAGAATTTTGAGGCGGCCTTGGGGGGAGTGGATAATATCTTAGAGGAATAGTGTTAGTGTACAGGTCTAGTATGCTTTAAATGAATATCTTCCATCTTTGCTATTCATTAGTCTTGCCTGACTACTAGGATATCATTGTTGTGACCAAAATGTTAATCAGTATTCAATGTGTCACAATGCTGGCTACAGCTTGGATTTCTAGCACTGTCAGATATTTCTAAATTAAGAAAACCTTTGCCTTCTAAATATCCAATCTTGATACATAAATACACAGTACGTTTGGTACCTGTATTTATCAAACAGTTTTTAGAGGCCTCAGTTACTCAAGTGCGTTTAGATTGGGAGGTCTTTTAATTTCAACATGAAATTGTGGGATTACTTGCATGGATTCGGTTACAGAGGTATGGCTGCAGGTGGTGTCTGAGTTATGTATTAGGTAAAATTTGACTATGAGACTAATGCAAGAGCATTTGAGGACAAAGACAATTGGAAAACAAACATGAATTCCTAATAAAAAAGGAGTTTATAAACTATAGAGAGGGAATTCTAAACCATGAAGTCACAGAGATCTAAGAATAAGGTGGAGTTGTAGTTTCACGATGTGTATTAACTGTTCTCTTGAACTGTTTCTCATTCTCAAGACTTTTCTTTCCTTAGCCTCTCACCAAAAGTGGAATTTGCTGCTCCCTTGGTTGTGTAAACACAACAGCTTTTTGTAGGGCTGTGCTGTAAACTGTATCACAAGTGACCTAAGTTAAAATTAATTTTTTTTTCTCATTTGGAACAAGTGGCACGAGGGAAAGGGAATGGATAGGATAACTTCTTAAGCTGGCTTGCAGTGTCAGAGAAAATGTTGTGTAACCACATCCTGGATAACCCCAAAGATGGACTGAGCTACAAAAGAAGTGTTGGGTTCCCAGTGGAATCGGAGGGCACTGGATTGCACAAGACCCAGATCCTCAGCTGTGGGCAGTAAAGCATGTGTCAATCCAACAACTGGCTCCCAAAAGACTGAGACTTTGGAACTACTGTAACAACTGTGTAAATAGGTGCATGGTTATCTTTTAATTGCTGTATACCTGGATCTTCATAAACCTTTGTAACTATGCTCTCTGTCAGGGAGCTTGTGAAAAAATACTTCTGGTTGCTTTTCTCCTAACCTGGTTCCTTCAGTTAAAGGTGATTTCAAGGTAGTTGGCTAACATTAGGGCACTCTATTCCTGTGGGTCTTCTGGTCTCTAAAACTGGAGCCTAACACACTAAAATGATGTTTTGGACATTGAAAGGACGATGGACTTGTACTGAACTTCAATAAATATTCCAGAAGCATGCTTGCAGAAGCTGGGGAAGAGCATGTTAGACCTAAGTTTGTGATAACAACCATGCAAAACTGTTAGTAAAATGTACGGGTGCTGTGCAAAGTGGATGTAAAAATGAGCTGTAATCTTCAGTTTTCATTGTTATGCGTTGGCAGACCTAAAAGCAGTCTGATGAATCAGGCATGCATCAACGTGGAGAATAAATAAACCAGGGGATTTATTTGGTTGAGGTTTAATGAAATTACACTAATATCAATCAGAACCAAATGAATTTGAAGCTGTATCTGCAATATAGTTGCATGTGTGATTGTAACACACATAGGTGTACCTGAACTCATTCATATTTCAGCAGCTGGAAGCCACAGCAGTGTAAACTGTACAGGACCCTGAAAGTTTGACATTGCTATCCAAGCTGGTTCAGGTGTATTAACAGTGTTTAGAAGGATGTCTTTAGACTGCAGCAGCCTTAAGCTATGCCGTAATTTTGCTGGGCTTTAGTATTTTTCCAGGTCTGTGTTTCCAAAGAGCTCTGCTGCCTGCTCAGATTGATAGCTCGTTGTTCTGGTTTCAGCCAGGACAGAGTTAATTTTTCCACAGTAGCTGGGAGTGGAGCCCAGAGCCGTGTGGAAGTGTCTAGGTTGTTATTCTATGCTATGCACTTCATTGGTGCTGTCTGAAGTAGGGGGTCTCTCTTTTGGAAAGAAGGGTGTGGCTTCGGGTCAAGGTAAAGCCTGGTGGGAGGAGGAAAACTGGGGTCCTTGGGGAGTGTTTTGCATGTAAACTTTTTGTACACTTTTGTTATTAATACTGTTGTTGTTACTGTCCATTTTCTTATCTCGTTGCTGTTTCCAGTAAATTGTTCTTATCTCAACCCGTAATCTCTGCCTTTTGTCTCTCTCACTGGAGCAGGGATGAGGATGGAGCAGCTAGGGTTTCTTTTTAGTGGGAGTACTAAATTGGGAATACCATTCCTAAACCAAGACACTTACCAATATGTTTGCCAGTTAACTCACGAAACTGAATGTAAACTCACTTTGGAATGCTAAAATGTTTTTACTTTGTTTTCTAAAAAAGATTATAGTATTTGTCAATTTTATGGTGGTTCAGTGAGTTTTGACACAATTTTTTTGAACTCTTGAACCTGAGGTAAAAATTTTTGGGTAGGTTGATAATACATGATGTTTGTTTTTGTAGTTTAAGTTGTTATGCTGTGATGTGGTTGTGCAGTTGTTCTGACTGTGCAGGGTGGTGAAATAATATTTCTTAGTCAGACTTTTTAGAAGGATATTTGAAGTTTGTCATAACTTGATATTACAGCAAGTTAACCACATGCCATAATATGCTAGAAGGCATTGTCTGTTTAGTTTCTTATCCTTGCAGTAGCCTTGTGGACTTCTTTACCAAATTCTGTGAAAGGTCTTTGAGCAGCTTTATATTTAGATTATTTGAAGCCATTTCTGGAAATTCAGAAAAACTTTACTTTTGAACAGCATGTAGACCACTTGGTGCTTTGTGTTAATGTGTCAAACTACTTTGCTCCTTCTTCAATATATGTTATATGTCTTGGATAAGAAACTCAGTATTATTTTGAGTCGCTGCAATGTAGCTGAAGTGTTTCTGACTGAGAATGCCTAAGGGCAAGTGACCTTGAGTGCCCTTTCATACAGTTAATAGGTTAAATAACTGCAAAGCCAGGAAAAGTGATGGTCCTCTTTCATGCTGAGGAGACACAGAATGAAAACAAGACTGTATCATCCCTGATCTTCAGTGGACAGGCAGCTAATAGAGATGAAAAGGATTTCTATAAATTACTGTTTGTTTTAAAGAAAACTGTTTGGAGTTTAAAGAAAACTGTTTGGCGTTTATACTGCAAAAGCCTAAGTTTAGTCAAATAATGTAACTTTTGGTTCAACAGAGATATTGTATTTATAGAACCACGGAATAATTTGGTGAGAAGGGGACCTCAGTTGGTTTCTGCTCCAAAGTTCTGCATAAAGCAAGGTCAGTAAGGAGGTCATGGTGGGTATGAAAGCTGTATTCAGGCAGGTCATAAAAACCTCCAAGAATGGAGAAAACCCCTGGGCTGTCCTCTGGTTGTCAAACTTTCTCTTTATATCCTCTTTGAACATTTTGTGTTTCAACTTGCTCCTGTCATCTCTTGTCCTGTAACAGCTTGGCTCCATCTTCTGAATAACCTCCATGTTGGTACTGGGGACTGCTGTTAGGCTCCCCCAGTCTCCTCCAGGTGTCTAGCCCTGCTCCCGAGTCTGTCCTCACAGGATCTGTGCTACAGCCTCCAACTATGTAAGTGGCCTCTGCTGTAAACTTGTTCCTGTTTGCCAGGTTTTTTTTCCTGTGTTAGGGCTGTGGGATAGGGCCTAGACACAGAATTTTAAATTCAACTAGGATCTGAATATTGGCAGATTTCTAAATAAAAGCCAAGACAGTAGGTGGTCAGAGACTTCCCAACAACCAAGCTAGGAACATATTCTTCCCTCAGTTTACGTGTAAAAAGTAATCACAAGATGATGAACTACGTTTGGGTTAAATCCTTGAAGGATATTGTGACCAGAAATGGGCTGTTCACCTCGTGTAATTACTGAGCTTTCATTCATCAATGAACTGGACAGTTTGGGAAATAGAATGTGTTTTGATAAATTTATTTAATTACATAACATTTCTTTATAAGCACTGTATTAGATAATGTCAGCTGTTTTTTTTTCCAAAGTTTCGTATGCTTTTGTTACATTTCAATTTTAGAAATGCAATATGCCAGGAGTAAGTTAAAAATTACTGTAGTTGAAAACTATACCCAATGTACTTTTTAGCATAATGTAATTAATTAAAATTCAAAGTCTAGATTGAACTCAGGAAGTTCCATCTATTCTTACATAAAAATGCACCATAATGTGTCTTGTTTAATTAAAAACATTAGTGCAAAGAACTGTTTGGCTGCTTCAGTGATTAAACATGTGGAACAACAGTTTAAAAAGCAACTGCACAACATGAGTGGTTTATATTAAATGTTCTCTTTAATTTCAGTCATAAAGAAGATATTTTAAATTAATTTGAATAAATCAATTTGTCTGGCCATTAGATTGCTGAGTACTTAATTATACATTGCATGCATATAACACATGTATTTATATTTGGGGGGTTGTGTTTGTTTTTTTTTTTAATTTTCTTTTTTTAAGTTCACTTTGATTCTCTAAGATTCATGAACTGTTAAACCAATTGGAACGTTTGGAGTGTTACGGTCTTTTGGTTTTGTCAGGTCATTAAACTCCAACCAGTTGAGACCAATGCATTGTGTTTTGTTGGAATGAATGTCTTCTAGAACTAGTTGCAAGGATTGACAGTGCAGTTTGGTTCTTTCATGAAGCTGGATTCCTGTGTACAAGTTCACAAGTCAAGTTAGTTTTAATATTTGCCTTTCTTAACAGTTGCTCTGTGATCTCATTGCTTACTAATAAAGTTAATTGTGGAGTGCACGTTTTTTCCCTTGGGGAACATGAATATATCATGGATCAGTATGCCATTTTTTTGCATCATTTAATGAGGTCTAAATTTGTTTAATAAGAGCTTGTACTAGTGATATTATTTCTGCCTAAAATTCTTCTATTTCTTACTAAGATTTGCTCTTGTACTTGAGGAGCTGAATCTATATGTAATGTTAGAACACTTGCCTTCTGTTTCCACTTCTTTGTGGTTTATATCGCTTTTTAAATTTTGTGTTGCTGCCTCTTTACAGATTAAAATGACCTAAATTATTAGGCTGCTTTCTTGATTATTTAATATTAGTTCAAAAGGGGAAAGAAGAAATTTTAAGGAATCACATTGTTAAGCAAAATAACATCTCAATTGCTTCTCCTATTAGGGAGAAGTATTTGTTCGAGGGTAGTAAACATGCATGAATTACCACTATGGTGTAACATATCAAGTTGAAACAATCTTTGCGTATTTCTGGTTAAAAAGATAATCTAATTTCTCATCTTACAATACATCGCAGTGATTCTAGAATACGTATCTGTTGTTTGGTACGGTATCTTTCTCATCTAGACATCATTTCCAGTTACTCACTGAACCTTTAGAGGAAGAAACTAAGCAAACAAAACTGATGGGCATCCTCTTGCTGTCAGGGAGATAAGATGGGAAATCATTGTCACCAATGACACCTAAAGGAGGAGAATGAGAAACTAGGGGAAACAAAACAATATTAAAGCCTTCCTGGCAAAAACATACAAGATGCAGCAGCAAGGTTAAATGGGCTCGTAGACTCATTTGCTAAGCTTACACAGCAGGTGGTAGAAAAAAAATTGTTTTAATTTTAAAAGTGAACTTTCTAATACAAATGATATTGCACCACACACGAGATAACTATTTTGAACCAACTAATAAAAGAAGACAGCCTTAGTCAAAGACACTGTGAAGAGAGCGTAATATAACCTTATTGTTTCGAAATGGTTATATTTCTAGTGTTGTAAGAAAAGGAATTTTCTTCTTTTACCGCAACAATAAAAATACTGCTGCATTCTTTTCTCACAGTAGTGAAGCATGAGGTGAATTTACAGACAGAAGCAGGAACTCAATAGGATTCTGGAAATAAAATGGGCTTAAAGTAAGGAGAGAGCAAGAATTTAAACAGCTTTGTCTCATCATCCCTCCAGATGTCTCTCTGTTCATTACCTTCTTACTATCTCATTACTCTTCTTTTTTGGAACTTTTCTGTCATGTTCAGCCACATCTCTCCTGTACTGGCTTTGTTGCTTTCTTACATTCCTTCCTCTGGTCCTATTAATAAAACAGCCATTAGCTGTTCTGCTCTCAGTCAAGTAGGTTTTAAGATTGCTTTCTGATCTTGACAGTAGTCAAGATCTGACCTACTTGGAACCAAACTTCATGGCCCAAATCTAGCCAAGTATTTTGTCTTTCAGTTTACATTGCTGAAACGACCTTTTGTCTTTCTGGGTCTGTTTTCCTCAGATTTGCCAGAGGAAACTCCCCAGTCAAGTTTTGAGTCCCTCTGGAGAGAAAATGGGAAGAAAATAAAATAAGCAAAAAGCACTTTACAGCACATTAAATATGATTATATTTTCAAGCTGGGCTAAGCTATATTAAAATTATCTGGGAGGCTGGAAAATTGATTTTCATTTGGAGGAGAACTGCTGCTGGCTTTGAAGAAGAAATTACTTTTGATTTGTTAGTGGAAGAAACAAATTGCTTGTGAAAAACAGGTTGTGAAAAGACTCAGTTCTGTTAGCCTCAGTAGGCAAGGGTGTGGTATTTTGATGAGGATTTCTTCTGAAGTGTGAGGAAGGAGAAGTATCAATATTTTGTCTGGAATGAAAAGAGAAACTGGCAGGTTGCTTGGTAGTAGACTGGATGAGAACTGATGTTTAGTCTGAACGCAAGGATAATGGTAGGAAGTCAAAATATATTATGAATGAGGGAAAGAAAATGCAGATGACAGATAATTAAGAGGGTGCAAGAAACCCTGAAATTAGCTCGGTTGGTTAGAGCATGATGCTAATAATGCTGAGCTTATGGGTTCAATCCCCACACAGGTCATTCATTTAAGACTGGAACTCAATGATCTTTGTGGGTCCCTTCCAACTGGGAGTGTTTTGTGATTCTTGAAGTTGTAAGTGTCCTTGCTTCTTTCACTGTAAAGTGTCACAAAAGTGAACTGAATGTTCTGTTAAGGTGTGGGTAGATGAGTGGTTCTCTGTGGAAATACAGGCAGGTGCAAGTCCTTGTATGTGCCTTTTTAACGTTACTGTTACTGCACATGTTTAATTATTCCAGCAGTAGTAACTGTTGGAAAGTACTGAGTAATGTCAAATTTCAGTGAGGCTGATGTGTTGAGAGTGGAGAGGTCCTTTGTTGTGATAAGACTTTGGACTTTATAACCTCAGTATAGACAATTGATCTAGGAAAAGATTGATGCTGGTAAGTGTTTGAAGCAGCTGTTCAAGTGCAAGTGTCTTGCTCACTTTTGATTCATCATAGTTGAGGACTAGACACTCTGGCTGTATGTGAGCATTAAAGATTTCATAATTTAAACTAAAATTTTCTCTAAACTAGTATTTATTTCCTCAGAAAATGCTGCATCTTACACATGTGTGTGCACACATTCCTTACTTCTTTTTCACCAATACCTTTTTAGTTTCTTGACAGGGGAATGAGCAGAAATATATATTTCAGCTTGTAGTGCTTTCATTATTTAGGCTGTGTGATGGAATAAAGTAGCAGCTTAATAAACCTATTATTTATGACACCTTTTTTTACTGACACAGATCATGTACAGGATTGGTTTTGCAATTGTAATTGGTGATCTCTCCTTTCCTGTTTGTTCCTACATACTTTTATTTTAAAATTTTGTTTTATCTGTGTAATGGATGAGGCCCTTTTGAAGTCAATTAAAATATTGGATCACAGTACTAATTCACTGGGTGCATTGGTGGTGAATTGCTACATAATATAACTGTTACTGAAACAATTACATACCCATAAATACACGTGTGTTAATGCAATGTTTACTGTGAAATGTTATACAATTCTGTTGCTTTTATTAAAGGGAATCTTTAGTAGCATTTCCTTGCATACATACATATACAATAGTCATTCTGTATTTTAAATTATGACATGCCTCTGTTTTGTGGAATATTGGAGTCAGTCTAGGTAATGGTTAGAATTCCGTATGCTTTCAAAACACGATAGAACATTTCAAATGTATTACTGCTAATGCTCCTGTTTCTGCTAGTTTTAAAACATTTGAAAAGTACTCTCGGTGTTCAGCAAGTAGATCATCAAAATGCTACTGTTGGACTAGTTCACACAAAGTCTGGCTTTAGCAAATCTCATTATATGATTACAGCCATACTTAAAGTGTTAAATTGTGTGTACAAGTAATGATAGAAATGGCAGGTCAGCTGTAGATTACACAGACTGTATGTGGGAGTGTCAGTTTGTTAATTTGTCTGTCTTTTTGTTTTTGTTCTTGTAACCTGAAAATGCTAGAGCATCATGTTTACTGTCAAGACTACTATGATAACTAGACCATTTATTTGGAACAGATGCATGATATCTAGACTCAGTAACAGTAACACATCATTTGACATCTGCAATGGTGTGTTTCTTTCACACAAAAAATAGAAGATGAAAAAAACCCTTATGTAATTTTTAGCTCACTAATAGTGCTGGAACTAATGAAAGTAACGGTGTAATCTAAACTTCATCACAGGCAGAAATGAAGTAATTTGCAGTGCAGAAGTTAGAAATAATTAGCAGTTTTTCTTTGTGGCAACGCTACCCTCAGTGATTACATAAAAATGAGTTTTCTAGAATCTTTTACTAGATATATTTTCTTACATATTCCAGGGTTTATATAAATTTTTAAGTTAAGTTGTTTCCCCATTAGAAGTCATTCTTTGGGTGTTGCCTGTTTGCAGATAATCCTGTCTTGTAAAGTTCAGTCCTCACATAAATAGCCTAATCAATAATTTCTACTTACAATGGATTATTTAAAATTACTGACTTGACAGCCGTTATACAAGAAGACACCGAAGATTATCAGCTCCGAAAACAACTTGTATGCTCTAGAGTGATAAGGAAATGAAATACTAGGCAGAGCTGGCTTTTTTGTCTTCTACCAAAAGGAAAAAAACCCCAGACCTCTCAAAGGGGCAGAATAAGTTCCTTTGAGGAGTTCAGCTGCTAGGAAAGGAAGGAGGAAAGAGGAAATGGAGAATGCCCAGAATAAACAAAAGAAAAGGAATTTAAAGTGGGGAACTTTTACAAAATACAGAATAGATCGGGAATATAGAGTAAAGTGAAAAGAGGAAAAGCAGGTTTCTTTTTCCCCTCCTTTTTTTTTCTTTTGTCTTTTTGAGGGCAGGGAGAGGGTTATGATATATAAAGAGAAGGGAGGAACAAAACTGGAGCAAACATGCAAGGGAATTTAGCTGCCAGCGTAATTGCAGTACTGCTGAACTAAAAGCTCAGCTTGAGAAGTATTTTGAGGCTTTGCAGGACCAGTACAGGCAATATATTTGCATTTGTGTGGTAAAGGGAAAAATATTTAACCACTTGCCCAAGTCAAGCTACAGCATTGAAAAAGCTCATGAAATGAAGGGCCAGTAAGGGGGCCCTCAGCAGCTGAGCAAGGGCAGTACAGAAAGGACTGATTAGAGAGCTCCAGGAAGACAGTTGAACTACGTATGGGACTGCTTTGGATTTGTAAAAGGAGTAAGATGTAATGACATTTCATCTGTTTTGCTGTTAGTGGAAAACACGCTTGTTGCAATAACATGTTGTCCATTCTTCAGGATGTGGGCTCTGGTGTTTGAAGCGTTTGACTGTCTGGCTGTATCTCCCATATTAGTGAATTGGCAGAAGTTTCCCGCTCAATATACCAGTTAGTCACAAACTCATAAATGTAGAGTGTAAAGGAAGAAAACCATACAAGTGTTTCTGAGTTTATTTGCTTATAGAGTAGAATTGCTAATAAGGTAAGGTGAGGTAGACAGCATTAACAGGAAGGGTTTTGGCAAGGCTGGGATGAGAAGGTGTGTGGAAGCTTACTATCACTCTTATCAACACCTCCTACAAACAAGCCTGATAAACAAGAGGAATGAGGTCCTCAAGCAGAAAACACTGAGAAGAAAGAGGGGTTAAAAGTTTGGAGTACTGACACTTTCTTCCATGTCAACGGCCTAAAGTGTTCCGCAAGTTGGGGTTTTCAGTGCTGCACTGGTCCTCTGTTGATTGAGTTAAAGGACAACTGAATTAACTGGAGTTGAGTAACATAGATGAAGAATGCCAGTGGGTTTTTATTTGTCATTGTTTCATTTCTAGTACTGCTGCTGCAGTGAGAAGGGTTGGGCATTAAGCTGACCAAATTCATTGCACGTAGTTACACAATATTGTTACAATACTTGAAGTAATTCAAAGAAACACTGCTTTAGAGATACAGGTGGCTTTCATCAAAGCATGGAGTCTGTTATTTGATTACATTCAGTATAAAATAAGGTCCCTAAAATAGTAAGAACAAATGAATAATCATGACTGCGTATGTGTTTACATCCGTTAAGTGCTTTTAAAGAGGATCTGCAGCTGGATCACATTTTTTTGTTCCTATGTATTTAAAAATAACCAGACAACTATATGCAAAAGACTCAGTATTATCATTAGAAACCTGGCTTCTCCTCTTCTGGGATTCAAGTTGAAATATACATTAGGTTAATATGCAAAAAGCAAGTCAACAATCAAACATGTTAGACTCCCTAATCTGACTGAGCTGCAACTTGTTTAATTTGATTTCTAATTTTTTTCTATCAGGGTTCAAATACTGTTTCACTTCTTGGACTCTCAGTCAAAGCCTTACGAAATCAACAAAATTAATTTGAATTAATTTGAATTAAACCGTTTTCATTTTGAACTATGTGGACATGATAAACATATGAGTAATATGTGACTTGGCTAGTAGCTTAATAAATCTAAGCAGGTTTTATGTGTATTATCTCTTTATTTAGGTTGATTTCTGAGTTATTGCTGAGGTAACTAGGTCACTAAAAGGTCTTTGTTCTAGATAAAACATCAGATACACCGTTTTGAAGGTAACCACCATTTTTAGCACCTACTGGATTTGTTACTTTGACAATATTTCTGTGTAGCAGGTCCTGTTTGTTATTAAAGCCTTGAAGTACTTGTTCTAAGTTTAACAAGCTTCCATGTCTCAGAACTCTCTTGCATTGTAAGTTAAGTGTTGAGAAGAGGTATGGGAAAACTCACATATCAATTTCCTCTTGAAACTTCTGGAGATAACAGAGCGCTAGGGGCTGGAGGACAGAGCAGACAGCATGAAGGAGGTTCTAGTGCTTGCTTGGTATTCATTGGCAGACTGCATTGCAGAGACAGTGAAATACTTTACTGTAGTTGCAAAGGAAAGAAAAACCTTCAATATCCAAACATTTTGCAGTTAGGAACATCTCTTCCTCACCAAAATGGGTTCTCTGAAATTATTTAATTTTTTTTGTCAAATGACCATTACTTACCTTCTGGCTGATGTAATCATCCCACAGTGCATCCTGGTAAAAAAAAAAAAAAAGTGGTTTTGAATCCTTCTCTATCTTTTTGTAGAATCCAAAAAGGGACTACGTATTTTCAGGCATCAGTCTGTGCCTGTGTTAGGTTTTTTCCCCCATTTGGAGATTGATTGTGTTGATCATTGGTGTTTTTTGGAGTAAAATATGGCTTTCTCTCATGGAGTCTAGCAAAATCTGTTGCGGAATATTATGAAACATCCTTAAAATTTGACGAAAGGGGTTTTCTCACTTTAAAGTTTGGTCTGCACTACTTGGGGAAAAAAAAAATCATATTAGCCCAAAGAAAGTTTAAAACTGAACCAGCTGCTTTGTGTTTGTTTTTGTTGCATAGCAAAGTTACTATATAAGAGTAGAATTTTGGGTTGCTGTTCCTTCTTTCATATGCAGGTCTTGCAATTGTTTTGCAGACTTTTGCAAGTTAGAAGCTGTTCCAGCAAGTTTAGTGCTTGTGTCAAACATGTACAACTTGAACAGAGACAGCAAATGTTTATAAATTATAGTTTTAGTCTTTGATGTAGTTCTGAATTTTTGCAGTTGCTAAGCATTTTTATGTTCGTAATTTGTTGTCTTGGTAGTTTTCAAACTAGAATAATCCTAAATAAATGCAGATACTGTAGAATGGTACTCCTTTTTTTGGATTTCAGCCAGGTTGTATGTAAGGTCTCCACCCATGATGACTAAGTCCTTTACATATTTGAAGTATAGAAGTAAAATTGAATGTCCATAATGTTTGTTACATGTGTATATGTATAAAGAACACATAATCCAATCCGTATATATAGGCGGTGCTTATAAGATATGTTACTGCTTGATTATATTTGTATTTAATTCAGCTCTCACTATACTAGTAGTTATTGTAATTACTACTTTTCAGGGCATGGTCAATTATTTCCTAAGTGCAACCTGCATTTTTCTTGAGTATCTAACTTAACATTTGTATGACTAAAATGCATTTCTTTTGAAAGAAAGTTTTATTAGAAAGGCCAGTAATTTTGTCTGATTGTGCATTCCAGTTCAAAGCTTCTTAATACTACATCAACATTGGCATGCTGGAATAAGTTCAGTGAAGTGCCGCCAAAGATGAATACGGGTGGAGTACATGATGTACTGTGGGCTGAGGGAATTGCATTTTCATTTGGAGAAGTCTGAGGAGAGATCTGTTTGTTGTCTTCAGCTACCTGATGGGAGGCTATAAAAAATATGCAGCAGGATGTTTTTTTGGAGGTACATGGTGTTTGGATGAGAGACAACAGACACAAGGAACATGGGAAATTTTTGTTAGGTATTACAGAAATTTTTTTCAGCAGGAGAATGGTCAAACGCTGGAACAAGCTGGTCAGAGGAGTTGTGAAATATCCACCTCTGAATATGGTAAGAATTTTGCTAGACAGGCTTTTAGCCTGGTATAATTTGAGCCTGCTTTGAGCAGGGGTAATAGACCGAATGACCACCATAAGTCCCTTCCAGCTATTATTATTATTATTATTATTATTTTTTTTTATTATTATTATTTTACTTTATTTTGACACGTTCATATGTAATTGTTGTGACTACCAGTTTTATAGAAACAGAGTATTGTTTCACACACACAAAAAATATTTGCTTGAATTGCACCTGTGTATGAATAATCATAACACAAGGGTAAATAATTTTGCTTGGTTTTGATTCCCTTTTGATTATTACTTTGAGATTCTAACTAGTGTGTATAACAACTTCTCTAAAGTGTGGTTTTCTTCGTATTTCTCAAAGTTGAATGCAATGGCATATTAAGCCTAAATCCCTGTAAATGTCTGCTGAACCTGTAAAGATATTTGTAGTTAATTGTAATGCCTTACTATGTAGAAAGTATGCTCATGGCCTTTTTTCTGTATGAAATAATTTATTTTCAGATTTTCCTTCAGTCTCTTTCTGAGAAAATGAAGGTTTCCAGCCACAAACGAGCTTTTTCTTAACTCTGTTTTTTCTGCAGGTTTAAGGAAACTTCGATTTTCAGTGGTGCATTCATTGAGGATACAGTTCCAAGTCAGTGTGTGACAGTTAGGGTGGGACATGTTACCGTACATCTCTCTGCACCTCTGCTAGCAATCCTGCGTTTTTGAAGTGAAAAAATTCAGAAAACTGATTTGCTGAAAACTTTAAAATAGTCCTAACTGAAACTGGGTTAGTGAATGTTGTCACAGTACAAATACAAGTGCTGACTTAAGGGAGCAAGTAGGAATACCAGGTGAAAGGGAGAGTGGGCCTTCAGCTTTCCAGAATTTCACGTGTTTAAGCTAGTATGAAACCACTGTACTCAAAAGAGAAACCAGACTGCATTAACCTTCATATTTAAGATTTTTTTTTTTCTTAGTAAGTTTGGTACTAGAGTTAGTTAATAGTTAAATACAGTAATGTTAGGTTTTGGTGATGATAAAACAGGAATGTGGCTGGTTTTGTGGACATTCAAAATGAGCTGAGCTGCTTGTTCTGAACGTAGCTGTCTCTTACAGGTAAATTTGCAAGTAAATGCCCTTGGCTCACTGAATTTTTATTTCTTTGGCATGTTTATAGAATAGATATCTTTTGAAGTTTCTCTGGTTTTTAATGGGGTTTAAATGGTTAAATGTATCTGTTTATGTACCAAAAAGCTAGCATGTAGAAGAGTTAATCAGGAACAAATCTTGAAAGCTGAGAATTGAAGTGAGGTTCCTTTGGACTTCATAAATTGCATGTTGATCACTCATGCATTCCAAAGATTTCATTTGAATTTGCAGTAATGTTAACACTTGCCTCCCCTGCTTCCACAACTTTGCCAACAGCTCATGAATTTCAGGATTGTAAATTGTGTTGATGTTTTCAAGAGTGCCACTTTCATATAAGAACTTTTTCAAAACTCTTCATAACTGCATTCTTCTCATGTGTTGCCAGGAGGCCTGCCACTTGTATATGAGAATTGAATTAACGTGTTTGTGTGGGTTCAGTTTTCTTGTGGTCTATCAATTTGTGTGTGTACCACATTTGCATACCTTATATCTTACATTGTTGATTAAATGCTGCCCCTATGGCTGTCCCAGATGGTCTGTGTTGACTGGTGCCCCATTTGAGATGCAGGCTTTCCAGTTCATGCAGCTCTCTCTGCTGGTCAGCCTGTATAATCAGTTATGCCTCAATAAAAGCACTGCCAGGAATGTTCCTTTAATGTATGCCTGTCTTTTCCTGTTTGAGGGTCAGGAGTCTTCACTGGAGAAGGTCAGTTGCCTTCCTCTTCAAGTCCTTTAAAGATCTCTGAATACTTAAGTCAGGTAGTTCTGCCTCACCCCATGTTATGTTCCAGTGTGAGTCATTGTCCTTGTCAAATGGATTTGCAGTCCTGCCTGATTTTGCTGCCGTATTCTGTGTCCTCCTTGAGAGTGAAATGGCCTGCTTGCTTGCTTTGCCTTTCTTACCCTGTTTACCCAGTTACTTTAGTGTGGAGTTGTTATTTTATAATGGCTTGTCTGTCTCAGGTCATGCAATGACTGCTCATGTAGGTATTTTCTTCGTGTCCGAAAACACCCATCAGATGTCCTGCTTTGAGTTTGATTTCATTCCTTGAAGTTGACTTTGTGAGTGGCTGATAATGATTCTCTGTCTTCTAAGTTAGGTCAGTTACTCTGATTCCTTTCCCCTTTTGGATCACTGAGGAAGAGTGCTAGTCATTAGGATGGGAGAAGAAAACTGTAAGAAAGTGGCAAGAAAAGATGGAGAAAGGAAACATTAGAAGGAAAAGAGGAAATTACATGGAAATGAGGAATGATGTGTATTCTTAAGGTTAATCATTTGGTGGGGGGGAGTCAGAATTTCTAACTTAATTCTAGGACCTTAGTATCTTCTGATCTGATGATTTTCATGTCTGAAGGCTGAAGGGGTTTTCAGAATTTTCAGACATGCGTAATGGTCATCAAAATCACTGTTTTGAATGATCTTTATATTTTAATTCAGCTAGGCGCATCCATGTAAACCTCTGAAAACATGTCAGAAGTTGTCCAGAACATTAAGCGACCCAAGTCTGTGCCATACAATTGACAAGACAGATGAGCAACCACTTGGAATATTAATCTAGCAGGTAATTTCACCTGTCTGCATATTACTACAAACCTTGTTACTGAGCTGTTTTGTCTGTTCCCACCAAGCTACCTCAGTGATTATTTCAATACAAGTCATCTTTGTTCTGAGTCTGATACTAGTTCTTGGTGAGAAATGAACACTGCATCTGATAGTGGTAACAGAGGCCCAGAGTCTTGCAGATACAAAACCCCCCTGCAATACTCACTGTATTTTTTGCATAATACTACATGTGATTGCTAATCATGTTACCATTTATATATGTTGTTCTAACTATTTGACTTTGAAAAGATACTTCTTTGCTAAATTATAAATGCTAACACTATAACAAACTGTACATTTTTTTGTGAACATGTAAGGCGATTAACATTTATATTTATTCTGAATACATATGAATTGCTAGCATCTTGATAAAATTTCAGTTTCCTGCCATCCAAGCTGTTTTGCTTTTTTTTTTCCTTTCATGCGGTTGAAACAAAGAGTTTCAACAGCATGAAGCATTCAGTTCTAATTTTCAAGGCAAATGATGATTACTGGCCTTTTGAGACCAGTAATAGAAATCTGAGCACTAATAAGTTTCCAAATGTATTTGCTTTCCTGGTTGCAAAGAATAAAGGCTGGGAAAAAGAAGAGCTAAGACTGCTATTGGGTTACTTCTAGTTTGCATCATGTAAATCAACATTTTCACCCATTTTTCTGGTACAGAAAAATTACAGCATTTGGCAAACTAAGCTTACCTTTCAAATAAAAGTAAACAAATAGACAAAACACACACAGTTAAGTAGGTGGAATGGGACTGAACTGATTTTGATCATCTCCCTTTATAATGATGATGACATAAGTGGTAACATTTTAAAAGAAAAAAATCTTCATAATATTTTTGAAACAAAGTCAAATAAGTTAATGAGTTTTCAGATCTATTTATTTTTTTGTCAGATAGCGTATAAATTAGTTTGTACTGCCTGATCACACCATGACTACAGCAAATATAGCTTTGGGGAATTACAATTAATTTTTGCAAAATTATTAATACATTCATTTCTGTAAGTACAAACAAACAAAATTAACATTCTACTGGGCTCATACCAGCTACTTCAAAGAAAATTAACTGTACCCCAGCCAGAACCACAGTTAAAGCTCTTTCTTTGTTGCACATTGCTGGTCTTGAGCAGTGCCAAAATGCTGCTATAGGATTTTGGCAGCAAGATGAAAATGATGCTCTTGGGAAAAGGAAAAAAGATACAGGTAGTGTGGTGTTGAGGTTAAATATATGGAGAAAGAATCATGTGTGAAACCCTCAAATAGAACACTTTTGGTGTAGAAAGTCTGATTATTTTAAAGCCAGGAAAGAGGGAATCAAGTAGAATGTGTGAATGCAATCCCTGCAAATAATTAAATAGCAATCTGTCTAAATCACAGGTAGGAGATTTCTGACGATACAGGAATATAAGATAGTCTTGAATGGAATTTGATCTTAGCTACTACAATAGTTGTACTGTAAAGAACCTGATCGGCAAACAAGCACTTGTACCATTTTTCATAGAGTCATAGAATCGTTAAGGCTGGAAAAGACCTCTAAGATCTAGTACAACCTAGCAGCACTGTGTTCACAGCTAAATGATATCTCCATGTGCCACCTCCATATGCGTTTTGGACACTTTTGGGGATGGTGATTCCACCACCTCCATGGGCAACCTGTTCCAATGCCTGACTACCCTTTCAGTGAAGAAATTTTTCCCAATATCCAATCTAAACCTCCCTATGCATAACTTGTGGCCATTTCCTCTTGTCCTGTCACTTGTTACCTGGGAGAAGATAGCAATTCCCACCTCACTACAACCTCCTTTCAGGTAGTTGTAGAGAGGAAAGCTGTTGTTTTTAGGTGTTGCTTGTTAAGACCGCAAAGATGAATTTTTTTATTCATCTTGGCTTAAAATGTTTATGAATCTTGGATCCCTGTGAAACTACCCTGGCAAAGTACTGTTGTAGGCTTGTCCTGTTTCTAAGCTCTTTTCTGGGCACTTATTCCTGGCCACCATTAGAAGAGCTAGATGTGCCTTCGGTTTCATCCTGTACGCCTGTTCTGAAACAAGTGAACCAACAAATGGCCCGGAGAAAATGTACTGAGAGAGATTTAACTCTCAAAATCAAACTGCCTGTTGTAGTTTAGGTGCAGAATAAATACAAGTAACAGAATTGTTCCATGGGCAGTTAAAAAGGAAAACTAGTCTGAAGTTATACATTGACAAAATCAAAGAATGTTTAAGGTTGGAAGGGACCACAGAGGGTCATCTGGTCCAACCTCCCTGCTCTGGCAGGGCCGTCCGAGACCACATAGCACAGAATTGTGTCCAGGTGGTTCTTAAGTATCCCCAGTGGGGGAGACTCCCCAGCCTCTCTGGGCAGTCTGTTCCAGTGCTCAGTCACCCACACAGTAAAGAAATTCATCCTTGTATTCAGGTGGAACTTCTGTTGCTGTTACTCTTTGTTTTCTTATCTCATTGCTGTTTCCAGTAAATTGTTCCTATTTCAACCTGTGGTTGTCACGTTTTGTGCCTACAGTTCTCAACTCCTTCCTGCCAGAGTGGGAAGGGAAGATTGAGTGAGCAGTGTCTGGTTTGGGAGAGTACAGGTGGGGGCACTGAATTGGGGAGTACCATTCCTTAGCCACAACAAGTGCTTAGAAAAGGAAAAGATGACTAAGTACATGTAGTAAGCTTTGTGAGCATTAAGTCAAAGCCACTCCAAAATGGCTGTAAAAGCATGTTCATAAATAAGTAAAAGAACCTTAATTGCTGTTTCTAAATTCTCTAGAGATATTTCAAAACTGAGGCTGGATTTACAGGTGTCACAATTTGTTAGATAGCAGTTTGAGGAAAAGAAGGAAGGATGCTTCATATAGCTGAAAGAAAGAGAAGTGGAGGCTAACAAAGAAGTGTTTCATAACTAGGGAGTGTGAAGAATTAAGCTTTTTTTTAATTGTTCAGTAGTTAGAGTGGAGGGTAGGTGTTCCAGAAATACTTACTGATACTCCTTCCTTGTAGAAGTAAAAGTAGCACCTCAGAATATTAGGATCAGGAGACTTGAAAGACCAGAGAATGGTGAAGAAAGCAAGCTTCTTTGGAAGACAGCAAATAGTTAGGAGTTCAGCTCTTGAATCAAGAAAGATCCTTGTTCTGAATTTTCAACAAAAAAATAATTAAAAGAACACAGTTAGGCAAAGGCTATAGTGCAAAATGCATGCAACAAGATATCTTTTTGATGATATGTCTGTCCAAAAAATATGGCTCATGTTTATTAGCTTTGTTGCTAAGTTCACATACTTGAACCTGGCCATAAGCACTAATTAATTTTTCTCATACTGTTTATGGTAGTAGAGAATATCAGTCTATAGAGGTTTTGTTGAATACTGTTGTATTGTGTGGTATGTCTACAGTGGGCACTGGGCTTCAAGCAACCACTGCAAGCAAAATCTAAGGAAGTATTAAGTAATAATAAGTAGGACCTTAGTAGGCATCACTGCCAGTTTCTTTTCCTGTTCAGCAGACAGCTGAATCTGGGCAGCAGTTGATAAGAAATTCATGTCACATACTGGTGACTGAAGGGAAATTAAATTTTTCAACTCATCACATTGGTAGTCTAGGGAAACTTCATAATCACAAAATCATTTGTGATAAACTGTTTCTTGCTGTGATACTGATCACAAAGCAAATGCTTCACTGATTGTAGAACCATGTGCTATTAGTTAAGAAAGCCTTTGCAATATAGTCAAGTACTTGAAGTAGAAAAGCAGTTATCTTTAACTTGAATTATTTTAAAGGCGGGTACCTATCTCTAATTTCCCATAAATCCGTCATATATATTATGATAATTGTATGTAAAGTAACTGAGGGAAGGAGATGTACTGCAAGTGTGTTAAATTAACTTTGATAGCTGAATAGATAAAACATGCACTAACATCCCGTATGCACATTGTGGGAGGATTTGTTGTGTGTTCAATGTGTTACAACCCTTCTCAAACCTAAATGAACAAGGTGACTGAGAAATCATGCTGTAGAAAGACCGATATTAACTTAGCATCGACAGGTGAGAATCAGCTAATTGTGTTGAAAAGCTCAGAAGCTTTTAATGCTTCTGAGAATCTAGGTTTGTTTCTCTGCAGTCTGTGCTTTGACCTCTTCAACTTCTGTATGGCTGCACAGCCTTCAGACTCATACTACGAAAGCAAGATATGTTGGGGTGGAAGCTCTGTGACAAGACACGAGGAAATGACAAGCTGCTTCAGAAGCTGTCGGGGGCTGATTGTCCTTCAAGACCACCAGTACTTCATTAGGACACTGAAACGCATAGAAGTGATTTTTTATCTGTTTGGCTAGAGATGTAATTGGCTGGCATTGATGTATTTTATACACCAATGTTATAATAGTTGGCACAACTTGCTGAAGCCTCTTCACCGCCCTGTTAGGCTGGGTGTTTTAAAAGCTCTGTGGAAAACTATGTAATTTCTTCTGTCCTTGAGGAAGCAAAACTGATTTATCTGAGCAAGGCGTTTGCACAGACTGCACAAGAAAAATTTGTACAGGTGTGAAATCCACACCTGTGAGCTGATGGACTGTGCAGAACTATTTCTGCAATTCTATTTTGTATGTACTTGTGAGAAAGCCAGATACTTATAATTGCTTGTAATTTGGTTCATTGTATGTTCCAGGTGATAAGGAAGTAACACAGCTACTTTGTTCTCTCTCCTTTCTGCTTGAGAGTGGCAGATCAGAGAGTACCTGGGTGGAACCACAAGGATTAGAGATGTTTTGTTCTTCTGGAGGATTGTGTTGTCACAAGTATTTACTGTTCTGGTTTCTTTCAGTAAGGCTATTTTGCTCTGCAAGTAGCCTGTCAGTAGTTGATACTAGAGTCTATTCTGTCATTAGGAATATGCAAAGCATGCTATAGAGACAAAGAATCATAAAGGTGGGACAAGACCTCCGAGATTAAGTCCAACCTTTGAACACCACCATGCCCACTAAAACCATAGCAAAAGATGCCACGTCTGCTTGTTTTTTGAACTCTTCTAGGGATGGTGACTCCACCACTCTCTGGGCAGTGTGTTCCAATGCTTAACTGCTCTTTCAGTGAAGAATTTTTTTCATTATATGCAGCCTGAAACTCCCCTGGCACAACCCGAGGCGCTTCCCCTTGTCCTGTCACTTCTTACCTGGGAGAAGAGACCGAACCCCACCTTGCGAAAACCTCCTTTCAAAGAGATGTAGAGAGTGATAAGGTCCTCGTGAGCCTCCTTTTCTCCAAGCTAACCACCCCCAGCTCCCTCAGCTGCTTCTCATAGGACTTGTGGTCCAGACCCTTCACCAGCTCTGTTGCCCTTCTCTGGACATGCTCCAGCACCTCAATGTCCTTCTTGGAGTGAGGGCCCCAGAACTGAACACAGGATTCGAGGTATGGACTCACCAGGGCTGAGTACAGAGGGACAATCCTTGCAGTGGTCCTGCTGGTACAAGGCAGGTTATCATTGGCCTGTTGTGCCATGGTGGCTCAATATCAGTGAGGAATAGCAGTCAATTTTACTGGTATTTTTTCTCACTCCACAATGGGAAGATTAAAAAGGTGATTTGGACATCTGTGTTAACTTGGTCTTGCTCAACTGCTCTACTGAAAGACTCAAACCTTCTCCTATTTATTTTCTTCCCCAAATCAACTTCATAGGTCTTTGGTTTTTTTTCCGGTAAGGCATTTTCTTCTGCTTCCTCTCATTTTCTGTCAATTTAAAATATGATTTTTGTAGGTTTCATTTGTTCTACATTCATGAGAAAAAAGGTCTGAAAATATCAGCAATAGGAGGGTGGCACTTTTAATGCTTAAAGGCATTAGTTGCACTTGTGCTCAAAGGCATGAGCTGCCTATGAGATTTCCTCCCGATGTTTAAAGAGAAAACAATGACTGAAATCCTCAGCTTAAACTTCTTAATCACTACCCCCTGAGGCTCAGCAATGTGATCTAATCCTCCTCCATCAACTTCTTTGAGCCCACTAAGGGAATAAGTAAATGTTGCTTGGAGAGTGATCGAAGTACCAAAGAAATATTTGATATGGCTTAAAATAATAAATTCTCCTTCCCTGCAGATGGGGGTTGGGGAGTGGGGAGGAGAATGGAACACACTCAACCACCTGTGGTATATTTTTAACAGCAGCTATTCCTGCTTATTTCTGCTCACATGTAGCTGTTGTTTGGATACCATGGGAATGAGAAGTCAGTGAATTTGTTAACCTTGGTATGGGAGGAGTTCCTTTACCATATGCTCTGCTGTATCTGATTTGTTAGCCTGGGGATGCTGGGCAGACTCAACAGAACACAAGAGAACTGGGAAAGGAGGGTGCTTGGTGGAGGAGTGACATAGCATTGGTTTATTTGGATAAGTCAGGGACCTGATGAGGAGAGACCATATTTGCCAGAGATAGGAAGGGAATGCAAGAGTCCTATGTACTCTTTTGTACAAAACCATAATGTAGAGGTGCAGGAGATAAAGCAGAAGAAATATCTACACTTTTCCTGTTTTTTTTTTTATTTCTGTCCCACATATAACTCAGTGTGCTATCTTCATCTTCCACCTGAACTGAGACTCATGCTTTTACTTAATCCTCCTGTCATGGAGTATCCCACCCCTTTGGTGCCTGTCAGTGCCTCCCAGCAAATAATCTATGGGAAGATACTTCTTTCTCAGGGATAGCTAAAACTTCTTTCCAAGTTTTCGTTTGTGTTCAGTTGTGTTGCCAAAGGCTAAAACAGAGTGCTGTGGCAGAACTTAATTCTGGCAAGATGCTTTCATTTCCTTCCTCTTTTTGGATTTTTCTAGGAATCAAATGGCATCCAGATTTTTGGTCATGTTCAGTAGTTTTCCGGTGCCTGTGAAGATCAAGCAGGTTCCAGCCTGCTAGTTTTTTTTGTTTGCTTGTGCACAGTCACCTTGTTGGTGTCACCAACACTGTTGCTTGGTGTCACCTTGTGTGTATTAATATTATGCCTGCCTTTGAATCCGCTAACTTTTAATTAGTTTTAAACAATTTGAATTAATATTTAATTAATTTTAAACAAGGTAGAGTAAATGCTAAATCATGGAGGTTACTTCAGCTAAAATTTGAACCTGACTCTGTACCCAATTGAGGATGAAAGAGGAGAGGAGAATTTCTCTTTATTAGAAAAGTTTAGTTGGGAGGAGCAATGGGGATGGGGAAAGAGGAGAAGCAACTGATTTTGAGAGAAGTTTGGGCTCAGACTTGGTGTTCTAATCTGTGCTTTTGGTCTAGTAGTGCATTCTAAACTTGAAGACTATTCAAGCAACATCCAGGTTTTAGAGTAAGGTGTACTCAGATTTTTCTGGAAGATCTCATGTTCTGCTGTGTCAGTTTCTAATTCATGTCACACTGTCCTTTCTCTCTCGATTCACTCTCTTTTTTTCCCTTCAAGGATTTGCTTTTTTTTCCTGTTGTCCACCCTTTATCTTCTTTCTGCTGGAGACTCTGTACAACACGTAAAATGATCTCAAATCTTCAGTGTGACTCAGCTGCTGTGCTTACATTGCTTAACAAAACATAGTCTGAGAGGGGGATGATTTGGTTTTAGGAAGTTTCCATATCAGAGGAGGCATCCTTCCATTACATTGTCTTGCTGTCCACAAAAGCCTGTGTCTGGTAAAAAGAAGCGCAAGAACCACTTCTTAGGTTATCTTGATTTTAGAGGATTTCTAACATCCTTTGTCGATTATGAGAGTCATCTAACTGCCATAACTCCTTTTCTCAAAAAGAAACTGCTGTACATCTTTTTATTGGGTCTGGCTGAGATGGACTTCATTTGCCCACAGCAGCCCTCACTGCTGTGCTTTGCTGGTACCTATGAAGGTGTTGGGGACACACCAGCATTTTGGCTGCTGCTGAGCAGCTCTGCACAGCATCAGCTCTGTCTCTCCATCATTCCACCCTCCCACAGGCAGCCTGGGGGTGGGCAAAATCTTGAGAGACGACATAACCGGGACAGCTGACCCAAACTGACCAAAGGGATATTCCATACCATATGATGTCAGCTCAGATATAAAAGCTAAAGGACTGAGGAGGAACAAGGAGGGAGGGAGCATTGGTTATTTACAATGTTTGCCTTGTGGAGCAACTGCTACATGTGCTGCAGCCCTGGTTCCTGGGAAGTGCCTGAACATTGCTTGCTGATGGGAAGTAAAGAACAGGTTATTTTCCTCTTTGCTTAAGTGTGTACAAACTTTCGCTTTTGCTTTTGTAAACTGCCTTGCCTCAACCTAGGAGCTGTTTTCCATCTTACTTTCTCTCCCTTGTCCAGCTGGGGGGTGGTAGAGTAGGTAGGCTTGGTGGGCACCTGGCATCCAGCCAAGGTCAACCCTCCAGATCCTTCTTGTGATTCTGCCTGCCTGTCTGAAGTCACAGCCTACGCACTATCCTGAGATGTGGTCGTGGTGACGTATGCTGCTTATGCCAGTAGTTAATGAGGCCAAGTGTTAAATGGTGATCTTTGTCTATGAACGGTTTTCACGGGGATGGAAGGGGAAGCATCTGGTAATGAAATCCTATCATTCCTGAGTGCGAATGGAAGAATAACAAGAGGGCGTTTTTGTAAGTTGGTTTTATTTACTGCTTGAAATAATGCAGAGGGCATTATATCCTACATAGTAATGGCATTTAGGCTGGAGCAGTAGCATAGAGTCACTAAGAATCTTGTTTCTGTTACAGGCATGAGGAGTATCTCAGTCACCTATGAGGTACTGAACAATACACCTACAGTTTTTGATAGAGTTGTTCACAGTAGTGTCACATTTGTTACCTAATTATATCTTTACTGAACTCTAAAAAGTAGTTGAGAATGGAAGTATTAAACACTTCGCAGAATCACTGTTGTGTTGAGAGGTGTTAAATAGATTGATACATTACATCGATGTCTTTCCCTCAGTGCTTTTTTTTCCCCTTGGTATGATTTGGTTTCTTTCTTATTCATGCCCTTTGCATTGAACTCTGTGTGTTTAGGAGAATTTCTTTCTCTTTCCTCTCCCTGAGTTTTCCCTGTATATTAAAACTGAAGAATGAAACGCGAGACACTGTTTGGGGAAGTTACGATAAGGGTTGTCTTTTAAAATGGATTTTTTTTTGCAGTGTTTAAGCAATTTGGAGATCTTTCAACTGTTTACCTTCTTTGAAAAGAATTATGAGATAAATCTTTTTTTGCAATGAAATTTTTTTCTATTAAATGTTTCATGTAACAAGGAATTTTGTTTCTATCTGGTCTACCAGTGGTTCACAGCATGAACGTATGTAAGTGATTTAGGCCCTTGTACTTGTTTTTAGATATGGAAAGTAAGAAAGGGAACGGTGCTATGTAAAGAATCCTAGTACTGAACTGCAATGGAAAATGAAAATATTAAGGTTACTATGCATTTTTACAGAGTTATGCAAATAGGTAAAGATTGTCTAGAATAGCCTCAGTGCCACCAGAGCACTTCTGCTAAGTTTGTCACTGACAGAAGCATGTCATCTTTTGTAGCAAAGTCACATTGTAGGGTTTTGTTTTTAACCAAATGTGATACTAAAGAATGCTATCAGTGATCTAAAAAATTAAGGCCTTGGTCTCACTTCTCCTGTCATTTGGCTGGGGTTTTTTTACATTTTGTTTTTGTCTGTGTGCTGGCCAAAGGGATGTAATTGCTCTATAACCATATTTACTTTAATGAAATGAAACTTAATTCAGTTATTATTTGATTAACTGGGAGACAAATATTGTGTAGTTTGGGTCTAGATGTGGGTGGACTGTTTCTTGCATGTACTAGTGACCAAAGTCCTCATTAAGCAGTAATTAAGAAAAAAAAATGTATTTAAAAGACTGGTAGATGAGTAGATGTTGCAAACTCTGAAGGGCAGTAGAGGGGAGAGGGATGTCCATTTATAGATTCTGGAGTGCCTGATCAGAAGTGGTGCATTCAGACATTATTAATTCCTGCTTAGGATTTTTGGTTGGCTTTTGTTTGCTAATTGGAGTATATATTTAACAAATCCAAAATCTACTAGTATCTGTAGTGATTTGTAGTTTGTTTAGGAGTATCTTCAGAAGCTTAAAGCATGCATAAAGAGAGGAGAGACCATGGTCAGTTTTAAACTTCTAGTTCATTTCAGTGGACCCCAGCAATTTGTCTTGTACCTGAAAATGTATGTACAAAAACCTACCTCTTAGACCAACTGGTTCACATGGAGACAGGTCTTACTCAGTAAACTTCACAAGTTACAAAAAAACTTGGCTGTAATAAACTGTATTGTATTCTAGACTTAGCTCCAGCTTATCTAATTGTTTGCATTCAATGAAATAAAAAGTGTCAAAGAGTCTGCAGTATCTTTTACAGGCATTTTGGGAGGGGGCGTCTAGCTGGATTTTTCATTGCATCATGGTCACAGCTTGCTTTTGTCAACTTTGCATTAGTCACATTCTGTTTTGCCTTGGGAAGTGGTTCTTGGGGTCCATGCTTCTAGCCAACAGCTTGTTCCAAACCCTGCAGAGAGATGTGAAATTCTTATTTTGTCAGAGCTGAGGTGAAGCTGCAAATAAGTATGTATAACATATTGAAAAGTTCTGTAGAAAACTCAAGTGACTTGTAAGTCTTAGATTGATCTAGGAAAAAGTCCTTGTTCTGTAATTTAGGGAATAGAGTATCTTAGATTTTGAACAGATCACGTTAGGTGGATTCAAATTTCCTATTCACAAGTGGGTGGGAAAATAATGCTTTTAGACAAGATTGGAACAGTATGATTGCTGAGTTGGAGTAGGGTTTTGCAGGGAGAACTGAGGTGTCTTGGTTCGCATTACTGAGTGAATACATCTGCAGAGCATTTGTAACTCTGAAGATGTTGAAATGTGAATGAAAGCCCTGGACTTCAGGGCTCAGAGGCAAAACTTGTGTTGGAGTTTGACTTAAGTACTGAGAGACCTGAGTGTTTTAAGGGTTTTTTTTTCTAGTTTTCTGTCATCAGAAGGACTTTTAGGAAGAGTTAAATAATTGTTCAGTGGGAATTTTGTAATGTAACATTTTTGTAAACAACTTACCAGTTGTTAAATACCGTTATGCTATAAATGTTTAATCTTTATTTTATAATGCCTTCTCTAAAGGAACTGATAATAGCACAATCTGTAACAACACATTTTAAAATCCAGAAAAGAACACGGTATCTTCTTATCTGATCTTCTATATGTCATAGACAAGTCAGTTACATTTTGGCCTTCTTTTTCCCTCCATCAAGTTCAGTAACACAAGTTTATCTAAAGCCTATTTTGTAACAGTGCATCTACTCTTGATGTTTTAAAATCAGGAAATACAGAATCTACTTCTTTCTTGACTGCTTGTTTCAGTAATTTGATATTCTCGTTTCTGAGAGAAAAAACATTTTTAGAATAGGTATTTATTCTAAAGCTATTGTATATCCTATTTAAACAATTCATTGTTTTTCCACTATGTTTTTTACTTCTTGAATCTGTCAGGTAGTCTACTTGATCTTTTTAGTTTATTGGGGCACAGTTTTCATGCTCTTGCCTTCTGCAACTTTCTTGCGGTGTGTCAGGATATGATATCAAAAATCATGAAAAAAGGTTTGTGTCATGCTCATTTCGGAGCTTGGGGGGAAAGGCAATATGAATGTAGTTCTAAGTTTATCTTCATTTGGAATATTTTCTTTCTCTTTAAAAGTGAAGTGTACAATTGAATTGCTTAATCATACTCAAAACAGGGTTCTGGACACACATGATGATAATTTGACTCTTCTCCAGTGTTGGGGGGCAGCACTAGTCTCTTGGTTTTTTAAAATGTGCAAGAGAACACAGACTATTTGAAGTGTTACATTGTGAAGATATGTTTGTCTTAGCTAAATGTTTCTTTCTGCTCCTCACTTTTATTAGAGTTTTGCAGAATCTCTGCTAGTGGTATATTTTATGAGAAACCTTTGTTTACTTTCAGAGCCCTGGGTTTTCTGGCCTGCATTTTTTTCTGACAATCTGTGTTTATAGAGATAACATGATCTTGGCAAAGCATGTAGTGCGGTATCTTTGCAAAAAGCTGCCTGGTGTTTCAGATAAGGAACAAGTGGAGAACTCTGAGGCCATTGATGATTAAGGAAACATTAAGTAAACTATCAAGCAAGTACATTTTCCTGAATTATAAAGATAAAATGTCAACATTGCTGTCATAAATTATTCAGCAATATGAAGCATTAACATAAGGTTTAAAAAAAGAATGTATTCCCTTTGAAAAAGTACTTCAGCCCTCCTATTGAAGAGTAACAAAAAGCTGCAATATTTATAGTATCTCTGTATATAATTACAGTATTTATATATTAATACATGAATTGAACTCTAAATCATTATTTTATAGGCTTGTGAATGCATTTATATAGTCTTGGCTTTTAGCGTATTACTACTTAATTAAACTTTTACAGAAATCTCTTGATTTCAGATATTTCTGTGGCAGTTGCTTGTATGTCTCAGATTGTTGCTTGTATGTGTCAGACAGTCTTCTTTGTGTTTTGTTGTCTCATGTTATGTGACCAGGCCTTGATTTTCAAAGGGTTTATAAATGTATCTATTCATGACCTTGTTGGAACTGCATAGGATCTAAGTTGGAGAACAGGGAGGGAAGTGGTGTGGGTTTGTGTTGGCTTTTTCTTTGGTTCTATTTTTGGGTGGTTCTTTTGGGGGATTTTTTTGTTGGTTTGTTTGCTTGGGTGTTGGGGGACGAGTGTTTTTTAAGACGGAGGGGGTTTGTATTAGCTGGCTGAGAACTTCAGGCTCTAACTTCACCTAGGTTTTTAGCTGTTTCTTAAATATGTAAGACATTTTATAGAGATTGTATTGTATATAATTATATTTTCTACAAACAAAGATTAGCACTTGTAAATAATGTTAGTGTCCCAGGTTTGTGTAACCGGTGTGTCATTGTAAAGAGCTAGCTTGGTTTCTTTTACAAAACTTTTAACCACTTTTCCAAAGATGAGGAGGAAGGAGGGGAATGACACGAAAATCCCCTAGAAACCCCTGCACTTTGGGGTGGGAATTTGTACAATGAAATTTGCATTAGATTTGACCTTTTGATGTACAATTTCTAAACTGAAGCTAAAAAAGCAGGGTAGGCTGAAGAAAGTATTTCTGGATAGTCCAAAGGAGACACTGACATCTATTGCTCTTGGCTGTTCAGAAGAGTTTGCTGATTCATTCTGACTTAACTGTTATCCTGTTTACATGCTGACAGTTATTTCTGTAAAGAGCTAATTTGTTGAAGCACATGCTTCCAGATTCTATTCGGATAGTTTAGCTGGTGTAGGAGTAGTTCCTTCATCCAGATGTTTTCACATTTTTGATGTCTCTGCCTCAGATTTACTAGACTTGTCTCCCCCTATATTTTTCACAGAAAAAATGTTACAGGCATCAAGGTCATGCATGTTTTATCATGCAACCTAATATGCAATTTTCTTGTCCAAGAGCACTTTACCATTTGCTTTTGTTAAGTGATGAAAACTGGGAGAGGAAAGAAGCTGAAGATCCTATGAAAGTGGGAGCAGCAGGGGTGACATCTTACAAACGTAATATTTGGACAACATAGTAGATCTTTTTTGTTTTCTCTTTTTGTAGGCAGAAGAGCTGGTTGGGGTTCTGATTATATTCTCCATGATTTCTGGAGATAAATCATGTATACTCAGTATATGGCAGAGTATAAAAGTATGCTTTTGATCTCTGAAGATAGATATTTAGAAGTTCAGCAAAGAGTAGTAGTTTTAATCATGATATTCTGGAGTTGAAACTGGAGGCAACTTTTCACCTAGAACAATAGAATGAAGAGACCTAGCGATACTGTTCCATGCAATTATTTCTCACTTAAGTAACTGCAGATTTCCTTAAACTGTCTTTGAGGCTTGAGTAACAGTTTTTTCTTAAGCTATTCTGATTCTTGGGCAGTAATCAGGATTTTCATTGACTCTTCCCTCTTTTTCTTCTTTAATTTTCTTTTTCTTTCCTTTTTTTTTTTTTTTAATGTTACTAAATTCAATCTGTTTTGAAAGAGAAAAGCAACAATATAGAAGTCACTTAAACTATGAAGGGGAAAGCAGGTTTTTAAACATCGTTTTGACACCTCTTGTCTTTATGTTGGCTCTTCCTCTTTCTGTTTACCTCCTTCTTGTGTAGCAGAGACTTTCACTGGTCACTGCCCTTTCCCCCTGCAACATAATCATCTGCTCCTAGTTCTCAGGAAAATTCTAGCTCTTCAGCCTTCTTGAGTTTCTGCACATAGTGTAAACACGTATAACAGCTACTGTAGAGGCAGTAGTTTTACTAAGCTCTGAGAAGGGAAGTTACCAGACTGGGGAAGTGAGATAAGAGTGCAAGAAAATGGAGATGACGGAATTCAGAAGCAAAGTCCAAAAGAGTTTAACTTTTTAAAATCCAGGTCTTGGAAAAAGCTTCCTGAACAAATGCAAGTGGGGCAATTTATACTAACAGCCAGTGGCAACTGGAGTTACGACTGGCTTTCCTCACAGAAGTGTTTGCTGTGAGAAACATTTTGTCTTCTGTGAAGGAAGAGAACCTTGTAAATTCTACCAGTATATAACTCTGCTTGATGAAACTGTTGTGTTGCTATTTGCCTAGAAGATAACATTTTTTATAGACTTAGAACTCCAGAACACATCTGTAGTCGGAGAGGATGAAGAACTTTGTCAAAGGTCTGACATCCTTCAGAAGTACCAGACTATGGCAAGTGGTGGGTCTTGGTGGTTCTCCGTTCTCTTTATTCTGCAGTTTGTCTAGCTTTTGAGAACAGAGTGTACCTGGAAATCCCTGCCTGCCACAGAAGGCTGAGAGAGGAGTAACCATTTTGAAACGTTTTCCATTGTGATAGAGTTGGTGTCTGCTGTGCCGCTCTTCAGCACTCTGACTGCAATGTGAAATGTGTATGGCTTCTGATAGCTTAATGTAGCCTGCTTGGCTCTTGACAGCATCTGATAAACCAGCATCTGTTTTGCAACTGTTGATAATATTCTTTGGCCCTGCAGTACTGTAGCGACAAATGCTGGTCCATGTTTTGACAAATCGCTCTTTAATTATGACACTGGGAATTGCATTTGGGAAAGAATAGCTTGCTTTCTTCAAAAGTGTCTTTCAGCATCACCTCCCCACTGTCTCAGTCTTGCATCATTTAAGAAAGCCAAGTAATTTGACAGACTACTTTGCTGTTGTTGCTGTTGTACTTTCTGCTTTTGTTTGCATTTCCAGTATTTATTTTAACTTGTGAGTGTAGCTGTAACTGTCTTATATATTCTCTAGAGCTTGTTGAAGGGTTTTTCCCCAAACAGTGTTGTTAACAAAAATGCCTTTTAATAGAAGAATACTTCTTTTTTTTCTGCTTCAGTGTTTTTTTGGAATATTTTTTCAACATGGAAATGTTATTTTTTCATTGAACCTTTTTTTATCATCTCCTAATTTCTTGGTAATGCATTGGTAGTTGTTCTTGCATAGAAACCAGTGCTTTGATTGTTCAACATAGAACAGTGGTTCGTTATTTTTTTGTAACCAAAAGCCAACCATGCATAATGAGACCAGTAGCAAGCAATCCTTTTTATTTTTTTGAATTAATTTCCTCCATGTACACAGGAGCATTGGCAATTCCTATTTAATGTCTTTCTGAAAGAAATCAAAGAATTAATAAGGAAGACCTATGCTCTAGTAATGAATATTTATTTCATGGTCTGAGCTATTAAACAGTATTCTGTTTTCATTACAGTTAACAAACCAAAGTCTAGTATGATGGTGGCATGCTTGTGAAAATATCACTTAGTCCTTATTTTGCTTTTGTCATCTTTTATTGCACCACTTTAGAAGAATTTGAGAGATGTGTAAGGGAATAATGGTAAATTGGTGACATTTTTCACATGCTTCTTGCAAAACATCTTCCTGACCCATTACCGTTACTTTTCCTATGTCTTCTGTGCAAATAAAAATGTGCAGATAATGGTGGCTCTGAGTGGACTAAGCATGCTTAGATGCCATTGTCTTGGGACATAATCTGTGCCAAATGATTGGGCAATGGTTTGAATTGCTTGGAAATTTTCTGATGAAATAGTCTTTTGCTGAAATTTACCAGCATGGTGAAACTGAAATATTTTGCAGAGGCAGACCAACTTTTGCCAAAGTTCTGGTGGAGCCTAAACAGAGCTATTGCTTGTGGGCAAGTCTTTGATTTGATTACTTTTCTGGTAACTCACCTACTCAGCAGGTTACTGTGGTTTTGAGGCTTCTACCTGAATTTGTTATTAATTTATTTTGTGGCAGCAGTCCCAGGTAGTTTTCTTCCTGCTGTAAGTATAGCAATTACTTCATTCTGTTGTGAAGAACTTAGAAATCACAATTTTAAAATTTCTAAACAGAATGGCAAGATTATAATCCTCATATTAACAGCTTCTATCCAGTTAGTCCCTGTGTGTCATGCACACAAATCAGGCCAGGAGGATTACTCTTTCATTGAGCAAAAGTTGATGGACTGCTGCTGAATTGCAGATACTGGTAGTGGTTTTTCAAGTGAAAACTGCAAGCAAATGTTACCTTTGCTTCTCTACCTTTTTTTGGCATGTTTTGTCATTGATGTGTTAGTCTGTCACCTTCCTTTTGTATTTGCTTGCCACCATGTGCGTTCAGATTTTGGTCTACTGAAAATTCTTGAGTGCTATTAATATACAGCTGATAAAACAGGAAAACTCCTTTGGAGTTACTTAAATTTTGCAGTTGTTTCTTGTAGGAGTAATTGTTTTCTTGTGTGGCTTTACCTCATGACAGGGTAACAATAGGCAGAGCATATTAGAAAAATGACCATGAAAACTGAAGATGCACTTCTTGTTCAGAAAACATCTTTGAATATGCTTTAAGACAATATTTTATATTTTTGTGAAAGCTGTTTTTGTGGTCAGAGTAAATATTATCTGAGAAAAGGCAACAAAGTTTTAGTGCAGAGGACGGTGCATTTAAAGCACATTAACTTTATGTGTGAACTTGGCACCTGTTATCTAAACAATTGAAAAAAGTTCTCAGATTTTCCAGATTGCTTAGTATTTTTAAAGGTATTGTTGAATAGTTTGGCAAAGTTAGTCAGGAGAATGTTCTCTTATTAATATGTATTGGAAATGTATGAATCTGTAGCTGTGAAATTCTGGCTGATGTAGCATGTTCTGACTGAATGAAGACTTCATAGACTCTTGTTGGTCCATTAAAAAGCACTGTCATTCTGTACAAGGTTATGTTTTAAAAATACAATACTTTATTGCCTGTCAGAATAGTGTATGCATTTGGTTCATTGAATTGAGTATACTTTTGTTTTTAAAGAAATCCACCAAAACAAACCTGCATACACGAAGAAAATCAGACCAGATATGCAAGGATACCGCATTGTAAATGCAGAATATGAATACTATTGTTATCTTTTAAAGATTTTAAACATTTCGCAGCACAACAAGCCATGCTGAGCACACATTATGGGTAAGTTTAGTTGTGCTCCATTTGCCTTGTGTATTCAAACTGGACTGCAAAGACTATAATTAAATATTGAATATTAAGTATACGTATTAAATGTAAATCAAATGAAGTAGCTGAAGTAATTGCAAGTTGGAAAATGACTGACTTTTTTTCTTGGTCTAAGTTTGGGTTTAGAGGTAAAAACTTTATTTTGGTGGTCTTGAAACAAGACACATGATACTCTTTAGAACCTAATGATTTCTATTCCTATGGACTGATGTAAGACATGATAGCACTTTTTGCGATACTTTGCTGCAATCTTAATCACCTGTCACAGGTGGAGTGAGACCTTCAGACAAAGTTTATTAGAGAAGCTCGCGTTGAGTCACCAGGTGCAGAAGGGACCCCCTTGCTTTCTAAACTCCTTCTCAGAGAAGAGCCTGGGTGTGGCTGGGTCCAATCTTAGCCCCAGACTGTCAACGTTTTAAGTCTAGGAAATCATAGAAGTGTGACTGAACCTTTGTACAACTTTGTCCCACAGGATTAAGCAAGGCAAACTAGATATATTTATATAAAAATGAATTATTTACTATGATAAATGATTAGACATAAAGATCTTATTAGAATTATTTACTACCCAGTATAGAAGCTGAAACTAGGATATCATAGTAGAGTATACTATGTCAAAGCAATTATATTGAAGGAATTCTATTAAGGGTAGCAAAACCCCCCCCCCCCAAATTATTAAGTAGAGATTGATGTTACTCACCTGTATCAGTAACCATGGGCAAATCTGCTTCGCTTAACCTGGAGTAGTAGAGGAGCATCCCCACCCAAGGGAGGAATTTCCACGCACACTCCAAGAAGGGATGTGTTAGAAGAACCTGCTGTCTGAAAGTGGGACTGGACTTTGAGAGTATGAAGTGATTGACTGCCAGTCATGTCTCCAGACCAGCTGTGTCACCTTAGCATTTTTAGATACTTTACCATATCTACCACATCTTCATCTCACTATCAGGATGTTAAACTTTGGTGTTGATGAGTCAGACTGGTTTTAGCATGATTCAACACCAAAAGCAGCATGACACCCCCTTTCAGTTCACCACAGATAGCTTTGCAAAATAGGGCATTTGTTCAAGGTGGTGTGCTCCATTCCAGGCAGAGCGTCCTGCTACACCACCTACCCAGCATTACTCGGGAAGGCTTTCATTATTTATGTTCATTCAAATCCCTTGATAGAGGGATATGTGTGTAAGCAGATGTGGAAAGTATGCACATTGCTGTCATCTTCCGTTTACTGGCAGTAGACATATTGAATTGTTGGGAGATAGCTTATGTCTTCAAGGCCTTGCTTGTTGGTAGAAAATGCTACTTAATCTTTCTTCTTTTGCTAGTAAACTGAGTGGTTGGTGACACAGGCACAAATACTAATTGTATTTATAGCAGTTCTGAAGATTTGTTGAAATAACGAATTTTGTATTTTGTTCTTTGCAGACAGTGGCAACTTGGAGATGATGGACTAATTTATTTTGACTGAGTTTCATTAGACTCTTAAGTTAATTTTGGAATTGGGCATTTAAATCCTTGCAGCTACCAGAAATGTAAGCTGGTGTAGACTTGAACAAATAGAGGAAAAGAGGAAATGAAGGAGCTAGGTCACTGACAAGGTGGTGCACTGTGAGATTGGTACAGCAGCTCTGCTGCTGGAAGAGTAAGTTGTGTCAGATGAGACTTACTCAGCCTGAAAGTATGTGAACTGAATAGTTTTATAAGTCCTTGATGCAGATCCTGTGGTATGTCATTAAGTGTGTACAGAAGAAAAGGTAGACTCTCTCTTAAAGAAAAAAAAAAAAGGGTGAGAGGAGAATGAGAGAAATATGTTACATGAACCTGTTCAACTTGGAGTTTTTCATCTCTGAGTTTCCATGCTTCTTGTCCAGGGCTATAAGCTGCTCTTTCACAAGCAAGCAATCACTTTTGTTTGTCATGTGAAGAATAGACTTGATATTAGGCTGCTTTATTGATTTTTTGCGTTTGAAATGCAAGCTGCAACGTCATTGAGGTTATTCAAAATGTTGCAATCTTTATTCTACTGGGTTTGTGGAAAAACGAAATAGTTAAACACAGTCAGATAAAGAGTTTTGCTCAAAGTGAGGAACCTGACTGGGAATTATGAATACTAGGCAGTTCTGAGCATGGAAATGTACTTTTAAAATAGAAAATAATTTAAAATACCCACAATGCCCCTTGATCTGAAACCTGCATAAACAGGTGGTGGTTCTTTGCTTTGTTTGAAGGTCGTGCTCTCAGATCAGTGTGCATGGAATGTGTGCTCAGTGGTCAGTGATAGACAGCTCTCTCCCAAACAACCCTCCGTCTCTCCCTCCAGCACATCAACACAGGTCTGGAAAACTTGCATTGACTTGTACTGGCCTTTGGATCAGATCCTGGTATGATCTGAAACACCTGGAGGAGGTGCATACAAAATCTGCATCTGTCCAAGCAAGGCAAAACTGCCTGTCTCTAAAGCTAGTACTGCAAGAGGAGAAACACTAACCGTTGCCATCAGTCTGACTTCTGTGGGGAAAGAAGCTGAATTTACTGCTCATTGAGATGGGTTCTTTTTTGGGGAAGGAGGAAGGGAGGTGGTGTGGTATTCGTGATGGACTCAGTAAACACGGCACGTGGCACTGAGGGAGCTGTGTTGATGTCTTTGTTTCTGTTCAGGGAGATACCTGTCTGAAGAGTCATCAAGCATAAGACTTGAAGAGTTCTCCCATTCTGAATTCTGCCACCTTTGACCTTCCATTGTATTTTCCCCCCTTTTATTCAGTTTTAAAATTAATTTTTGATTCCCTGTCAGGTGCTTTCCTGTGTTGGGAGGGTCACAAAGGGAATGTATGTATTTTTTCACTGCTGCAGGAAGCTGCTGTTGTGCTTACGTGCTTTCAAATGGAGTTTCCTGCAACCACAGAAATGTTGTGCAAAGAGAGCAAGGGTGGGTGTGCCCGTGTCCTTCCTGCTACAAGACAGTTGATCTTAACTTCCACATGAATTGAAATGAGTGGATGTTGTCAGTTTTCAAACAGAATTAATTGTTCTGGCTAAAGGGATTTTACTACCTGAAATCAACGTATCATGTCTCTTTTTGTGAATACTGTTCCTTTTTAATTTCTATTTTCGTCATGTAATGCCATCAACAGTTTTCTTAAACTGATGCTGTATTCACAGAAAAGAA
Organism: Amblyornis subalaris; assembly: GCA_018881555.1. Classification (NCBI taxonomy): domain Eukaryota; kingdom Metazoa; phylum Chordata; class Aves; order Passeriformes; family Ptilonorhynchidae; genus Amblyornis; species Amblyornis subalaris. Next base: position 2,011,839 of record JACAXG010000035.1, read on the forward strand.
AAACATTCTGTGTGCAAAAAAAAATTGATAATTACATCTGAAGTCGAGTGGCTGGCTTATACACCACTTTCTTGCTAGAACTGAGAAGCAGTCTCAGTACCAAAAATGTGATTTCAAATATATTTTTTTAAATTTTGTATTTAAAAAAGGCTAAATTTAAAGAGTTGTTGGCAAAGAAGACAGGAATTTGGGCAAAGAAGGTAGGAGTGGATCACTTTGTCTGTATCTAAATACAGATTTGAATTCTTCAATAATGATGCATTATGTATTGTTCACAGCCATTAACATTTTTTTTATATTGCGTTTTTATTGCAGGTACATTATGTTCCACCGCTGCTTGTGTGCCTGCTTTGTCTGACTTTCTGTGGATTCCTGCAGCAAGTGGGTGGCTTCTGACATGCTTATTTAAAGGCCTTCATCACTCCCATGTTTAATACAGAGGTTTCTGAAGTGATAAAAAGGTAATTAACTTTTGGAAATATATCTGTAGTGAGAGAATGCTCTCATTTTTGAACCTTTAAAGTTGTATGTTTGAAGTGGTATGGCTAAAAACCCTGGCCCTAGAGGATTGCCTTCAATAGCTCCCTATTGTCTAAAAAAAAAAAAAAAAAAAAAAAGATGAAGGCTGTGAATACTGCATATTATTAAATTAAAGTAAGAACTTTGTATGCCCTCCAGATTTTAGTGAAATGTCTTCCATAAGTCATGATATTCAATCTCATTAACTTATTTATTGGTGTTTGACTTAAAAAGAACCATATGAATTAGTGCAGCCCAGTGTGGCTGGTGAAGATAATTATCAGGTGCATTTGAGGTACAAACGTCTACAGAGAATTGTGTGTAAACATGTTCCATTGTAGATGCCGGTGATTCTGGTTAGAGCAATATAGGGAATGATGAATCGTATCCTTTAGAAGGTATGGTTTGAAATATTATCTGGGTTAGGAACATAAAATAATCCTATTGGATCAAATCATCTGTTCATCAGTACCAGAATCAGATCTTTTACAGCTAGTAGCTTTCATCTCCAAAACAAGATCTTTATATCTCAGATTTTGTTACCCATTCTTACTACATGGATAATTGGATAGGCCATTTTTTATTTTCATTGAGTCTTGGTTGTGTTAGACATCCACTTTAAGATGTGGGACTTGGTATACCGTTCCTTTTTGACAAACAAATACCTTTGTGGTACTGAGTAACTTACCTACAAAAGTCTCATTCTGGATGGATTAAATTCTTTTATACAGCTATGAGAATTATTTACATTTACATTCTTTACACAAACACAAAAATTCTTTTGAATTAGAGTATGATAACAAATCTGTATACCCCAGAAAATGATACTCAGTGTGTTCTGCAAACAGGTGTGTTATTGTCTCCTGGTATATTTAGTCTCAAATTACTTAACTTTTACAATAGTCAGAAGAATAGGCTATATTTTAAATATTCTGGATCAACAGTTAAATCAGCAGTTAAATTTTTTTGCCGTGTTTAATGTTTCTGTTGTGCTAATATAGAGGTCTCTGGATGAAGCAAAGCAGGGAAAACCAACTGTGTCCATTTGGAGACTTGTCTGCTAAGAAATACAGATGAAAGCAGTTTTGTTTTGTTTTTCGCACCACTGGTGAGTGGTGACCTTGTGTTTCAGTTACTTTGCATGTCAGGCTCTGTCCATATAACTGGTTTAGTTACATATGTATAAGACATGTATACATATGTATAAGACATGTATACACATGTATAAGACAGAGGCCAAGAAAATGTGTTCTGTATTTTTCAGTGAAGAAAGTGATGTAGCAATACGTCTTGGTTTCCGCTGTTTTGTCTGCACTTTGACATAAAAGACAAACCTGGAACTTGAAAATTATTTAATTTGAAGTGTGACACAATTGTGCAAATAGTACCTCTTGAGATTTTTTCACATTGTCACATGGAACCTTTAAAATTAGTGCAACAAAAGAACGGAGTAGAGTGTTTTATTACAGTATTTACTTTTCATTTTTTACTGCATTTTATTGCTATTTCTTATTCTTAGCTGTTAGTAAGCCAGGTTCCCATCTTGGTTTTTTGAGTTTTTTTATACAGAAACAAGGAGTGAATGATGGGGGTTTTTTGAAAGGACAAATATGTTGTAAATACACAGACTTTATGAAGGAGAGCTAGGCACAAGCATGTCTGTTTAGTACACTTCTGAAATTAGCCAGGTTTTCAGTTAGGCCTACAAACAGTATTTCCATTCAGTGTTGGATAGACATAATACCAAGTGACCAAGATGAAAAGATCAGTCAGTTCAGGTGAAGGTTTGAATAAGCAGAGGGTTAATATTGGAGTATTTTATGAAAACTACTGTAGTAATTAAAGAAGGCCTCCTCTGGAGATTAAAGCTGTGGATTAAAGCTGTGAATGTTTTATAAAAGCAAGTGGTAGAGCACAAACATTGCATCTTGCATGTTGTTGACAGATGTAGTGAGAAATCTTTTAAATATGAAGTTTCTAGCAATGCAGTGGTTATTTTCTTCTAAAAAACAATAGTTCCTTGTCAAGATAGAAGGAATACCTTTTTTTCCTTAGTTAAACATATACTTGTTACCTGTGCTATCTTTGGAGCTAAAAGCCCATATCTTCTAGTTTAAAGGTGGCTGGCTCTGTAAATGAGGCATAGGGAATCCATATGTCCCCTAGATAAGAGCATAAGAAATGTAGTGAATGATTTGAACCACTAGATGTTCATCTATAGATGTCTGTGATACACTGGCTCTTTGCGTTGCTTAGTTTGGGAAGTAAAATGGTGGTTTTTTCACTTGGTGATGGTCCTTTTTTTCTTTTCTTTTTCCCCCAGAATTAGCATAATGGTAACGCAGTTTCATCCTCTTGTATGTGTAATTAAATATTTTTGTCTATCTCATACCTCATGAAATTAATGTTTTCCTTCTTTAAGGGGTTCAGCCTTTTCTTTCCTGCTGATATAACTGTTGTGATTTCCACAGCACACATCATCTTTAGCCCATATAAATGAATGTTCATACACACATTCTTTCTTAAGTAATTGTAGTTAGGAACACAAAATTAAAAAAAAAAACACGAAAGAAAACGTGTTCCAAACAGCTCTTTTATGATAAAGCAATGTTCAATGCAAACAAAAGCTGTTGAAAACTACACATCAAGAATGTAACACCCATATGCCTATGCAAAACAATAAACATATTTTTAACTTAAACAGTTACATTTTCAAGTACAATATCTTTACTAACCATTCCATATTTTCGGCAGTGACATACAGACCATTAGTGAGTTTGGGAATGACACCAAGCTGACTAGTGCAGCTGATGGGATTGAGGGAAGGGATACTATCCAGAGGGCCCTTGACAGACTTGAGAAGTCAGCCCATGAGAATCTCATGAAGTTCGATAAGGCCAAGTGCATCTAGTCCTGCACCTGGGTTAGAGCAATCTCCAGGATCAGTACAGGCTGGAGGATGAATGGATTGAGAGCAGCACTGTGGATCAGGGCTTGGGGTCCTGGTAGATCAAAAATGAGCCATGAGCTGGCAATGTGCACCTGGAGCCCAGAAAACCAATTTTATCATATAAAAAAAGCACTGCCAGCAGGTCAAGGGATGTGATTCTCCTACTCTTCTCTGCTCTGCTCATGTGAGACCACACTTGGAGTCCTGCTTCAAGCTCTGGAGCCCCTAGCACAGGGGAAAAACATGGACCAGTTAGAGAGAGTCCAGAGAACTGCCATAAATATGGTCAGAGGGCTGGAGCACCTCTCCCATGGGGAAAGGCTGAGACAGTTGGGATTGTTCAGCCCAAAGAGAAGGCGTTAGGGGAGACCTTATTGTGGCCCAAACCATTATTTGATTCTAAAAAATCAAATCTTTCTAATTGTCTTGTTTAGATCTATTCTGCATTTTCAAAATATGAAATGCAGAGTTCCAGGTGGCTGTTACTTGGATTCATTTTTAATAAAAGCAAGCTTTCAGACTGTGATCGAAGCTCTCATCATAAACGTGGATTATACTGATTAAAATGATGATAGAGTCACAGAGAAGCAAAGCCATTCTTCAACTGGCTTTTGGAATATGCTGTCCAATATCACGTTTTTAAGCTTTTTTTTCATTGTCAAATATATGGTTATATATGACATTATTAATGTCTTCTTCTCTTTGGTTGCATTTATCAGAGGGGATTGTTAGCTTGAGATCCTCAGTAACAGATTAAGTGATTATCCTGAAAGGAGGTGGTCTTGAAAGGCCTCCCATTTGTAGGTACAAACCAAGTCTGCTTATTTAGATTTTCTTCTCAGTTAGCACTTTTTTTTGAAGTGTCTGCTTATAATCAAAACTTAGCTGAAAGGTGCTATTCCTCTCCTTCTCTTCATCAGTGCCAGTTTGTGACCCAGCTAGTTCTTTTGTTTTGTAAGTTTACATTGGGAATAAAATGAGTTGTACAGATCTCGTTAAAGGTATTCTTTTGACTTTCAGGTTTAATTAGCGTGTTGCAGTTGGACAGATGAACATATGCTGTCTAAAATCCAGTGAAAAGTAATAATCCTCTAGCTGGGCTCCCAGTTAATATTTTGGTTTTTTCCTATAGTACTGTCCGTTACTTTTCCTCTGGGGCTAAGTAGTACATCAAAGAGACACTTAGCTTTTAGTAAACCACATAAGCCATTCTCTTGTCTTCAGGTTTTAATGTTTTTTCTGTGTCAGAACAGTACTGTCATTAAATAGGAGTATTACAAATAAAACCAAGTACAGATAGCCAAGAAGTATTTCTTACATTTCTTCCAGGCAAATGCTCTGAACAGAACCAAAACAAACTATGGCTTGTCTTACAATGACAAATATGGAAAGTGCAGCAACTTCTACTGTCCACCAGAATGGTGACATCCGTGGGAATACCAGTGCACCCAAGCAGACAGAACCATTGCTTCAAGTGTACCTTTATCATTCTCCTGGGAAGGCAGAAGGAGATTACCTGCAATTTTCAGCTGGAGAATACGTTGCAGAAGAAATTTGCGCTGTTGCCTGTAAAGCCTGTGGTAAGTATATACGTAACAGTATATCTAATGAAGCAGTGAAATTCAGCTTCGTACAAGAAAGTTTTTAACAATCCAGAGCTCATCAAAATGTGGTAGCATTTAAACTGAAATGCTAATATCTCTGTTCTTTCAGGAGTAATTAGCACCAGGCTGTAAAACTGTTCCCATTAGAATGGTTGTGAAGCTGAATTGGGTGACTGCCATGTTTTTTCAAATAATTTAAGGGTATACTGTCCTTTAACTGAAAGTCTTCTTTCATTGAACTCAGATACAGTTTGGATAGTTAAACCACAGCAGGAGCTGTAAATAGCTTGAATTACTTCCTGATCAACTCTGCAGAACAGATTGGTCCTGGAAGTTATGTATGTGTTGTATATTATACATGCTTAATCACTTTGCAGAAGGAAACTGTTCTGTTAGATGTAACAGGACTGCTTGTGTGTGTGGTTAATGCTTTTTGTGGTTGTTTAGGAAATAACATCTGTAAATAACAGAGTGGTATATTTTAAATAAATAAAACATTGGTGTCTAAGAATGCCTTGTTACATTTATGCACAGTCTAGCATAAACTAGTGCTGAAATCTGTAGTAAAATATTCAAGCATGCATTTTTTGCATGTGTCTTTCTTTCATTGCAAAAGTATCTTGAGTTTTTGAATAAAACAAATTAATTCCAATAGACTCTGGATATGAAAGTGACCATCTTTTTGTGTTTCATGCACATGTGCACACACAGACATGTACACTGAGTCTCTCCGTATGTTGCTTTGGGTTGTCAGTGTTACAAGGCTGGATTTATCTTTTAGCTTTCCAATTGCTGCCTTTCAGGTGCAAATGAATTTAAAAGGACTTGTAATTCCAAATTACGTGCTTAAGAAAAGACCGGACGTGGCACTCAGAGCCATGGTCTGATTGACAAGGTGGTGTTTGGTCATAGGTTGGAATCAATGATCTCAAAGGTCTTTCCAGCCTAATTGATTCTGTGGGTCTGATTTTCCAGTGGGTCACAATTATGAAGCTGCTGACTCTGAGTGTACATTTTATTATCTCCAGAAAATCTTAGGCTTCTGTGATTTTGTCTTTTGGTGGCTATACTGTTTTTAAATATAGTTGTAATGACTTTACTTTTGGGAGGGATCTGTCCTTTTTCCTGTGCTGGTAAGTGTCTTGCACTGACTGAGTTACATGCTATGAGTTGATAATTTACTAGTATATGCTAGTTTCACAAAGATTCTTCTGAATTTAAGGCCTGTTGTTCTTTAAGTTCTTTAGGTGTTTCAGAATCTGACTAAGATCTGAGTTCAGAGAGTTGCTTTTCGTGTAATAAGAGCACTTTAGACAGATAAGCACGTATGATGAGTTGAACAGAAACACTGCCTGGTATTTATTCTGGTAGACCATGAGGAAATTGGTATTCAAATTGGTTTGCAAAGCTTCAGCTCTGTGAGCTTCTTCTTCTCTAATAACCTTGTAGGTCTGAGTTTGACAGATGGACTTGGGAGTTTTCTTGAAGCAAAGCTATCTTTTTGATGGTGGCTCAAACTAAGATCTTGCAGATATCTTCCACTGTGTCCTCAACTTCATATAGACCCTTCTCCAGTTAAAGAAAAAAAAAGGGTATTATCTTCCTGCTTTAGAAAATATGCCCATACTAACTTATATCATAAGGACAGATTTCTTAGCACTACTGCCTGTGGTTTTTGGGCTTCAGCCTTGCTCTTGTTAGGTTTGTCAGCTTAGTTGAGACCCTCAGATAAAACATCTAAAGGTGTATAAAGCTAGTGGGAGGTGGAAGTTCTTTACTTTCAGAGCATTAAAGTGGTATTGAATTTTTACATCAGGCAATTGTTAAATATTTTTTATGGGAAATAGATACTGTTGTAATCACTGAGGTGTTGCTGAGGAGGTGAAATAGAAAACAATTTTACTAGATAGGGGTAGGGGGAAAAGCTTCTTTCTTTAACTTAGATGTTTGTATACAAACTTGACAGAATATTAAACTGATATGGGCTTGTATCCATCACATTCACTAGTGTGAATAGCATGATCTTTGAAAGAATATACCGCATTATCAACTGTGACCTCAGATGCCTTGCTTCATATCTAACTAGATTTTTATTTGGTGATAGGGGAATAACAAGTCATCTGAACATAATTTTTCCAGTAACTTTTCTAATGAATCAGTTAATTAAACCTCATCTTCCAGAAAATTTCCCAGCCTAGTCTGAATTCACTGGAATAGTAACTACCTTAGTAGCTTGGTTAGCTGTTTCTACTGTTATTTCCTGACAGTCCTTTTTTTTCTTCTTTTTTCTCTGATTTGAATGTTCCTTGCTTCAGTTTTCAGATGTTTGTTCAAGTTATGTTTTTCTTTTCCTTTCCCCTTTACCAACCCTAAGGAGATATTTATGTGCCATAATCAAATTACAGAATCGTAGAACAGTTTGGGTTGGAAAGGACTTTGAAGATCATCTAGTTCCAATGACCCAGTCATGGGCAGGGACACCTTCAACTAGATAAGGTTACTCAGGGCCCCATCCAACCTGGCCTTGAACACTTCCAGGAACGGAGCATCCACAATTTCTCTGGGCCTCCAGTGCCTCACTACCCTCACAGTAAAGAATTTCTTCCTGACATATAATTTAAACCTACTTTCTTTCAGTTTGAAGCCATTCCCCCTTGTCCTATCACTGCGGTTCCTAATGAAGAGTCCCTCTCTAGCTTCTCTGTAGCCCTCTTCAGATACTGAAAGGTTGCTATGAGGTCTCCACACAACCATCTCTTCTCCAGGTGGAACAGCCTGAACTTCCTCAGCCTATCTTCATAGGGGAAATGCTCCAGTCCACTTACCAGCTTTGTGGCCACCTCTGGCCTTGCTCCAACAGTTCCATGTCCTTCTTATGTTGAGGATACCAGGGCTATTCAGGTGTGGTCTCACGAGATCAGAGTAGTGGGGAAGAATCACCTCCCTCATCCAATCTTTAGGTTTTCTTTTTGGTAAAACTTATATTGATTTCTTTAGCTAGAATTTTGTAACTGTTTTATTTTTTTGGATAGTGCAGCCCACATAATGTGTGATATTCTTTTTATCCACATCACAAACATGCAAAATCAAATTCCTGCTAATCCAGAAAGGCAATTAGTCTTGTTTCCTGTGACATCAGCTGAAGACTTTGTACTCTGTTACTTGTTTTGTCAGACCTCACCAGCAGCTGTCAAGACTTCTAGCTTTCTGGGATACTTTCTGGTTTGCTGGTATGGCTAGTACTCTAGCTCCTAGATGTATCCTCTTTTACTTGACTGTTTTAAACATAATTTTGTATGAACAGTACTCCTTATCAAGTTGGTTTTATAGTTTTATATTGTTTCAGCTTTGTTCACTGGAGTTTCTAAAATCTCTCAGTAATGATTTATACTTGCTTGTATGAAGGAAATGTTCTGTCATGTTAAGCCTTTATCCTTGTAGAACTGAGGTAGACAAAGCCCTTTGAAGAGTGGCTTCTGCCTGGCAGATACTATGGTGGCACTATACAACCTTTTTCTCAATGGAATTTGTAACTTCATTTCTTTCTAAATTACTGGAAAAGGCTGAAATGGCTGAAGGTTTTTGTTCTCTTTCATAAAAATTATTAGTGCTTAAATCATGAGGTATTGTTTCTTATTGTTTTCTGTTTGTTTTTGTCTGGGAGGTTTTTGTGGTTGTACAGAACTCATATGTCTCTGAGGCCTATACAGTCAAGTAATGTTTATGTTGACGAGACTCATCTTTTGGGAGTTAGCTCATAGCTATGAGTCAGAATACTTCATTAAGAAGGGAGTGGTTCAGGTAGTCAGCAAATCTGAAATATAACAAATTCGATACTGTTAATGAACTTTATGATCTGAGCACTTGATAGATCTTTTGATAACAGAATGGATTACATCCACGTGTGACTGTTACTGGTGGCAAGCAGGATGGGATCTAGGCGAACATCAGCAGTCAGAGAGAGTCTTGTTATGTACCTTTCAAAAAGTTCAAACAATTGAAGGTTTTCCAGTCTCTGCTGACTTGACATTAGATCTGTTGTATCTGGTGTGTATTGGCTATAAAAATATTAGTCTGTCTAAGTATTATTCTTCCAGTTTGATCCTTGGATGCAAGAGCTCAGCTTTTTTTTTTTTTAAATTCTATTTCAAAACATTTTCTATGTTTGGAAAACTATAATAAGTATAAGACTTTTTGTGGGTTTGTATTTTTTGTAAGATGAACTGAGCATAAAAGTGAATATCACATTTTCCAAGCAGAAATGCAAAAGTAAGTAAAGTGTCTTGAAATTAAGTTTAAATTGACGAGTCAGTCATGGTTCAGTTCTTGTATGTTAGCTAGTTAATTGCCAAGTAAAAAATCAGAAATGTCACACCAAAATTAAGAAAAGTCATTGCTCTCAGCCCAAGGGAAAAAGTGGTATTAGAGGAACTAACTGATGAGGGAAATGAAAGACGACAGAGAAATTGTTCTAGAGGCTGCAGAATCTCTGTGTTAAGTGTATCTTCTAAATTCAGTCAGAGACTTGTTTTCATTATATTGATCTTAAACTCTGTAATCCTCTCTGCTCTGTCTCAAATAATCCTAAGTGGAATTTTTCTTTTAGGCTCTTCTGCTTGTCTTTACAGTCAGTTTATAAGACTGTCAAGCAGTGAAGGCCGTTTGAACAGAAGTAGAAGTAATGATTCAAGAAAGCCACCAGAGCTGGTGTAAGAGAGTGATAATGCAAACTTGATATGATACTTTATAGAATAAATAAACGTGATTGTTTACAGAAAAGTAGTAAACTTTGTTCATGATTTTTCTTTTATTCAAATTCTAAATTATGAAAAAATCTAGAAATCTGTTTAAAAATTAATGGTGTAATTGAAAATAACATGAATTTTGTCATGTTATAGGAAAATCAGATACAGACTACTAGAAACATCTGAAGTCTGAATTTGAATCTTGAATGTGTTTAATTTTATACAGAAAGATAGTTGATTTCTATACTACGTTACTATGCTACATCAATAGTTTTACAATAAGATACTTCCCACTGTCTTTTAAGTGGATTTCAGAGTTTTTATCGTTAGATAAAGTGATTAAAAAATGTAAACAACTTTGGACTGTAAACTGTAGAATCATACATTATACAGAAGATGAGTATTACATGGAAAAATAATTTTTTTTAATATTGCAACTAACTATTTATTTATTGAATTAGCTGAATAATATGAGTAAAAAATATGTGCATCACTTGTATGTGTAATCCAAAATTTTACAGGATTAGGGTTAACAAATTGAAGGTATTTTTAGATAAATGAGTTTGTAAATCATGGTTAAAACAGTTGCAATTGCAAGCAAGGCATTGTTTGGTGTTAGCCAAATAAATTTGTGACATGTTCTTGAAAATCTTAATAAATTAGTAGTCAAGTATGCGGAGATAATCACTTTAAATGTAACTAAAACATTTGAACAGCACACTGAAAAATGTCTTGGTAATGTAGGAGCATAATTTTGTTTAGCATCTTGCATTTCTGTTGTGGCTTGTCCTCTGGTGTATAAGAACCCTAAATTTCTGTGGGATGTGACTTTATCTACTTCCTGACAGGCTTTTGTTCTTATATCCCGATGCCCTTCTGTTAGGATCTGTAATCTCTGGAATCTTAACTTTTTAATGGAACTAGAATCCCAAGAGAGAACAAGTTTTGAAATCCTTACAGGGTTGCTGAGTTTCAGACAGCTAGCAGTTAACAAAAGACTTTGATTTTCTTGGCTTCTGTGTTTGTGGGGTTTTTTTAATGTTGATATGAAACCTTTTAATTCTCACCGATCTGAGTTTGGAAATTCCATGGTACTTCCTTTGAAAAATGCTGGTCTCTTGGAAAACCGTAAGATGGCAGAGAATTTTTAATTATACCAAGTAAAAACACTATTTCAAAGCATTCAATGTGACTAAGTGCTGGCAGTGTTTGCAGTAAATGAAAGATTCTCAAGGGAAAGATGGCATTGCATAAGATAATGATTTGTAGTACCTCTTTGTCTGTGGGCTTTAGAAGAGATTCCTTGCTACTAACAAGGGAATTTTAGGCAGATTTTTCCTGATGTGCTGAATTTCCAGAACTGACATGGCTGAGAGTTATCATTGATTATAACTGTTCACTGGGGGTTGGATTTTTCATTTGGTGGTTTTGATTTGGTTTGGGTTTGGGTTTTTTTTTTGGGGGGGAGGGTGTTGTTTGTTTGCTTGTTTTTGTGGGGTTGTGGTGTTGTTTCGTGTGTGTTTGTTTGTTTGTCTTCCTTTAGGTGATAGCCTTTCCTGAAAATCCACACAGAATATGCAGCCCCCTGATGCTTCCCTGCTAGCTAGGGAATGAATTAGTCAGAACTCTGGGCAATTCTGCTTTTCCAGGAAAAGAAATACGAGCTTTGATTGACTATTCAGAAAGCATTTTGTTGACAGGATAGAGACAGTGAATATGATGTCAAGGGTTTGGTAAGCCTCCAGTTTGTATGTAAGATCTTATTTTTATGTAGGAAAAGGCAGCCAAATTTCCATCTGGTATGTGCAAGGGTTCATAAGTTTTAATAGTTTACTTCCAGTAATGTGAGAACTAATGTTTGTATTAGGCTTCGAAAATTCGAGATTTTTTTTTAATTGTTTTTAATCATTAAATTAACTGCTTTCATCTGTATATGTCTAACGACTCAAATGCTTGAATTGACAGTTTCATATGACATTATTTCTACTGCAGATTATGCATGGCTTTCACATTTCATAGTGGTGTCATGGCTGCTTGTGATTTACACTTTCTGGTTTTTTATTTTTTGTTTAAAGGGGGACATTACCTTATAAAAACATACTGTATGGGAGAAAGGGTTCCTAATGCCAACAAAGGAGGAGATACAGAAAAACTGTATTTTTATCAGCTGCTTCAGGATAAATGAAGTAGTGTGACTTGTCTGGATGTGAAGCTCTAAAATCATAATGAGGAAAAAAAGAAACTACTTTTTTTTAGGTTTGAAATAGATGTTTGAAGTAGAAACTTAATGCTGTCTTTCATGATGTTACTTGACAGACTGTATAGTATGATAAGGCTCCTTTCTGTAGTCTTAAGTAATAAATAAATAAATTGTAAAGAGATAGTAATGTTTTTGCCATTGCAGTAATCCAGAAAATTTATTTGATAGCCCTTGCTGGAGAAGAAAAGCAGAAAAAATTCTGCAAAAGTAACTGGCTTCTCTCCTAATTCATCGATTGAGTTGATAGCATGGTTAATGCAGTGCAAAAATCCAGGAGAGGCTTTTCAGTACCTGCTGTGAATAGCTTTATGATTTTACTTGTTATGAAAAATATATTTCTCAGAAGTTTTCACTGTTGTTGACATATCTAGGCTTCAGCAGAAGACTTTTATTTTCCACGCCGGTCTTCTGTTTTTCATTGTTTCTAGAGAAAGCACATAAATGCTGCAGTTATCATTCACTTGAAAAGTCCCTGCAATTAATAGTGGTGGTAAGAATTACATGAAAAGAGAACTTTCTGGCTTCTTTGCTTTTGCTGATTTCTGTGGACAAAATTCAAGACTCCAATAAAGGGATTTGCTCTGTTTTATAGTTGTTGAGCATTAAATGTAGCAATGCAAATGCATAATTCTTAAGAGGAAGGGACAAAGAAGTGAAACTTCTTTTCTTGAAAAATATGTTTGATCTCTATGTCCTTGAACACTGGCAACGAATGGTGCAAGTTACCATTCAGAAATATAAATGCCAAAATATGAGGGATGGAAGAGTGCACAGTTTACTTTTCATACAAAGTAAAACAGCAGAGAGGAGGGCTTTTTTTGGTTAATATAAACATTTCTGATTTGTAGGGGAAGTCCCAAAGTCATGTCCCTTGCATAGTTAAAGTTTCAGAATGGCAGTGATACAATCTTGAAATATCTGTGGGGTTTTTTGAGAGGTAGGGTGGCATGGTGGTTGTGGTGTCTGTAATGTATTTGGTGAAATGCAGCAGCTTAACAGTTGAATTTAGACATAAGAATATGACTTGGAAGTGTTTTCTTGTTCAGTTTGCTTGCATGAGATAGTTAGTAGTTTAGGTAAACGTACTAGTGAGACTAGGTAAATATTCAGCATTGCCTTGAATGGTGTTTAGCATCTGGCAAGAGTCCTGAAACAGGCTAGTGATTCTCACATGCATTACACTGTAATTGATCTGAAATTATTTCAGATACAGACACCACACAGCCTTAAAACTGCTAAATTAGTTGCTACTGCTTTATAAACAACTGACATGTAAAATAGTACAGTTCATCCCACTTCACACATCAAATGAGAACCATGTTTAGTAGCATGGGATGGGTTTCTTTTTAACTCCATAAAAAATTTCTCAAAACTCAGATTTGTCAAATATGTCCTATTGCTCTATAAATTTGCAACATTTAGAATTACAGCAAGTCTTTCAGTTACTAATCCCTTCAGGTTTATTCCTGTAGGGGTTTTGTTTCATTTTGGTTTCTCTTTCATTGTCTTACATAATGCTTTCCATTTCTCTAGTTTCCTGTAAGTCTATGACTCCTTTTCATAGAAAATCATGTGTTAGGACCTGCAATTCTGGTATGTTTTGTAGAGTTTTCGTTTAAGAAAGTGTCAGATGATTATTCTACAGATTTCAGCAGTTTTATCTTCACAACTGCACAATGGAACTCTACTTCTTAGCCCTCTTGCTGGACCCCTACAGGGGCAAACCCTATTTTGTATCAAGTTTAATAAGCCAGTTGTTGTTTAAGACTGAAACATGTTTTGTTCCGAAGAGTTTTATATGAGGTTTTATATGTGGAGTTGATCGGTTGTTTCTTCTGATTGTCTTACATGCAGTTTAGATGTAATGAAAGAAATGTCGTATCTGCCCCCTTCAGTAATTACCTAGATGTTGTTCAGAACAGGAAGAAATAAAGGATTTTTTTTTCCCTCCTGATTTCTTGTGAGAACTTCAGTTATTTCATTATAAGTCTTTGAGCAAGGGTGTGGGTAACTTTGCCTTTTCCCAGAATTCTTTTGTCTCTTACTGTCGTTTTAAATTACTTTTATTGTCTTTACCTGGGGTTTTTTTCATTGTTTTTTTGTATTCTTACCCCAAAGTGTATTGCTTTAATGTAAAGTTTTCTTTACGTATCACCTACTGTGACTTTGACACTGTAATTTTTCATCCTACTCTCTGACCTTTAGACCTGTGTTTCTTCCTGTCTTCAGAATGTATTTGTCAGTAGTTGCAGTTCATCCTTTTGTGCTGTCAATTCTCAGACACTTAACCTGTTTACCAAATCTAACACTGGCATCACATGGATGCATAGCACTGCAGATTAATACAGTGCTGTGTTGTATGTTGGGCTGTGTTTCAGCTGGGAGCATCAAAGCCAAATTAAAATTCTGGTGCTGCTGGAGAGTTGATGCTCAGTTGATTTCCATAGTTTCTGATTAAGTAGGATCGCTTGTCATTAGAATAGTTCAAAATTGTTGAAGGAAAAAAATATTCTCCTGTTCTGTTTTATTTTAAGAATATATGTTTGGGTTTGTTCGAAACTGAATTACTAAAATAGAAATGGCAGATGGTAGTCCTAGTCATCATAACTTTCTTTGTGTTGCTTTACTTCTAATTTTTCTTCAGTCTAAATTCTTAAAAATCACAGCTCAGTCTTAAAATCAATGCTGAAATCAAATGATCAGATGATCTGATTTTGGAAAGGCAAGAAATGAAAATCTACCTTTGTTATCTGTTTCTAAACTAAGAAGACATTTTATTAGATGCCATACAGAGAAAATCTTGTAAACTAACAGTGAGGTATAGGACAACAGGTGAACACAGTCTTCAGGCAGAGAACATAAAGGAAGAATGAGAAATTAAACCAGCAAAGCAGCCTGCAGGTTATGTGATCATGATTCCAGTGCTGTTGGCAATGTTGATACCTGTTGCTGATAGCAGTAGAGCACTATGGCAATCTGCTGCTCTTAACCCACAATATTTTTTTAATACTGTGTGAAAACACTTTCCTATAGATGTTTGTTTCTCTGTTCTTCATGTAGGTATCATGCCAATGTATCATAACATGTTTGCACTCATGAGTGAAACAGACAGAATGTGGTATCCCCCAAATCACATCTTCCATGTAGATGAAGCAACCAGACTCATCCTAATTTACCGGATAAGGTAATCTCAATCAAATGCTATACACTTTTCTTGATAAAACAAAACTGTGTGAGAAAACACAACCAATATGATATTTAGTTGAACCATAGTTTCTCTTTGAAATTATGGCCAGATTTCTGGTGCTTTCTGGAAAAGAGATAGCTAAAATAATCAAAAATATTGGAGTGATTTGAATAACATATTTTATTAGTTTTCTCTATCCCATGTTTACCAGTGTCAGATTGAAGAAACAAACAATAAAAATACAGTAGAAGTAAAAAAAAGACTTTTCTTAATAATGGTACATCTCATCTCCTCTGTGCTTGCCTGTTTGAAATTAGTGGCAGTTCTGAAATGCAAGTAATTATCCTGTGTAGTCAGGCATGTTTCTGCAATAAAACTATTTTTCCGTAACCTTATATTTGAATGTGGACATATAAAACTATAGTCACAGTTTTCCTCTTGTGAATGATTTCCTTTATTTACATTGTATAATATGGCCTGAGTATTTCTTTAGGGACTGTTTCAAAAGAAACTGGAAGACACTAATAAAATTCTCTGTATTCTGATTAGTGAGAATAACTTGGCAAAGGTCTTCATTCCTATCAGTACAGTTTATTACCCTGCTTAAATATTGTAGTACTTTAAAACACCAAGAACTGAAGCTGAAGCAGTCATTGACGTAGTGGGGTCATAGTGGTCCTCCAAACCAGCCAGCACTAGTTACATGTATATGGGAGCAATAATGTCTGATGTTGCTGAGCAAAAGTATCTGTTTACTGATGTTTGCTTAAATTTATTTCCTACCAGGTTTTATTTTCCCCACTGGTATTGCAGTGGCACCAACAGAGCATACCGGTATGGCGTTCTTCGCGGTGCAGAAAGCCCTGTCCTTGACGATCTTGTCATGTCTTATCTATTTGCACAGGTATGATTTGCTCGCTTATTTTTTAATGCAGATGGGTAAAGGTTGTTCGTATTTATTCCCTTTCCATCTTCTCATAGTAACCCTCTAGGCTCTTGAAAGCTTGAAGCCCTCTCAAGCTGAAAATTAAATTCCATGTCCTATTGTGTATTTGGAGAGATGAAACTCAAAACAGTCTTTCTAAGCGTGATAGCAGCTGGTATTCCTTATTAATAAATACAGCTTTTTGTAGATGAAGTAGGTCATTCAATCTTTAAAAAAACAAGCCAATAAAACCCTCCAAACAAACCAAGCATAAACAATCCAACAAAACAACAACCCCCCCACCCCCAACAACTGCACCCCAAACCCCTTTTCTTGATAAGCAGCAGTGCTACGGTTTTCATTTGCTTTCTTGCATTCTTTCTCAGTGGCGAGCTGATTTTTTGGATGGATGGGTACAGATGCCTGTTACTCATGAAACACAAGAAGAATGCCTTGGAATGGCTGTTCTAGATATGATGAGAGTGGCCAAAGAAAAGGACCAATCCCCAATGGCTATTTACAATTCAGTCAGGTGATTCTATAATTTGTATCTGTTTCATACCTATCTGATACCTAAAACCAGTGTTTTTGCACATTAGTATCTGGAAGGAGATGTTCAGCTGGTGGTAGTTGATGTATTCTAATGGTTACATAAATTTACCTATTGTGTAAACTAGGAATTAATAGAAAATTTGTATCATGATGGCCATTCATGATTTGGAGACGTGGATTTGACTCTCTTATTGAAAGGTAAGGCAGCAGCTTCTTATGTGAGAAAATATGTAAGCAGTAATTTGAGATGAGACACCTTCTGGATGTCATCAGATCCAACCCTCTGTTCCTGCCAGCGCCAACTTCAAAGTTAGATGAAGTGACTCAGGGCCTCATCCAGTCAAGTTCTGAAAATGTCCAGATGTGGAAATTCCACCATGTGTCTGGGCAGTTTTGTCCTGTGCATGACCACAGTCATTGTGAAAGGTTTTCTCTGTATCTGATCAGTCTCTTCTATTATACTGATGATCCTCTCTTGTCCTTTCATGTTAGAAGATAATTAGTAGAGCACCCTACTTGAGCCTTCTTTTCTGCAAGCTGAACAAGTCAAGCTCCCATATGCTTCTTCTCTCATGTCATATGCTCAAAGCTCTTAACCATCTTGGGCGGATCTCTGCTAAACTTTCTTGAGTTTATCAATTCAATTGGGTTTATCAATCCAATCAGTTTCTGCTCCAGCTGAGTTAGTTCTGTCCTGCTTAGTATTTAATGCTTGATGTTTGTCTTCTGCTGAAATCCAGCAGAAGAAGTTAAAAACAGAATGAGGCCAGCTTGTTGCAGGTGATAACTGCAACTCTTTTGCCTCTTGATACAGACTGTGGACTATGATTAGGAACTTCAGTGAGAACCAACCAATGTTCTATTCTACCACCTGTATTTTCAGCCAGGAAATTTGTCCTTTATCCATGTAGTTGCCATGCAGTATCCTCTTCACAACTTCTACACCAAACAAAGCAATTTGTTTGTTGAACTTGTTTGTGTAACTTCTGCTGCCTTGCCTCAAAACTTTTCTAATGAAAGAACAGACATCTCTGAATTTATGGAAAATGCATTATGTAATATATATTGCAATTGACTGAGGGGAAAAATGGAAAATGGGAGAAAACATGGGGCTCTCTTTGAAAGAACATACTACAAATTTAAGAAATTATCCCTGTTATCCTACAGTTATAAAAATAAGGGTGCATTTAGAGGAAAAGATACTTTCAATGTTGACTTGTTTAGGACAGAACTAGTTAGCTTTGCTGGATTTAATGCATAAAATTAGTAGCTTTTTTTTCTGGTTATGTATTCACAGCTACAAAATGTTTTTACCTAAGTGTGTGCGAGCAAAGATCCAAGACTACCACATTTTGACACGAAAAAGAATAAGGTACAGGTTCCGCAAATTTATACAACAGTTTGGCCAATGCAAAGCCACTGCCAGAAACTTGAAACTTAAGTATCTTATAAATCTGGAAACCCTTCAGTCTGCCTTCTATTCAGAGGTTTTTGAAGTAAAAGAACCTGGCGGAGATCCTTCTGGAGAGGAAAGTTTTGCAACTATTGTAATAACTGGAAATGGTGGAATTCAGTGTTCAAGAGGAAAACTTAAAGACTGTGAGACACTTGGAGAGCAGGTAATTTTTTAAAATTATTTTAATAACTGTACTCTGTTATGGAACAGAGTAATAAGCTTGTGTTAGAAGTTCTGATTTACCTCAGTCAAATTTGCTAGGTAAATTTTACTTTACAATAATTATACAATTTCTATATGGCTGAGGATCACAGAAATGTATTGACTTAAACAGTGCAATATTTTAAAATTAGTTTTTTATGGAAATATTAGAAGAAAGTAATGTAATACTTCTCTGTTTGACTTATAAAAAAATGTGGAAAAGTAATGATCATGCCCCCAGGTATAGGCAAAATGCAGAAATTCCCCAAATTCTCTTTGAAAGCAGGGATTCTAAGGACTCCAAATAACAGGCAAATTTCCCTATACCTCTTTCCTGCTGCAGTTAGACTCCTACCAGTGTCTGAGCTAGCAAATGTAGAGTGACAGTTCTGTGACTGTGGAGTCCATATAGTCTTTGTTCAGGAATTGTATGCTAAATGGTTCCTATAAGTGCTAGTAATCATGTACTGCTGTGTTTGTATTTATCAGTATGATCTTTTGTGTGTGTGATTTCCTATCACAACTATTCATTAGGTTGAGTTTACCAAAACTCAAAGCAGTATACATTGAGAGTGTGGAAATTTTGCAAAGGCGAAGTAAAGGAAAGTGGAGCACATGTGAGTTTTTCAAAATAATTGCGTCTGTTTGGTGCTTTTGATTCATAACATATAGCAGTCAAGACCAAACTACAAAAGGCTGTATTCTTACAACGTGCTGTAGTAATTTGTAAAAATGCTATATTTTGGTGGTTTTTTTTCAATACTTGGCCAAAAAAAAATCTGACTACATGCCCATATTTTTAAGTGTGGTGTTCCTAGAACATTTGTAGATTTACAATTACCTCATTCATAGTTGTTGTGCATCAGCCCTCTGCCTTTCCTAATTTTCCTGTAAGTGCTGTTTGCTCTGGCAGGAGCTATCATAAATGTCAGATTTTGCAATTTCTAGTTTTAGGTGCACTAAATTTATGCATACTATACTGTTTGACCTTGGCAACCAAGCCTTTAGTAAGAGTAGTGTTTGAATGAATTGTATTTCCTATAAAGATTGCCAAATTATTTTTTCATAATTAAAAATATTATTATTCCATTATTGACAGACACTGGATATATTTTCACTGGTACAGAAACTGTTCATAAAGTTGGTTTTGAAAACCCAGTGAACTAATGTGGCTGCTTGTAAACGTGATCATAACTGTTCAGTAAACTTTACTGATGAATTGTCATTAAGATACTGAATTGAAACAGAAAAGGAATTTGTTTTTCAAGTTCATGTTTTCAACAACCAGATGAACAAATAGATAAGATGGATAGGACAACTTTCTCTTACACTATTTCTTCATTCCTACTACAAATCTTGCAGTTTGTATCACTCTGAATGAAGTCATGACATTTTGTATTGTTAACAGGCTTCCTGAACGTATTTAATCAGGATGCCTATAGGTTCACAAAAAAAGGCCTCTCAGAAAAGTAATCAAAATGTTCCATTGTTCACAAAATACTACAGAACAAAGAAATATGTACAATTATAAAAACCCTAACCCGTATGTGGGTATTTCTGTTCAAGGTTCCTGGATCTCTATCCATTCTGTAATTTATGTTGCTAGTGATGATGACAGAAACAAAAAAATCCTGTATTTACTTGTAATGTCATGTTTAAGGTTTTATAATCCTCTTTGTTGCTAGCTTACATGTTTGGAGTTGTAGGAATTCCAATGCTGCAAATAGGTGAGACTTTTTAATTGCCATGTGTGTTATTACTGAAATTATATAATATTTGTTACAGGATTTACAAACGTACTGTGATTTTCCTGATATCATTGATGTCAGCATTAAACAAGCAAGCCAAGAAGGCTCCAGTGAGAGAAGAATTGTCACCATTCACAAACAAGACAGCAAGAATCTGGTCTGTTTACTTTGGTTGCTGTTCTTTCAAATAGATGGCGCTTTGAGCAGACTGTGTGATTGTGGCATGTATAGTATTGTATAATCTATTACCATATTAATTAAGCATGAGATAAAACTAAACGCGTATCAGCAGTGTAAGTGATGTATCAGAACACTAAAGGTCTTCTGCATTCAAAGCTTTGTGCATGGAATGAAATAGAAATAGACATTTATAGCTGAGGAAAATTTCTGGTACACAGATTGGTTCTTTTGTTTATTAGTCTTAAACCTGAGTCTGTGGTTTCAGTTCTCAAGTGTGCTGTTTCCATGGTGTCTTGATAAGCTGTCTGCTAGAGACCAACACACTGAAAAAGGCTTCAAAATGCTCTGAAGCGATGATGATACACACAAAATAAGTATTGAGACAAAATTAATGTCATTGCTTTTACTGTTTTTGATTCCTTGAAGAAGATCTTAAGAAAGTATTTTATACACAAATGTAAAGAGTTTTTTGCTCGAACTCCAACATTAAGTGAGGCTTTCTAGCAGGTATAACTGTCACAAAGTTGTGGGGTGGGCTGACCCAGGTGCCTACCAAAGCTGCTCTAATCACTCCCCTCCTCAGCTGGACAGGGGAGGGGAAATGCGATGAAAGGCTTGTGAAAGGAGATAAGGACAGAGATCATTCACTGGTTACTGTTGTGGAGAAACAGACTTGACTCTGGGAAATTAATTGAATTTGTTGCCAATCAGTTCAGAATAGGCTAATGAGAGTTAAAAATCTTAAAAACATTTTCCCACCACCCCGTACTTGTTAATAGGCCAACTTTATTCCTGATTGTCTACCTTCTTCCCCTCGGCAGTGTAGCGGATTGGGAATGGAAGGTGTGGTCAGTTCATCACATGTTGTCTTTACCTCTCAGTCCTCACACTCATCCCCTGCGCCAGCAAGGGGTACCTCCCATGGAGACAGTCCTCCATGAACTTCTCCAATGTGAATCATTTCCACAGGCTGCAGTTCTTCATGAACTGCTCCAGTGTTGGTCCCTTCTGGGAGGTGCAGTTCTCCAGGAGCAGACTACTCCACAGCTCCATAGTGGCCCATGGGGCCTCAAGTCCTGCCAACAAGTGTGTTTCAGTGTAGGCTTCCCATGGGGTCACAACCTCCTTGAGGCATATCCACCTGCTCCGACATGGGGTTCTTCATGGGCTGCAGGTGGATCTCTGCTCCACAGTGGACTTCCATGGGCTGCAGAGGCACAGCTGCCTCACCATGGTCTGCACCAGAGGCTGCAGTTGTTTCCAGGTCTGCTTGATAAGGAGTTTGAAGACTCCAAATTCTTGACACTTGCTCAAAAACATCAACCTTTTTTATTGCTCTCTAGCAAATAACTTGCTAAAGAATTGTGTTCAGCTGCTAAGCGTGTCTCCCAGTGTCATGGGCACACACGTACTAAAGCCTGTTCTGTTGGGTTACATTACTGAATAAAATCTAGGATGACTCAGAAAATGCTTCGTTATTTTCATTTTATTGGCAGTGATAAATATGTTGTTGCAGATGGATTTAATTTTGCCCTGCTTTTGTCCGTTCTGCATACTGTGCATAAGACCTTTTTCACACCTGTTTTCCTTCGACCACATTATTTTTCTCCCTGCTTCTATCCACTGTACTTGTCTTCATAGTATAAAAGCTCAGCTTCTATCTGTGATCCAGCTCAGGATGCCAGTTTTTGCTGACTAGTAGTTAAGTTTTCAGGCAGGTACTTTCCTAGAGATTTTTCTTTGCTGTTTGAGGGCAGCCATATAAATTTGTGCTAAGTGAAGGCTTTCCTTTGGGAAAAAGAATAGCACTGTATTGGCAGTGCAGTAGGTGTCTGCATGCTGAGTTGCATCTACTCAGTGTTTCCCTTTCAAATGTTCTTTCATATCAGCATTCTTTTGCTGTTTTGTATGTTTAGAGTAAGGGTTGGGGTTTTTTATGGTAGATTTCATAGAATCATGGAATGGTTGGAGTCGGGAGGGACTTTAAAGATCATCTAGTTCCAACTGCCCTGCCATGGGCTGGGACACAGTCCACTATAGCAGATTGCTCAAAGCCCATTCCAGGGACAGGACATCCACAACTTCTCTGTTTTGTTTGGTTTGGGTTTGATTTTGAAAATTGCTATCAAGTTTTGAGTGACAACAAGAAGGTAGAATATACAAAGATCAGTTAAAAACTACTTTTATTCTTGACTCTTATGAGTGCATATATGGATATCTTTTATAGCATTAGCATATCCAGGAATTTTCTGTAGACTATTAAAAATTGAAATTCTCTCTCTCCTTTCCCCCCCTGCCCCCCATTGTTCTCTGGCAACTGAACAGGAGGCTGAATTTCAGTCATTAAGAGAAGCTCTCTCCTTTGTATCATTAATTGATGGATATTATAGATTAACAGCAGATGCTCATCATTATCTCTGTAAAGAAGTAGCACCACCATCAGTCCTTGAAAATATCCAAAGCAACTGTCATGGACCAATTTTGTAAGTATTTTTTTTAACAATGTAACAATGTGGTATTGTTTTTGAAAGATGAGCTTTAGCTGTCTGTGAACTGTGGTGGACATCTTAAAATGGTTTTTTTTGCATTTATGTAACATAAAATGCTTTATATTTTTCCTCTTATTTTTCACTTTGTAAAATACAGTGCCTTCTTGACACATCATAAAAATTAAGTGGAAAGATCATTGCCTAATGTGAATAGAAATAGTCAGCAAGACTTGTTTAAGAGGAAATCGGTTCTTATAATAACAAATATTGTTTTATTTTAGCTCTTCTTTCTTGTTAGCTATTTCCCAAGTTAAACCCACCTTTTTCAGCTACACAAATATTTTGCTAATTTTAGCTGATTTTCTAGGCAATTTTATTATAGCTTCTTTCATAATGGATGTTGAAAGTCATATCATAAGCTGTGGGGAATACCCTTTTTTAGCCCCTAACATTTTTTACTAAATAAATAATTACGATGTTTTAGTATTAAAAATTTTTAATATACTGCTCTTTACATAAGCGACCACACTGTATATTGGAAAATAAAGGGTCAAAAAGATTACCTTAAAGAAAGCTGTATAAAATTGAAAGTTTGAGTTGTTATCTTAGATATCTGTTAATATTGCTCATTAGCCAATCTCTGATATTCCTGAATTTTGAAATTATGCAATATTAAACATTTTCTTTTTACTGTAGCATGGACTTTGCTATCAGTAAACTGAAGAAAGCGGGTAATCAGACTGGTTTCTACGTCCTTCGCTGCAGTCCTAAAGATTTTAAAAAATACTTCCTTACCTTTGCTATAGAGGTTTGTATTCTGTCTTAGTGCCTATTTAACCTTTTTTGTGATATAACAATAAGCCTGGGTTTTTCAGTAAATGATCCTGAATTTTCCCTCCAGAATGTTTGTCCGTAGCTACTTTTGTCAGACCAGCCAGCTTTCAGAGTGTTGTGAGAAATATCAAAGTGCTTGTTGGTGAAGAATTGCTAATGCACATACCACATGCCTAGGAGACCAAGACAGGCCGAGGAAAGAGACCTTAAGAGTTCTGGAGATGGTGACATTGGTCTTGGGACTGTTGGAGATGTTGGGGAGATGGAGCAATTTGATGGTTTTTTAATTTTTTTTTTTAAGTTTGGGGGTTTTTAGTTGAGTTTTTTCCCTGGGTTTTCCACACACCTCCTCCCCCCCCCACAAGTAGGGCTCATTAGACTGAGTGTACAGCCCTTGATGAGCTGAGAGTGTCTCTTCTTCACAGGTTTCTCTGGGTTTGGGTCCTATCCCCGTCCCTTGCCATATTAATTGGCAGCTGTTACATCAACACAAGTCTCTTGGGTTTATCTGGTGTTAGCTAGAGAGAAAGCCACCTGGAAGTGCACACAGTTCCCATGCAGCTAAAGAACCAGATGTGCCTCTTCTCTGTGATGTTGCAGCTAATGATAATATAGTACTTTAATATTGCTGTTAAATAATTGCATGATCTTGTTTCAAGAATGGGTTTCTCTTTAATTACATTAGCAGAGCTACCTTTGTGTTTTGAGCTAGAGAAGGTAATGTTGTGGGTTTTCCTGCTGGTGTGCAGCAAGCTGGCAAGTTTGCTAATACTGTCAGAGATATGTACATCTCTGAAAATGACCAAATAATGTTGACGTGTGAATGGAGAAAATGTTATGTCTAGTCAGTGAAGTGTTTGATAGTTAGGGAGTAGATAGGGAGTTCTGTAGACAGAGATCAGTTTCTGAGCAAGCTTAGAGAGGCAAAGTTGAGAGTCAAGCTTGTGAGTGAAGACTACCATTGCCATTAAGTGACGTAGCCAACAATTTTTTTTTCCTTTTTCTGAGTCTTGTGCAAGTCATTGGGAGGCTTTTTATATTCAGAATTTGTTGGAACATTTGCTGCAGTATTGAGATGCAGGACCAGGAAAGCACTATTAAGAGCTCACCTTGTTTAAAAATGTTTAATGGTATCTTTTGAAGACTCATTGTAAAAATAATTCAGTATATATTGAAAATCTGTACTAGGAAGCAATTTCTTAGAACTGTACTGTAGATAAGAGGAAAACAGAACTACAGCTGTAATCTCAAAATGCATGCCTAATGAACGTGGAGTGTAAGCATTAGAGCTATTGCTTATAACAGAATTTTGTTTTGATGTTACCGCATGTCAGGGTGAATAAGCTTTCATTAATAGCTCTGAAGGATTTTTCCTAGGATCCATTATCTGTTTTCTCAGCTACATCTTTTCAGATTTCATTAACATTTGTTTTTCTCTAGCATCAACATGCTAGTTCCAGTGATGGGAGTAGAGTCATGTTTTCTCAGAATCAATATTACGTAGGGAGAACCAAATAACAAATTATGATTGTATTTTGCTGAAGTATCCTTTCTTTAATTAATAGAGTGCTATACATTTAAATAAGCCTTCAAATATTAAATATTAATCAATTTTATTTTTAATGGAAAAAATTTTTGCAGCGTGACAGTACCACAGATTACAAGCACTGCTTAATTACGAAGAATGAGAATGGAGAATATAATCTTAGTGGAACCAAGAGAAGTTTTAGTAATCTTAAGGATCTCTTGACCTGTTACCAGACAGAAACTGTCCGTTCAGACAGCATAATTTTCCAGTTCATCAAATGCTGTCCTCCAAAACCGAAAGGTAAGAGAAAGTTTATTTCTAAGCAGAAGGCTTTCTAACTACTAGATGAAAGACTTAAAAATAAGTTAATACTAAATGACTCTCAGGTAGATACATGATACAAAACTGTGAGGAGCTGTTGATTGACTTGAAGGTAGGGAGGGCCTGCAGAGAGACCTTGACAAATTAGAGGATGGGGTAATCATCAACTGTATGAAGTTCAACAAGGGAAAGTGCTGGATTCTGCATCTGGGATGGGGCAACCCTGGATGTACAGACAGACTGGGGAATGACATCCTGGAAAGCAGCACCGCAGAACGGGACCTGGGGGTCCTGGTTGATGGAAAGTTGAACATGAGCCATCAGTGCCCTGGCAGCCAGGAGGGCCAACCCTGTCCTCGGGAGCATTAGGCACAGCATCGCCAGCCAGGCAAGGGAGGGGACTGTCCTGCTCTGCTCTGCACTAGGGCAACCTCACCTTGAGTGCTGGGGGCAGTTTTGGGTGCCACAGTATAAGAGAATTATAAAGCTATTAGAGAATGTCCAAAGGAGGGCCAGAAGGATGGTGAAGGGCCTTGGGGGGAAGCCATATGAAGAACAGCTGAGATCACTTGGTTTCTTCAGATTGGAGGAGACTGAAGGGAGACTTGATTGCAGTCTATAGCTTCTTTGTAGCTTTCTTCTTCTTTCCCTCTATAGGGAAAGAGAAGGCGCAGACACTGATCTCTTCTCTGTGGTGACCAGTGACAGGACCTGAGGGAATGACCTGCAGTTGTGTTAGGGAAGGTTTAGGTTGGACATTAAAAAAATGTTCTCCACCCAAAATGTGATTGGGCACTGGAACAGGCTCCCCAGGGAAGTGGTCACAGCACCAAGCCTGACAAGAGTTCAAGAAGCAATGGACAATGCTCTCAGGCACATGCTGTGATTCTTTGGGATGGTCTTTTGCAGGGCCAGGAGCTGGACTTGATAGTCCTTGTGGGTCCCTTCCAATTCAGCCTATTCTGTGATTCTGTGATATGTTTGTGTGGGTTTTTTTAAATTTCACTGATTTATCTGTTCATCTCCTTAGTCATAGTTTTCAGTTCCAGAGTCTGCCAAGTTTTATTTTGGTATAAGATGGTCTTCCAGAAGTAATCATGGTAGCCAGTTTCATGATTAGAAGCAAAAATGATTTCTTAATTGCAGTGGATTGTGTGCAGCAGCATTTCTTCTTCTGTCAAGTGTTTTCATGTCTTGAGAAGGAAAGAGCTACTAAATGCATAGTTTATCACTGAGAATACTTCCATAAGCAATAGAACCAACAATGTCAGTGAGTTTCTGTCATTGTTGATCTCAGCTGAGTTATAAAGTGAAGAAAACTGAAGAAATACACATGGAATAGAGCTCATGCCTGAGGAGTGGATTTTTCTTGAATTTGCATTAAATTTTTTTGCCTACCTTAAATATTTATATCTTTTCTCCTTTATGAAATCTGTTAACATCTGCCCTCTAAGTAATACTACTTACAGTTAATATTATTTAGTCTTTGTCTCTACCGAAGTCCCTATTTAAAGAAAAACTTGTTAGAACAGACTACTTGATATAACTTCTACTTCTCTCAAATTTGATTAAAAATAGCCAATGGATTCAAAACCTTAGAAAATATTTAACAAGTTAATATGTATGCACACTATAGAGAGAATAATTTTGTAACCTTCTTCTAAAAATTGATGTGCCTCAGAATGATAAATTATTAAATAAGTATGATCGTGGATATGAACAGATACTCACAAGGATGTACCTTTCAGCTTTAGTTTAGTATCAGACCTGCTCTACTTCGCAATATAAAAAGAGGTGACTTACATCCCCTTTTCCATCCCTGATTGTTATTACAAATACAGCAGCAGTTAAAATGTGAAAGGAGGTAGGAATATTTTCAGAACATTTGTCAAAAACAGGAATACTTAAAAAAAACGTAACACATGAGTGAACTTGGATGCTTTTGCTGATTAGAAAATATCAGACTTTGATTTAAATTAAATACTCTGTGGCTTTTTGAATAAACTGATCTCAATGTGATGTCTTATTTGTGTTGAATTAGCAACCCCTCATTAATAATGCTTCTGAAATTCTATTGGTTTCGTTTTATGTTTTACAAATTTATGATGGTTTTCCTTTCCCTCTTTCTTCTCCCAGATAAATCAAATCTCCTAGTCTTCAGAAGCAATAGCGTTTCTGATGTACCTTCATCACCTACGCTGCAGAGACACAATAATGTCAATCAGATGGTCTTTCACAAAATACGTAATGAGGACTTGATATTCGTAAGTCCATTAGTTGCTTATTCCACTGCAGATGTTGGGTTGAATACGCACTAGGTTTTGAAAACCTCAGCATGTGTTTAAAAGAATCTTATTTGAGCTAGGAGATTTTTTTGTAATCTTTCCTAAAAGTTGTGGAAAAAAATTTTATTTTCCATTAATGCAAATAATTACTTTTTTATAATTAAGAAGCATTCTTTTGACTGCAATAGCAGTTGTTTGTTTCTAGAGATATTAACAGAGTTCCTTGCTGTCTCGTTCTTGCAGCAAGTTATTTTCTGAGATCTTTGATCAGTCAGTAAAAAACAAGGAAAAATTTAAGATGTTTCTGATACAGTTGCTTCCTTTCCCTCTCAGTTGGACTCTACAGCCAGCACACCTCTAAAGATTTGCATGTGCTTATATGGGTTGGTTTTTTTAAGGTGTCTTTTTAAAACAAGCAGATATTTTTGATTTTTTTTCTCATCTATATCCTTCCTTCCTTTTAGGAGGAGAGTCTTGGACAGGGCACATTTACTAAGATTTTCAAAGGTGTGAGGAAAGAAGTGGGAGACTATGGCCAGCTCCATCAAACTGAAGTTCTTTTAAAGGTGCTGGATAAAGTGCATAGAAACTACTCTGAGGTTGGTGTGATTCTTGACTGCTATACAACATTTGTCCATGCCATGTTGAGCATAACTTTTCTTACAATAAATGAGTATTTGTTATATGGTAGACGGTTGTGTGTTGAACCAAGCTCATTCTTGGACTTGTGACATTGGGAGTGTGGACTTGAGACTGGCTTTGGGAAGTACACCTATGTACTTTATTTCCCCTGTCCCCAACACCTGTCAGAGAATTCAGAGCTACCCACTAAGAACTGGAGAACAGTTTATTTATACAATAGAAGTACCATAGGAGAGGTGGTATGGCCACAGAATTGTCTTAACCACTAAATTCATTGTGTACAGACAAGGGACCAGTATTTAGGGAAAAACACTTCCTCTTGGTAGACTGTCATCAGTGGTTTGGATTCATACTGATTCTCCAGTGAAATCAACATTTTGGATCGAGTAATAAATCAGAAGTATTTATGTATGAGAAAAACTTGCCATACATGTATTCACCCATAATCACTGAGACTTCTCACTTTTTGAGTGAAGCAGTTAACAAACCTGAAATGCCTTTGTGCAAAAGCTAATAAACTGGTAGTGTAATTGAGCCCAAGACTCTGTTTGTGAGAATTTAATTTTAAAGGCTTTCACAAGATGTAGTAGTGTTTATTATATTAATGTAGCTTCATATGACAGCTTATTGTTTATTTGATTTTTAAAAATTTCTAATTATCTAGCTATGTTTACAGCAAGCCAAGGGAACCAGTACACTATTTAGTGAACTTTTCAGTCATTTAAGACAAATCTAAATGAAAATGTAAGTAAAAAAGGAAGAGACATTTCGGATGGCTGGTATTCGTAAACAGGGTAGGCATACACTTTGAACTATTGAAAACAATAAAAAAACCATAGCCCATATTATAATTTTAATAAGATGGGTAATATATTTATATTCTAAAGTTAAGTGTGAATCAGTTATTAAAAGTTCAAGGAGTATAGAAATAAAAATATAGCCACCTGATAGAACCTTTTGACCTGCTTTGTTGGATGAATAATCCGTACACAAGCAAGTGTAGGTGGAGATGCCACTGAAGGGAATAAAAAATGATGAAAGAAATAAAAGCATTTGAAACTTTCCTGACAAAGTTGGAAAAGATCTTGCAGTAATGGATGAATTATATAATGCTTTTTGTCTTTTAATTTAATAATGTGCTACAAAGAAATAAATTGGAAACTGAATAGTGCATTATGACAGAATAAATTAGAAAGTGAATAGTATATGATGAATTTGTCTTCAGTTTACTTTACATAGTTAATTAACACTGAAAAAAAGATTATTTTTAAAATGTTGAGATACACCTGCCTGCAGAGAAAAAGAGATTGTTAACCTATCTGGAATGTGGACTATCAGTTATTTAGAAAAAAAAATTAGAAAAGAACCCCCACAACCAAAAAAACTGAAACAAAAAACAAACAAACAACAAACAGTTGCCAAACATAAACCAACAACAAACAATATAAAATATGTTACAGAGGGTATTTGCAATGGGATGAAAGTTAAATTTTTTTTTTAATGATCCTGGTTTTTGTAAATTTATTAGAATTTTGGGGCTTTGTTTTCACTGATATATATGCTTTCTCAATCTCTCCCTCTCCTTCCAAAAAGTCGTTTTTTGAAGCAGCAAGTATGATGAGCCAGCTTTCCTACAAACATTTGGTGTTAAATTATGGAGTCTGTGTCTGTGGAGAAGAGAGTAAGTAGAAATTAATTATCTTTTGTAGTAATTTTTATACATCTCTTATTAGAGTTTGACATTGGTTTTGGGGAAAACCAGGGGAAAACCCAACAAAACAAAGCAAGTTAACACGCCAGCTGGACAGCCAATACATGTTCACATTGCAGTAGTATTAGTCTTGGTATCTGAGAACTAGTTAAAAGTAATAACAAAGAAAAGGGAAAAATTGGCTTAAGTACAGTCAGTGTGAACAGTAACCTCTGTAAATGACTCGGTCATGTCAGTTCTGTCTGAGAATCTCACTTTTGAAAAGTTTTGCTGAACCTCTTGAAATGAGCTTTTGAAATGCTAGAAAAATTGTTCTCCTACATTGTATCAGCTGTGGTTGGCTAGAAAGGGAGGTGCTGTGCTACCCAGAAAAAAATCTTCATTTACTGTGATTAGAAAGAGAAACTGCCACCCTTTTGTACACATGCTGACTTTGTGAGCACAAATACAGCTTTGTGATGTTTGGCTTAGAGGTCCCCTTCTGGAAACATGAGGTCCTTCAGCAAACACACTACAAAATCTTAGCAGCAGTAAAATCTTTGCATTGTCTGCAGAAGTTGAATGTCTTTTCAGTTTAGTTTACTGCTTTGTGACTATGTATTAATAAGATCTTTTAAGAATACCTGAAATACATTTATACTGTCTCGTAATGAAATCTTAATTTTGGATGGTTGTCATATGCTAACGTGTATTATCTTCAAATATGCACTGCTGGGTCTCACTTTGACAATTTTTCCTCTTCATTCAGTCTTTGAGGGGAAATGTGAGTTTGTCCTAAACCCCTTTTTTTTCCTGTGATTAGAAATTTGTATGAAAGGAAGCACTTTATAACTGTATAAGCATATTATGTAATTTGTTATCTTCATTAGGGAGAAAGAATTTCCAAAAGAGAGGGTGGATTCTGTGTCAAAAATCGCCTCTCTTGGGAGGCTGGAAAAGGCACAGCACTATGTTTGGCCAAGAACTTGTGCCAGCTTTGCAAAAACAACCATGTGGGTTTTTTTCTCTTTTATTCATTGTACCACACACAGGGACTCTATATAAAACTTCATGTAGATCAAATTTATAATTGAAAAGAAATTGTTGAAAGAGGTATATGGTTACTTATTTCACCTTTAGATCACAGCTATCCTCTAGAAATGGTTCTGTTTCTGAAGGCAGGAGACTTACTACAGTTTAATGAGAAGCCATTACTAAGAAATAGGAAGAGCAGCTGTTATTAATTCCGTGGTTTACACACTTGATGTACAAATTTGATGAAAAGTGTTTCACATAATTGCAAAAAAAAAATTGAAAGACTTTGCTGTCTGTAAAATTAATTTGTTAAAAAATCAATTTGTTTGTTACAGCCAAATGTAATACCAGTAGTTTCCAGTGTTTTTACAGCCTAAATGAGAAACACTGCAATGTGAGCATCTTGCAGCTGAGGGCAAGGGTTCAGACATGTGATTTGAAATTGTTGTGTTGAAAGTGATGAAGACAGCAATTCTTGTTTCTGGTGTTATTTGCTAGATGTCTGCATGAAGGCATATGTCATATATATAAACAAAGTATTTTAGGGCAAATACTTATCTGTTTTCAAGAAAACCATCTCTTGTCAATAAAGTATTGCATTTTTCACTAAGAATATAGATGGTAAACAACTATGAAATGAATGACTTGAATGTTATTCAACTCACTACATGGATAGTACTGTACACTACTATGATTTGTCAGCAGTTACATTATTTATTGTGCCTTTCAGGTGAGAGTGAAAGATGCTCACTGGAATTTATCTAATCTGTAAAAGATTAAACAATTAAATCTAAAAGATTAAATCTAGTAATTTTGCATTTGAGAAGAAATTAGATGAAATTCCACACCCTGAAGAAGTATAAAGAACATAGAGTATTTGTGGCAATGCTCAGATACCATAGGGGTCAAAATTTATAGTTAGATCACCAACAAGCTGTCAAAAATGAGTAGTACTAGAGTAATGAATCTGTCCTGAAATTTTGTTATTTGTTGTTGTTTTTAATTGTTGCTCTTTTTGCTATTATGAATCAGACATCCTTGTACAAGAATATGTAAAATTTGGATCCTTGGACACATATTTGAAAAAGAACAAAAATATTATCAATATTTTGTGGAAGCTGGAAGTAGCCAAACAGTTGGCATTAGCCATGCATTTTCTGGTAAGTGGTTCAGATTTGTTAATAGCTGAATTCAAGTGGTTCAGACTAATGCATGTAGAAATGCTGTGCTATTACCCGAATTCTTGAAAGTCTAGAGAGTGCTTGATAATAGGTTGGGCATTACCAGATGCTTAGCAGATAGCCAGAGACAGTCTTTATATCTTGCACAAAGTGTAATTGAATGTCCCATTCTTTTTTAACGCTTTATGTTTTAGCATGAAATATAAACACAGTAGTGTGGGGGTTCCCCCACCCTCCCCCAAATCAGTCCTTTCTAGAC
This sequence comes from Amblyornis subalaris, assembly GCA_018881555.1. Classification (NCBI taxonomy): domain Eukaryota; kingdom Metazoa; phylum Chordata; class Aves; order Passeriformes; family Ptilonorhynchidae; genus Amblyornis; species Amblyornis subalaris. The sequence goes on from JACAXG010000035.1 coordinate 2,044,430, forward strand.
TTCCCGGTTCAGCTCATGATGCTGAACATAACTATTTCTTGGTAGTGTTAATACTTAACCACTGGGAGGGGAAAACACTGCACTGTTCACACTGCTAGTACATACTTCTTGGGCATTAGGTCCCAACCTTACAGACTTTTTAGTTCACCATAAAGGCCATTATTCAAGACAGGATATGTGACTATAAAAGTCTTTCCTTTAACAGAGTTCAAATATTCTTACATAAATTTTAGATGGATGGATGAGTATTCTTCTGAGTTAACCCACATGAAATTGTTTTAAACTTGAAACTTTATGTAGATAATGAAAATTGGCTGGAAACTATAACTTTGAGAGGAACTGATGAAGTGCCTGAAGTTTGATCAACTTAATCTATTATCATTATTTTATTTGCTGATGTATCCCTCATGCTGTGCAGTATTGGTTTTTAAATACGTCTTCAACCATAAGACTTCTTTTGTCAGTATGTAAAAGATTTATTTCTGTTTATAGGAGGATAAAGGCCTTGTTCATGGGAATGTCTGTGCAAAAAACATCTTGCTTATCAGAGAGGAAGACAGGAAGTCTGGAAACCTTCCATTTATAAAGCTAAGTGATCCTGGCATCAGTATTACAGTTCTGCCAAGAGATAGTAAGTTTTTGTGTCAGCTTTCTTGTTCAGCGCTTCTGACTTGAAAAATAAGTTTGGGGTTGGGGTTTTTTTCTGGCCACCATCTAAAATAATTGTTATGGTAAGTTACGTGGTCTGTCTGTCATTTTATAATAATCTCTATAGTCCTAGCCAAGCAGTTTTGAGTGTATCTTATTTATCAGCCAATAACTAGAGGACATAAAGCCCCAATACTCCATTGTGTGAGCTTTTTTCCCCTGCTGTTCTCATTTTCAACTTTTTTTTCACTGGTAGTACTATTGTTATATTATATTGTACATGTATGATACAGTCTGTTGCATTTGCAGATTGCTGCTGAACTCAGTGTCCTGTAATTGATCAAGTATTTTATAGCTTGCAGAAACTTTCAGAACTGAAAGCAAATGCACTTTTGAAAGTGCTGACTGGCAGTTAAAAATCATCTTCAGTGCATTTCTTGGTGAATACCTGGAACCACTTAATGATGTTAAAGATACTGTATTATCATCCACCATTAAGACTGTTTCAATGCTTTATAAACAGCAAAATTAATTAAATTGAAAGCATGTGCAAGAATGTTATGGTAACGGAACTGAAGTAACCTTGCTATTCTTTTTGTGGTCTTTTTAATCATTTTGGAAATATAAAAACACTTTATACTTGGTACTTTTATACATATCTACGGAAGTAATGTATCTAACAGCCTATAAGCAATGCAGTATCATCATTTGCCAATAAACTGTTTAAATATTCCCTGTTCTAGTGTGAAGCTTACATTATTCTTATGAGATCTCTTTTAAGGCGCTGTAAATCCAAGTCAATACAATCTCATGTTTTCACTTGTTACTACAGTCAGTATCAATAGCTTAAAAATCAGATAGTTTGAAATTGCTTTTCATGGTACCTTTTGCTGTGCCGTAATGTGCCAACCACTAGCAAAGTACTTTTTACTTTTTGACATCTAGTTCCTCTGTGGTAGCTATTAAGTGTTGGTAACATTGGGGGAAATACAGAAATCAGAGAAAAAATGTAATGTAGAAATGATGTTAAGGCAATTTTATACCTTTAGGTTTATTTTGCAATAAAACTAATGGTCATCCACTCTGATTCACAGATATTGTTCTTATTTTTGTCCATATTCCATTACTTGTTTTTTTAGCTGGGAACAAAAATTTGGAAAACTATTAAAAGTACATTACAGAGTGAAATACCTATGTATACTAAAGTAACTTTTAACAAATCAAATATGTTAGGGAATTTTCTGGTTTTATTATTCATCTTGACATGTTTCCTTTGTGTGATGGCACAGTTCTTCTTGAGAGAATACCATGGGTTCCTCCTGAATGTATTGAGAATCCCAAACAGCTAAGCCTAGCCACAGACAAATGGAGTTTTGGTACCACTTTGTGGGAAATCTGCAGTGGAGGAGACAAACCCCTGAGTGCACTGGATTCTTCAAGAGTAAGTATTACTGGGTCTGCAGTCATAGCAGTGTTCTGAACACTGCTAATTTAGAACATCTGCTGTTGTAACCACATCAGCATGTAAAGTGGTGTGGCCTGTAACCACTGTAGGAAAGACATTTTTGTTCATAGATAACGATCAGAAGAGATGATTTGAAGTTTGTTTTTATGTTGTTTGTTTTGATTTTTAGGGGGACAGTACAAAATGTCAGTATTATCTTGTTCGTGTTTTTGCTGCTATGTTGTGTATTGCTTTAAACAAAAAATATTCCTAACAATGTGCATGTTGGATTTTAGTTGGCATTCTAGTAATCGAACATCTTAAATACTGCAGCACTTCGTGTGTTGCAACAATTCTGCTATTTTAGTTAAACCGGAAATATTAACTTTGTCTTAAGTAGGAGCAGGGGGTGGAGGGGAAACACATTCCATAAAATATTATTTCTTATGTATTTGCTTCTTAAGTTGGAAGCAAAAAGAATAGTTTACTATGCTACAAATAGATTGTATTGTTAAGTTTTATAAAGGTACTGTAATCTTCCTATAAAGCCTGATCTGATTTCTCAGGTATTGTAATCAGCTCTTACAATAATCTCCAACGTTTACTAGACCTAACTTACAGGTATGTAAGTATTTCAGAAGTTGCCTTACGTTCTTTCATAATAGTCATGAGGCTTTTCACAACTGTGAGCTCAGCCAGCTCACTGGCCAGTAGAATTTTCTGCTGGACCTATCCAGTTGAGGATTTATGAAATTACCAATAAAGGAGACACTGTTTTTCTCATCTTTCTTCATCTTCTTGTCTTCCACCAGTAAATGGCTGGAAATTTCTGAACTGATAGCTCTAAATTATACCAGCCTTGCTTTTGATGAAAATTGGTTGTACATTTGGTGACATAACAAGTCTAGGTTTAGAGCTGTAATTTTTTGGCTACTCTGGTGAGAATGTTAAGGCTTCTGCAACTCTTCATGGTTGTAAAATGTAAAATTACTTACTGTTTAATTCCAGAAACTACAGTTTTATGAAGATAGGCACCAGCTTCCTGCCCCCAACTGGACAGAACTTGCAAACCTTATAAACAACTGTATGGATTATGAGCCAGATTTCAGGCCTTCTTTTAGAGCAATTATACGTGATTTGAATAGCTTGTTCACTCCAGGTGAGTCTGTGATACAACAGGATCAAAAAGAACCCTGATTCCTATTGGTTCACTTTCTTGCAGTGCCTTCCTTTTTAGTACAGTTTTGCAATACATCATTGTCTTTGATTGCAAATTACTATGTAAAAATTAAGATGGCTGTTAATATTCTACTGAGCTTGAAGTATGCCAAACAAAGGTAGAACTTCTCTTGTTCACTGCTCTGTGTTCCCTTTCTTCCCTTCTTCCTTCTGCCTCTCAGATTATGAGCTATTGACAGAAAGTGATATGTTGCCAAATATGAGAATTGGAGCACTTGGATTTTCTGGCGCCTTTGAAGATCGGGACCCAACACAATTTGAAGAAAGACATCTTAAGTTTTTACAGCAACTCGGCAAGGTAGGATGTTTCAAAATTCTCTAATAGTCTAGGAAATAACTATGGTTTTCAGTTATTTTTGATGACCCCATATACATTATTTACAGTGAAACTTCTGTTACAGAAGTTAGTAATTTCAGTCATATTGGAGCAACACATGCAGTTCCTTCTAGCTGTTTTTTCACTTTCACAGTATCCTTAGATAGAAGAAAGTTAGCTGACCTCCACAATGAATCCAGTCACACCAAAAGGCTAAATATTTTTCAGTAATGCAGAGCTGCCTGACATAATCTTTACATATATATACACACACTTGATATTCGGTTAACAACACTCTGGAGCATTCTTGCGCAGATCTAGTGGGATGGGGTTTTTTGTCCATGCATATTCTGAGAAATCTGAATATACAGCCTCTAAATTCAAAAGGAAGATATAGGTCTTCAAGATATATGCAGACCTTGAACTTTTTTGGCTTTAGAAATTAGCATTTGTTTACTAGTTTCGCAGGTCATTGCAGCCTGGATGTGTGAAAGCATAGCTAGACGGATGACCAAGTGCACCTGACAGATCTTCACAAGTACTATTTTTCTCTAGTGATTCCTTGCTGGTTTAGGGCGTTTTTACATCATAGTTATATATTGCTTTGGCTCCAAGTACTAGTGGAAGCAAGCCTGAAAGTGAAGTAGCAAAACTATTTCTGTTTGCAGATGGTTGGTTGTTGACTGTAAGTGGAAGCATAGCATAGGGAGAACAACGGAGCGGTAGGTGATGGCTGCATAAAAGAAGGTAAAAGACAATATAAAATGGAGAAAGGGAAGAAGACAGAATATTGAAACAAATGGGAGAGGAGCCACCAACAAACAGAGCAGAGTTAAGAACCAAGATAAAGGGATTTATGCAAGTGCAGAAAAAGGAGTATGCTAGTGGGAGTGGAAAACTGTGAAAGGAGAGAAAAGAGATGGTCATCACCCCCTTTCCTTGTCCTTGTTTCCTATACTGTTTGCTTCCTTTCATGCAATACGTTTCTTTTACAGCTGTTACTCATGATCCTGGACTTTTTCTCTCAGGGAAGTTTTGCGGCATTTCACTTAAATAATTAATCATGTCACCTTAAAGCTTAGTACAGTTAGCACTGAACAAAGACTATGCTGTACATGAATGAACATGTACACTAAAAAACACAAAAAAAGAGAGAATAATGTGGACTTGTTTTTAATTTCCAAATATTTCCATTTGTGACCCAGGGAAATTTTGGCAGTGTTGAGATGTGCCGGTATGACCCGCTGCAGGATAATACTGGGGAGGTGGTGGCTGTAAAAAAGTTGCAACATAGCACAGAAGAACACCTTAGGGACTTTGAAAGAGAAATTGAAATACTTAAATCTCTGCAGCATGATAACATCGTGAAATACAAAGGAGTATGCTACAGTGCAGGTATGTGCTATATTGAATACACCCTTGTATTGCATACTGAGAACTTCAGAGAGGTAAGTGTTTATGACAGTCACTGACTTGCTCTAAATTTACCAGGACTTAGAGAGTACAAAATGAAGGAAGTAATGTCTATTGTATACTACATCTCAGTACAAAGTGGATATTGAATTCAGTCAGTTCACTGCAGAATCTGGTTAAATCAGAGAAAGTATCATTTTTATTATTTACCCAGTTTCTTTATCTTAAAGCGAAAAAGTCTTCCTAGAAAAGAGAGTTAAGTGGGAGAATGCACCATTTTTTAACTGTTCTTTTTTTTTTTTCTCAACGTAATAGTTTAGAGTGGATATTACCAATTCTTGTACAGCCTATACAGTAAAAGAGTATACAGGAAAAAGTTTCGGAAACAGATCTGTTTGAGTGAATTGACGATGCCATTTAAGTTGATGAAGGAAAAGATGGGTTCCGTGTCTGCCCAGGATCTTACTGTAAAAGGAAAAACCTTTGGTTCAAAATCAGGCTGTTTTTAAAGATGGTAAAATCGGTGACAAGTTGATGTCACTGGCCATTTTGATTTTCATCCTGACAAGACAGATGTACACACTTCTACTTTGCCTTAGCAATAGTAGCTGAAGTATTGATGAGATGATCTTGATTAGGGGTATATGAATTTATCAAGCATATCCACATTGTTGTTGAGTTTAAATAAGTGACATTTTGTAAGGAAATGCAGTTTATTAATATATGAAAAATTGCATAGCAATGTACAAATCGTAAATTAATTTTTGTAATTAAATCCATTTTGTATTACTTCTATTGATGCTTTAAAATACTTGTATTTAAAAACTTGTCATTGGAAAATTATGGAAAAAAATTACATTTGCATTTTTTTATATTCTTGCGAAAGGACGTAGGAATCTAAGATTAATTATGGAATATTTACCATATGGAAGTTTACGAGATTACCTGCAGAAACACAAGGAGAGACTGGACCACAAGAAGCTTTTGCTGTATGCGTCTCAGATATGCAAGGTAGGACATTTCAAATTATTTCCTTTTTTTCAGCAAAGTTTTGTCTCTTTGTTTTCATCTGATTTGTCTCAAACCAACAATAATTGGTTGTTTCAGTGTATCGTTTATAAGACTGTTGGGCTGCTAGCACCACATAACCGTAAAAAAAAAGTAGCAATATATATTCATGTAGTTAAGAGCTGGAAAAACTGAGTATCTTAATACAGGATGCTGAGACTGGCCTGTCTGCTGACTGAGGCAGAATAAACTCCATTTTTTTATTCATTTATTTTCTAGTTTGCTAAGCTTATATTTCATGCGGAATAATTAAAACCTCTTTTCTCCCTAAGGAGACCTGAAATAAAATTTTGTAGGAGTTAATACACTCACTGAGGTATATACTCAACTCAGGTACTGTTTGTGACACACTGTAGCTGGAATTTGAGAACTTTGACATTCACCTGTAAAACCACCATAACAACATGTATATGTTTAAACAATTTCCTTTAAACTGTAAGTAAGAGCAAAGATACATGATTTCTGTATGCAGAACTAGAGGCCATAGAAGTTCCCAAACCTGTAATAAATTATTTGGTACTGACCAAAATTCATAAAATTCTGAAAAGCAGTGCAAATACCTGAACTTTCTTGTGATATCTCATTTTCCTTAGAAAGAGGGTTTATGCCTTCCTTAGTTTTGTTCTGTAATTACGATTTAGGTACAAGAAACTAGAGACACTTGAGATTTCATAGCATGTTCAGAAGTTTGGGAAAAGAAAAAGAAAAATGGAGGTGAGGGAGAGAGAGACAAAAATAAAAAATACAGCCACACCCCTCAAGGCGTGTACCAGAAATATTTTTAAATTTCTTTTCCCTATACCTACGTCAAAGGCGTGGAAGGAGTAGGTTTCATAAAATTACAGAATCACAGTATCAATTAGTTTGGAAAAGACCTTTGAGATCATTGAGTCCAACCTATGACCAAACACCACCATGTCAGCTAAACCATGGCACTGAGTGCCAGATCGAGTCATTTCTTAAACACCTCCAGGGACAGTGACTCCACCAGCTCCCTGGTCAGCCCTGATGATAAATGATGGAGAGTGGCTTGGCAAGCTCTTGCAACACCTTCCTCATCACCCTAGGGTGGATGAGGGTATTTTTTAGGGTATGTTGCCCACAGATATTCTTATGTCTGGTAATTGTGCCCTGCCACATTTGGATCCTAAGACTTCCCGTCTGCAATATCAACAGAAAAGGTCTGACAAGAATCGGGTGAGAGTCTCTGCCAGAGCCAAGATCTTCTCCAGACATTCAAATTTTCATGTGGTGAAAAGAGCTTGCTGGTTCCCTGCTTGAAAGTGGACTAACCTTTTAGCTGCTGAACCTGTTGAATGTACAGAGGAATGCTGCACCCTTAAGAGCTTATCTCGCCTATTCATGTTGCTTCACTGAAGCACAGCAATGTGGGTGGTCTCCGGGAAAAGTTCCTTGATGGGCAAGAAATGTGGAATGTGATGGGAAAACAGAAAATGTTAGCAAGTCTGTGGCAAGTGTCAGTCCTTTCAAAGAGAAAAAAGATTGAACATGTGACCACCCACCTCAGAGAGTTGAAGAGCTCTCTGATCTGTGTCTCCAAAACAAGAAGTCATTCTCCACTAATAGGCTTGCGAAATTATCTCAGAATTATTTCTGCAATAAAATGACTGCTATTACACTGGTAAGTCACCATAAACAGTCTTTGTTCAAGCAGAGAGCTGGAAGAGTTAACACTCAGCACCACCTACAAGGAGGGTGACTGAATCTTTCATAGAATAAAGATGCAACATGGATTTTTGAACACAGAAAGGCTGCAGCCACTTAGCTGTTTTATTCTGTGTCCATCTCAGTGTGTTATGGTCTTGTGCACTCTCATAAGAAGCTGCAAAGCATAGAGAAGTTCTCAGACTTCAAAGCCTGGTGGAACAACACTGGCCGCATGTCTCATGACCCTGATCTCTGAGACTGATGTATCCATTGGGAAGACTGGAAGGTGGATTTTGGCCTTTGCAGGCTGTGCCAGTATGGCAGAATTCTTTGGGAAAGGTCCTGTGTTCAGAAACTGCAAATGAAAAGGATCTTGGTGTGTGTGTACATACACATATATAAAAGAATTTTCAAAATACTACAGGTCTTCAGGATGGTGAGAAATCACAATAGCAGATGAGATGACTGCTTCCTAAGTACCAAGCCAAGAGAAAGTGAACTAAAATATGCATCCTGCAGATACTTAAGTGGGAAAACATCCTGCTTTCATATGACAAACCATGGGTACAAACAGTATGATAATGTGGAAAATCTGCATAGAACTTGCTCTTAGAGAAATATGTCTTCACTTCTGAGGAAAGCAAAGCCTAAGAGTTACAGTGTATGTGCCTTGCCTTGGACTGTTGTTGCTGTATGACATGCAAAGTAGAGGTTATATCGATTGCTTTAAGATTTCACTCTAATCTGTGGCATTCATTTACTCCAAAACAACTGAATTATAAACACAGTAAGTACCTGATACTGTGAAAATGGAATCTGAATGCCTTTTCTTCATTTAGGTGGTCATGTTTTGCTCTTTACCTGCTTTTGTGTCTCTTGCAATGTTTGCTCTTTCAGCATCTCACATCTCTTCTTTCTGCTGTGCATTTCTGTCAACCTGTAATTTTGGGGGTTTTTGATCAAAAGGCTTTCTCCCTCTGCCTTGCTGCTCTCCTCTGAAGTGTATGAGAGAAATGAAGACACGCCCATACCTGAGGCTGTATTTTGGTTTCTTGCTACTGTACAGGGAAAGGGTTTTCTATCTCTTAATGCTTAAAGAGTTTCAGGTGTCCTAGGTGGAGAACCCAATTGTAAAAACAGAAACATTTGAAATCACATTTAAATTCTGTTGTTAGAATAGTAAACAGGATTATGATTTCCACTTAGAATTTGCATGATTTCACTTAAAGGTTTGTCTTAGAATACGTGTTTTCCAGGCTAACAGAAGAGTTGCTATCATCAAACTTTAGGGGTGTTTTCAGAAAAAGCTGTAGTATTTTCATAGACTAGTTGTACCAGAAACACGGCAGCCTCACTTTGAAGAAGCTAGGCTTGGTATTTATGGCAATGGATAAACTGGCAATGAGGAATGGGGCGTTTTTGAACAGTTTTGGAATGGATTGTGCGAGAACAGCGATGCCACCCAGCGGTGCTGGGAGGTACCAGAATCTGAGCGAAAGATTGTACTTTGTAGCCAAACTCTCCCCGTGGTTTCTCACATAAGAAAACCCAAACAACTAAAGAGCAAGAGAATAAACCTTTTGGCATTAATAGTATAACAATAGCAATGGCAATAATAGTTGATTTTGAGAACTTCTGAGGTCACTGATGCTGTTAGTGTAATTTATTACTTTTCCATTGTGTTGAAGGGCTGATATGCTTTCCTGTGAAACTCTGAAACTGACTGCTTGCTTTGTGATTCCTTTCACATATGAGTTGGGTATCTCTTGTCATTGTGTGGCATCGCTTTCAGTCATCCATTTATTGCTGTCTAAGCAAGACCTTGTTTTAGTAATGCCACTACACACACTGGCTTCTTCCGAATTTCATTGTTAGTGAAAATAATTAGGTGCATTGGTAGGAAGGGATCATCAGCAACAAAAGACAACATGGCTTTGGACCAGTGTTTTGTTCCAACAATCCATGGAAATACGACAACAAGAAGAACTGTGTTGGTGAATGGTCCATGCAAAAAGAAACAGGGCACACAGGTGGGAATACAGTCAGAGAAGAGTTGTCAAATTCAAGGAATTGTAATATAAAGTTTCATGGACGCAATCGGGAAAGCAGATGTAGAAAATGAAGAAAAAAGAGAAAATGAAATGGATAAGTGGGACTGTATTCTCATGTGCTCGGGATTGTGGCTTAGCCCAAATTTTGTTTTCTTTCTGCATATCACCTGCAAACTGCATTTGGCCACAGAAAGGAACTGTAACAGCTATTCAGCTGCCTAATCAAAAAATAGTTGACTATGACAGGTGCTCAGTCTATCTCCCTCCAGTTAAGGGAAGTCCCTGAGCTTGGAAAAATTAACTCCTCAGAGAAGACAAACCTGGTTTTGGTTTTATCTTTGAGGTTAGTTCATCCTCTTGGGGGAAGTGCAGCTATGTAATGATAAAAATAACTTTTCCTATTGTGTTTGTAACCTCAAAACCTAGGGCATGGAGTATCTGGGTACAAAAAGATATGTTCACCGGGATTTAGCAACAAGAAATATCTTGGTGGAGAATGAGAACAGAGTTAAAATTGGAGATTTTGGATTGACAAAAGTCTTGCCACAAGATAAAGAATACTACAAAGTGAAAGAACCTGGTGAAAGTCCTATATTTTGGTAAGTCTTTTTTTGGTATTTGAAATCATGGCATGTTTTCAGTTTTTGCCATTTCAGCCAATTCATCTTTGTTCTGGTTTGACTGTAAACCAGCAGGGGAAGTTAACCCCACACAAATACCTCGAGAGACATTTAGGTCAGAGTTACAATATTGATAGAAAGGTTATAATAAATGCAGTAATACAGAAACACCAGCTTAAACTGACAGAGTCAGACTACAACCTGGCAGTGGTTGCAGTCCTGTTGAAGGTCTGAACTGTGGGAAGTTCACGTCCTCTGCTGGGTACCCCATGGTCCTCTGGGTGTCCAGTGGTCTGGGTGTCCAGTGGTGGTCTCTCTCAGTCCCTGAGCCTCTTTTTATGTGGTGGTTTTTAGGTGGTACCTCCCCCAGGGGCGAGGATTTCCACAATGGAATGAGATGTTCCTCAAGTTCTATTGTGGGTGCTTATCCAGTTCAGTAATGGGCCATTAGCAGAGACAATCCACTCAGGATGGGTGGTGCTTGCTGCTTCCCGGGGAAGTTATCACAGTTGAGATAAGAAACACTACCCCACCTCACATGATCTGCCTCTCCTCAGCCATAGCCTCAGGGACCAGGTGTGTAACCAGCTACTGGGAACGACCCATCTTATCTCAAGGATTTATGTGGATGATGATAGAATACATACTTTTGGTTAACCCAGGACAGTGTTGCATATTGTGGAATTCTTAAGTGCAAACTCTGCATCAGTTTTCAGCATTATGGAAGTCACATGCATTATGTTTCACTGCACAGAGTAGCATCTAGGACTTTTCAACATATTTTGAAAAAAAACAAAACAAAACCACCCAAAACAAAACTCCCCAAAATACCAACATATTTAAAGAAAATCGTATCCAACAGGAAAGATACTCGGAGATAAAGGAAATCTAAAATGCTCCATTCCCCTGGCTGCTTTCAAATTTTTGGGCCTTTTTGTGCCCTAAACACTGGTCATTCATGTCTTCCATTTGAGATCTCTTGGATAGACCCCAAAAGAAAATGCTATTCCGTACATGTAATGTGTTTTAATTGTGACTCAGGCACTTTTTACCCTGAAGAATAAACGATACAAAATGGCATCTTAATAGATGTTGTTGGAGATGCACAGTTTAATTCCAGAAGTACCTGTGACACAGTTAAAGGCTCACTGAAAGTGATGGACTTTCTTTCTAAGTCTTACCAAATCAAATTCTTGTTTAGTTGCACTACAGATAAGAAATATATCTACAACTGTGTTGGAAAAAAATCAGACTTGGTTATAGTTATCACTAACTGTGTTTGTTTAAGGTGGATTTGGTTTTCAAAACAAACGAGCTGTTATTAAAGGAATAGTTACTAATTGAAGGTACTGAAAGGAAATGAGAACGTGCTAATATCTATGAATAAAGAACACTTACTTATGAAAAAGAAGTCTGTCCTACTAAAACAAATGTTTTCTAAACCAAAACAACACATGTTACACAGAGCAATTTTCCTTGTACTGTGTGTTGCAGGTATGCTCCAGAATCTCTGACAGAAAGCAAATTTTCTGTGGCCTCAGATGTGTGGAGTTTTGGTGTGGTCTTGTATGAACTCTTCACCTATATTGACAAAAGCAAAAGCCCGCCAGCTGTAAGTATATAGTAAATGATTCTCAGAGAATTTATTTATTCATTTAAATTTTCTAAAATATATGGATTGTCCTATCAAGCCAATGGGTTGACATTTACTGATCCTTTTCTGGAGATACCTTAGTGTTTATGAGGCAGCATCCAATCAGAAGCAGTAACATGCTAAAAGGTACTGGTATCAAGCCATGAGAAGGAAAGAAGATCTGAAAATTACTTCAAAGTCTGTGCATATCTTATCCATCCTGTAACTTCTAACTGTTTGAAAAAGATTTTAAAGTCTCTTATTATAGGTTGTTCATTCCCGTCCTTCGTGGAATGCAACCATTTCATTGCATGACATTTATTTTTAGTGCTGTTCCAAATTTAAGGCGAAGCCAAACAAATACATATACATGAAGTTAACTTAAATAAGGTAACTTCAAGATATTTTGTTATGTTACAGAACCCGAGTTAGTAAGTTAGTGAAGTTCAAGACAGAAGAGTTTCAAGAAAGAAAAGGAGTGGAGTTTTGCAGAATGTTGGCAGTGAAGAAAAGCACTATTAGCAGTTCTCCAATTGGAAATAAGATTCATGGCCTTAGTTACACCTAGCAGTTCTCTATGGGCATAATAGAGGAGAATTGAGCCTTCTATATTTACTGGAGCTGGCCCCAACCTTGCCCAGAGTCTCAGTCCTGGCAAATGTGGTTTTGAGAGCTGAATAGTGATGATAGGAAAAAATGTGCTCAGAGAATACCTCTGCATTGGCCTCAGTGGACCTCTTAGTAAATCATTAGAATAAGCTTTCAGAGGTATCAAGGAAGAACTCAAGACAGGGCAACTCTTCCAGCATAAGAACACAGTTGCAAACACCTAGAGTTCTTCAGAAGGGTTATGAAATGAAAAGTGGCTAAGTAAGTTATGAGCTCAGGTGGACTATACTTTGAAGGAATCGATTCTATATATGCTTTCACCACTTCATCAGGTTGGTTATCCTATTGGTATGTATCAAGAAGAGATAATTTGGTAAAATTAACCAAAGTGGTCTGTTCAACTCTCATAGTCTTTATACATTATTTTCACAGCTTGGCCATTTGCACGTTCAACCAATGGTTGTTTCGCACTTTCATGTCAAGGATCATTTAAGAAATTTATGTGACATTGGAGGAAAAATAATTCCTTTATGTTGTGCTTAGAAATTTGCTTCACTTAGTAGCACATCCTCATTTACTTTTGATCTCTGGCAGTCTGAGTGAGGTTTTAATCTGCTTTTTGGTTATTTTGAATTTTCAGACAGCAAGGTTTATCTAAGCCATTTTTGCTGACTTTAACTATACTATTTTTTCTGCCCTGTAGTTAGTGATTAGTCCTGCTAACTGTTTTTTATATATCAGCATGATAATATCTGTTTGGCATTTTTCTGTTTGGCATTTTTCAAAGCATCAAGATCTTGTTTTAATGTTTCAGAGAGCTCTTTAGAATCAGCTGTGAGTTTTAAAACTAATTAATCACAGAAACTCTTTAAGCTAATTTATCACAGAATCATAGCATGTTAAGGGTTGGAAGGGACCTTAAAGATCATCTAGTCCCAAATCCCCATGCCGTGGGCAGGGACATGTTCCACTAGACCAAGTTGCTCAAAGCCCTATCCAGCCTGGCCTTGAACACTTCCAGGGATGGGGCAGCCTTGGCTTCTCTGGGCAACCTGTTGCAGTATCTCACCACTCTCACAGTAAAGAATTTCTTCTTAATATGCAAACTCTATTTCCCCCCTTTCAGTTTGAAGCCATTCCTCCTTGTCCTATCACTGCAGTTCTGAAAAAGAGTCCCTCTCCAGCTTCCCTGTAGGCCCCCATCAGATACTGGAAGGTTGCTATTAGGCCTCCATGCAACCTTCTCTTCTCCATGTGGAACAGACCCAACTTCCTCAGCCTGTCTTCATAGTGGGGGTGCTCCAGTCATCTAGTCAACTTTATGGCCTCCTCTGGACTTGCTCCAACAGCTCTGTGTTCTTCATGTGCTGGGGACCCCAGAGCTGGATGCAGCACTGCAGGTGGGGTCTCACCAGAGCAGAGCAGAGAGGCAGAATTCCCTCCCTCACCCTGCTGGCCACACTGCTTTGGATGCAGCCCAGGATTCCATTGGCTTTCTGGGTTGTGAGCACCCATGACTGAGTCATGTTGAGGTTTTCATCAACCATCACCCCCAAGTCCTTCTCCACAGGGCTGCTCTCAGTCACTTGCATGCCCAGCCTGTAGATGTGTCTGGGATTGCCATGACTCAGGTGTAGAATCTTGTGCTTCTCTTTGTAGAACTTCGTGGAATTTGCATGGGCTCACCTCTCAAGCCTGTCCAGATCCCTCTGGATGGCATCCCTTCCCTCCAGTGTGCCCTCCACCACACAGGCGGTTGTCAGTGAATGTGCTGAGGGTGCACTCGATCCCACTGTTCGTGTCCCCAACAAAGAGGTTGAACAGTATCAGCCAAGTACTGACCCCTGAGGGACACACTTGTCACTGGTCTCCCTGTGGACAGTGAGCCATTGACCACAACTCGGTGTGTGGCCATCCAGCCAGTTCTTCATCCACTGAGTGGTCCATCCTTCAAATCTGTGTCTCTCCCATTTGGAGACAAGGATGTCACGTGGGACAGTGTCAAACACTTCATGTAAGTCCAGGCAGACAATGTCAGCTGCTCTGCTCCTGTCCACCAATGCTGAACCCCATCATAGAAGGTCACCAGATTTGTCTGGCAAGAATTTTCACCCTTAGTAAAGCCATGTTGGCTGTTTCCAATCACTTCTTTGTTTTCCATGTGCCTTAGCATCTTTTGCAGGGGAATTGGCTCCATGATCATGCCTGGCAGAGGTGAGACTGACTGGCCTGTAGTTCATAGGGTCTTCCACTTGCCCCTTTTTAAAAATTGGGGTTGTCTTTCCCTTTTTCCAGTCTTCACAAATTTTGCCTTAACTACTTCATCTGCCAGCTCCTTCAGGACCTTTAAATGAATTTCATCAGGTCCCACAGACTTCTGCACATTCAGATTCCTGCATCATGAGGCTGATCCTTATGGCTGGAGCACTTGCTGTTGAGCATTGAGACATAGAAATCATTGAGAACCTCAGTCTTCTCTTTATCCAGGGCAGCCAGATCATAGACAATGACAACATTTTTAAAGGTTTTTCACGTACTGCTTTAAATTGTGTATATATCATTGAATTTTATTCTATAATATTATTCTATTCTACACACTGAAAAAATCTGTAATTATTGATATATTCTCTGGACATGTAATTTATAATTTTATCGTTGTATACTATTCTATTTCTTCTTCTTACTCATAAAGAATTTTTGCTTGGTAAGCAAGCATTGCTTGCTTATTGGTATTGCAGCATCTTTTTTTCCTTTAAAGATTATATATGAGAGTTGGCCTTTTGTTTCAGGAATTCATGCGCATGATTGGCAATGATAAACAAGGGCAGATGATTGTATTTCATTTGATAGAGCTTTTGAAGAATAATGGACGACTACCGAGACCAGATGGATGCCCTGATGAGGTGAAGTACTGTGTTAATATGTTACTGTAGTGTGAAAGGTGCTCAGTTAGCGTGAGTACGTGGTAAATGCAAAACTTGTATTTTGTTCTGCTTGGACCACCAAAGTATTTATTCAAGTGGAATGGCTGTGCTGTTATTTTATCAGTTGCATGATGAGTATAATCATATTTTTCTTCTGATTCTTTAGTATGCACTGCCTCAGGAGCCTAGAATGCAGTCTTGCTAAATACATGAATTGAGACTATTATGACTGACTGCTGTACTTGGGCACTCAGGCTTTTATTTCAAAAAGATAAATGTATAAAGGCAACAAGATTAGTATGTAGCATTAGTTCCATGTAAGTCCCATGTGAACATTCTCATTCAAAGCTGTGAACTATGGATTCTTTTGAAATCTGTAATATTTAACAAAAAAATCCTAATATCCACCTAAAGTTTTTCACATTTGATTCAAAGATTTAAAGAGCTTCTTACCTTGATTATTTCCTTTTTGTTACTGTTCCCTTCTCAAGCATGGAAGGCCCATGTTTATCATGTATATTATTCACTGTCAAGCATTTTCAACTTGCAGACTGTAGGCACATATAAGAATCAGGTTTTGTATGTCCAGGGTCTTTATATTCATGTTCTTCGTAGATACTGAAGTGTATCTGTAAAGCTGTCCTCAAAGCGCACAAATTAATTGAGTGTTCTTTCGGTTTTACTAGTACTCCAGGTGCTTTAAAAAATACTTTCATACCACTTTTAAGTCTTGTAGTTTTCTCTGTTCTTCAGAGCAGGTTGCACAAAGTCAGCTTCAGTCAAACTGGTAGGGCTATGTAGGTGAATCAGTAGTGAAAAAAAGGAGTAAAATAGTTACTTTTTTTAACATGTGTAACTTCCAGCTCAAATTGATTGCTTCATCCCTTTAAAATCAAGCACACTTGGCAATGAGTCAAGAAATAATGCATTCGAAACTGACCAAAGAGAAAATATCAGAGTCAAGTGGTCTAACAGAGAAAAGAATGGTAACAAGTGAGGCAGAGAAGCCATGGGGGAAGAAAAAGTGTACAGGGAATGAAAAGGGAAGTCTCTGAAGTAACCTTTGTTGCATTTTATGTACGAGTACAGCAGCTGTTCAATTGCAAAGGTTTGACTTTTTGTAGATAACCTGAATGTCATATGTGTAAGATAATACATAATCTGTTTTGCTGAAACTGTATCTAAACTAACCCAAAGGTTTCAACGTCTGACATTTCTCCAGATAACAAAGCAAGGTGGAAATGTCTCTGTATCAGAAGCTGTACTCATCTCGTTTTGATCCTGAAAGGCCAGTCATCACAGATAATAAATCTTCCAGATATCTGTAGTTTACAGCAACTTATCTTGTAGTTTACAAGCTGCTTGAGATTCGGTTCTAAAGCAGCTCTGTCACTGCAGGTGTTTCAAATTTGCTGAAAGATGAGGAACAGTTTCTACTCTTTTTCCTGGTGGCTGTACAGATTGTTCTTAAGCAACATGTGAAAAACTGTTGAAAGTATGAGAAATTGGTAATATCGATCTGGATTGAATTAATGAGAAGAGTACAAGTGAAGAGTTTGGCAAGTTGTATGAAACCAGGTATCAGGCACCTCTCTGGGCAAAAAGAATACTGTTGCCATGTAACTATTGTAGTGGAAATATCTTTCAGGGTAGGTTCAGTTTGCACAGTAACATATTTTTGGCTTATTTATGATTATACATGAAGAATAATTAAGAATTTAATATACAAATGTGGAGAAATGTATGTTAATTTTGCAGGGGAAGCTTAATTTAGAATTACTGTTTTTGTAAATCTGATTTCTGGTCATACTGGTATTTGTCATGTTAAAATATTTTTGAGCTTTTCAGAAAAAACCCAGCAAGCAAGAATATAAAAACATAGCAAAATAACATAAATCTTGTAAAAGTTGCAAAAAACAGTTGAGTGAATTCTCATGCCACCTTTAAAAAAAATTATCTTTTATAAAAAGGGCTTTTGCAGAGCCACCTATCCTCACTTCTTGCTGTCACTGAGATCAAGCAGATAAACTGATTGGTATAGCAAGAGTTTAGGTACCCTTTTTCGCAGCTGTTGTTTGAAAGCATAAAGTTAAGTTGGATGTTCTTGAGACCAGTTCAAAGTGAATATGTATCTGTTTACCTACTACCAATTTTCTTTGTTTCTTCTCCAGATTTATGCTATCATGAAAGAATGCTGGAACAATAATGTTGGCCAGCGCCCCACCTTTAGGGATCTTGCTCAGCGAGTGGATCATATAAGGGAAAACATGGGTGGATGAGAAAACTGTCCCTCCTTCAGAGGATGAGTTGGAATGCAGAACAAAATGTACTTGGTCAGCTGTGTATAATTGACATATGTACATGTGCACACATCTTATCCTTGCTGGAAGTCAAATCTGTGTGGCAAATACCCTATCTTAATTTGCATACTGAGGAATCCTGCTGAGGTCTTTTTATCAGGATGTATTTGTTACTATGAGAACATGTTGAAATTCTCAGTAGGGAGAGAAATTATTTTTCTGAATAAAATAATGGATGGTCATTCAGCAACACCATTATTTGCCTTACTTGGCAATGCAAAAAAGAGGTGACTTAAAATGTGGTGAAATTAAGAGGTAAAAAACCAGTGTATTTCCTTGTCGAAACGGAGATGTCCAGAAAAGACTTCTAGAAATACTTTCACACTGAGTATATAGTGACTTGGCACCTTGTTTTGTGTGTTGCACAAGGACATTTGTCTGTTAATACAGTTTCATGATATCTTCATTGTTGATGCAGAACTGGCTTCTCTGTGTAACAAAATAGAAGTGGTTCAATGTGCCTGTCTGAATCAGTTATCAGCCAGCAGTATATCCACAGAGATACAATAGGCTGTGTGATGTACTGTAAGTATTTTGAGGGAAAGGGAGCAAATTGTGCTTAATTGGGAGAGCCAGAAAATTTACTAATTTTAATTTAAAAATGAAAAAGCAAAGATGTTATCCATTTTTTCTTACTCTTCTTTTCTCCTGTTGAATAAGTATTAGATTGCCTTTATAGAATTGAAGATACAGTGATAACATGTAGAAGTGAAGTCATTTTACACAAGGCACTGTCTTCAGTTTAAATCAGGAAAAGCTAAACATACTGCTTTTAAATGCTGCTCTTTTATTCTTTCCATCTTTGTAGTTTTTCATGCAGTCATAAGTGTATCTATGAATAGGGAACTTTTAAAGCAGGATTAAAAATCTAGAAAATGCCCTCCATTTCACAATTGCTCACTTTGCTGTTAAGATGATCATCTTAATATCTTCCTTCCAGCACAGAAAAAGAATACTTACAACTCAGTATCTGATATGGTCAGTCACAACCACATCAAGCCTGTTCTGTAATGAAGTGGCCCAAGCCTATTTCTTTCTGTGGTGATACCCAAAATGAGACTATTTGGAAGGAGGAGTTACAAGTGCAATTGCTCCGCACTCAGCGGAGGGTGAGGACATGATTCCAGTTACTGAGAACTGGAAGGAGATCAGAGCTACCTGAATGCTGTATAATTCAGCTTTTGAAAAAATTAAGAAAAATTTTTGGACAAGACAACACTTCGGTTTTGCCTTGAGGCATAAAACTTGGGGATAATCTCATATCTCAAAGCAGTATAATTGCAGGGTTTGTATATTTTTAGTTCAAATAATCTTGTGTCTTTGTTTTTACTTAAGCATTATTGTGTGCAAAGTAAAATGCTTGTTCTTCTTGGACTTCTGCTGAGAGAAGTTCAGTTAAGGGGATATACAGCTTGGCAAACTGACCTGACATCCAGATTTATATTTAAAATGAAGTGTTAATTTTTAAAATTTGTGGCAGAGAGTTAGTGAAACAGAGGTTACTTTCACTGTGGGGCCTCTGTAAGATTTGTGGTTAACTACATCCATCTTATCAGAAGTTGAAGAACCTCAACTTTTAAAAAAATTTTAAAAAAATAATCTTAGTGTAACATAGTGCCAGTATAGCAGTGTTTTGTACCACTATGATGTTTCTCTCCCACAATCACTCCTACAAAATTATTACTTTATCGTATGAGAGAGTGCTAAATAGGGAGAGCAGCATCAGCCTTCTTTCTGCCCAATGCATTTAAAACTATTTCTGTTAGTGTTCTTGCCACCAAACACTTGCATTGAGGATTTCTCAAACTAATTTCACAGTCAGTTTTTAAGCTGCAAAGAACTTTGAAGTGCTTTGTTCAACTTATCATGTTTTCTCAATTTCTATACATTGCTTTGAAGATTTGAAATATTGTGCGAAAAATGTCTTTGCATTTGTAGTCTTAGTTATGTGTATGTGTTTTTTGTAACAAAGGAGATAAAGCTTTAAAGCATTGAGACAGCATTTTAGCTGGATAACATATGCAGGATTTATGTAAAAGTTGCAGTGTATGACACTCAGTAGCTTACTGGTTTCAAATATGTAGTAGACTAAACATAATTTATGTAAAAATCTCAGGGAAGTTTGTGTAATGCAATGAAGAAATCTTCCAGTCTGCTATTTTTTCAAGTGAATAAAAGGTCTTTTTCTTGTTCTACTACAGTATGACTAATTACATAGTCTATTTGATTGCATAAATGTAGTGGTGAACTCAAGGATGATTTTTAAGTGTCTTGTGGAATTTTATTATTTTTTACTTTAAAACTGTATCATTTTTAGAGAAAGCCATATCTTTACACTGCAGTGTAATTTTGTGCTGTTGGTCAGAAACGTATAGTCTTTTGTAAGAACCAGAGGCCTGTGCAGAGGGCTTGATCATTTGGAATGAGTGTTCTTAGCTGGGAGAATAGGACCAAGTAGTGCTTAGGACTCGGGGGATTTGTAGTCATCTGCAGTGTCAATATTTAGGTCCCAGAGCAGACCCAGTGGTTTTCTCAAAAAGCTGTCGAGGATGTAAATGCAGTGATTTTGCTGAAGTTGCTACTGCCAATTGTGTAACCTTAAAAAAAAAAAAAAACACAACACCAAAAAACTCTACAAAAAAACACTGTATTTTGTATTTTGAAAGCTCTCAGATCTACAGTAGCCTTGATAATGTTTTTACATAGCCTTTGTATCAATAGATTAAGTTCTTTGTTTTAGAAACTGTCTTCAGTTGGCATTGCATTTGTCATACTTTAGTGTAATCATTATGCTACCCAAAATGCTGTTTGGTTTTTTTTGGTAGAAAAAGTGCTGGTTTATGTATACATGACTGCTGCTACAATGTAGAATTAAAATAGTAACTACTGCTTTGCACTTATATTTGAAGTGAAAGGATTTTTTTATAAGTGCGCAATATATCTTGTAGAATCTCTGCAATCAAGTATTGTGTCGTATAGTATTGGTTTATTGTCTATCAGTATAAATATGTTAGGTTTCAAAGTTAGTTTTTAAATATATTCCACACAGTATTCCATGAACTTGCAACAGTCATGTAATAAGCCAGAGGAGGAATGAATTTTCCGGAAAAGAAACCCCGGTTCTTGTCAAGTCCTAGTACTGGTTAAAAGCTTCCATAGCTGAGATAATTGTTGCTAAATGTACAGATGAATACAACTGTAAAAATAAATAGAAAAATTATACGGTCCCCCCAAAATTAAGTTTTTAATTGTTGCATTTAGTTGAGATGTTGACCAACTCCCTTGAAATGTATGGGAAAAGATGTTACTATATGAAGTATGAAGAAATGTAACTCTTGTGTAAAAAAAGCAAGCTTCTCAGGAATGTAGGGTCACGAACACCTAGAGGATAGTTCTGAGAGCAAAAGCAGAGGTGTAGAAGAACAAGACTAATGGAAGAAGGCTGATGTTCAGCACGGGAGAAGCTTTCTGAAATGTGAAATGCACAATGAATTACGAAAAACTGATGTCTACCGAAAATGCCATACCGTGACAATATGTGCTAATATATTTCTAATCTGTTTATTGTCTGCCTTAAGTCTAAAATATTCGCAGACACCTATCTGGCTGAAAAAAAATTCAAGAATTACTATACCAAAAGAAAATGCTAAATGTGCCATGCCAGACAACAATTCTGAAAAGGCGTTTAACTAAGAAGATTTTTTTCTGAATTTTTCTTTTTGAATAAGAGATTTACAGTACTTTATATTAAAGTAGAAAAAGTCCCTTGGTGGTAGGGAGCAGGGAGGAGAAGAAACCTGCTACTTATGATTGAAATGTAAACATTTGAACACATGGTTTATTGAAGAGAACATGAAAGGAAAACTGTGTATCCATACCTGAAACTTAACTGTGTGTTTCTTTTGCGTTTGGATAGTGAAAATAAAATAACTGAATGTAATGAATGACACATGCCTGCCAGCATTTTCTTTTATACAATACCTAAAATTTGTTACTGGTGTTGAAGTCGCCGCTGAAGAGAACTGGTCTGTTTGAAGAGGTAGAACACAGCACATACAACTTTCTGACCTTCCTAGAATAGCCATATGAAGTATTTATCCTTTTTTGGAAGAAACTTAGATGTACCAAAGTAAGGGTAGTATATGATGGGTTCCCTAGACAATAAGATTGGGGTTTTTTAATCTCTTCTTTTATTTAAGTTTTCACTAAGCGAATTAATTTGGGATGAAGATTTGTTCTCAGTATTTAGAGAGATGCAGGTCTGTAAGGCAGAGGTGGCTAACAGGGTGCTTATTATCAGCCTACAATTCTTAAATTTGTTAGAAGTTCTAATGTCTTGATTTGTGTTACTTTGTCATCTTTCCGTATGACTTTGCTATAATTTTATGGGAAAATTACCACCACTTTTAATGAAAATTACCACCACTTACCTTGAACAGAATTGAATGGTCTTACTAGATTTTGAGAAATACAATGTCAAAATGGAAAGTATACACACAAATACAAGCATGCAGACATATACTTAAGCTACTCTAGTGTGGTAGAAGTAACAGTTAAGCTAATTCACTTACTCCTTCCCACATATAAAAGGCATCTTGTTCTCAAAGCAAATTGCCTGAAAATTTTATTTTATGATCCAAGGGGGTTGCGGAGAGAGTTTGCATGCCTACTCATTCTTATTTGCAGTTGTTGCCGTTGGGTCAATGCATGCACAGATCCCAAGGCACGTATGATCTGGAGTTCTGGGAGCAAGGCGTACTAGCTCTGGCAGCCACAACTGGAGATGAAAGGACTGGGGCAGGATGCGGGGAGAGGAATATGCTACAAAAGTGTATCTGAACTTCTACCTGAGAACTGCAGGAGTGAAGTTGTATTTAGAACATGAACACACAGTTTGATAATTGGATAGGGGGAATCAAGCTTCCCTGCTTTTTGCATCCATACTTTTGACTAATATTCTTTTCTTTGCAGAAGTGAATAATAAATGTAAAGCATAATGATATCCAATATTAAAAAGCTTTTGTGAGATCCAACTTAAATTTCAAATCTCTAAAGAAGGTCTTAATAAAGAATACTTGCACATGAGCAAGGCATTGGATATGCACTTCATTTCTCAGGACTAAGCAAGGTTTTATTGCTTTGCTGGAAGGTGGTGTCATGGTTTTAGGAATGGTATTCTCCAATTTAGTACTCTCGCAAGAAAACACACTGCCACTTGCATCCCACTCTTGCTCCAACTGAAAGCATGAAAGACAAAAACCACAGGTTGAGATGAACAATTTACTGGACACAGCAGTGACATAACAAAATGAACAGTAACAGCAACGGTATTAATAATAAAAGTATACAAAAGAAAAACTTATTCACATGCAAAAATGCTCACCGTGGACCCATGAGTGTGACAATGAACAAATGGCAGATGCCTTCCCTGCTCCCGCCACATGTTGTTTAACCAGAAGCCACACCCTTCTTCTTGGAAGCCAGAGTGTCCCTTTTGCCTGTCCCAACAATGATATGAGGTGATATCAAATAACATTAAGGCCCTGGCTATAACCCTCCCCCCCGCCATGCCCCCTCAGCTATTGAAAAAAAACCCAACTCTATTCTGGGCAGAACCAGGACTTTTTTACACCCCTTATTCTATACCATGTACTTCATGCCTAGATCCTACACCTTCCCACTAGATATATATATACACTATAGATATACATATACACAAGCACACATATCATTTCCATAGTCGATGGTCATCCCTCCAAGATGTCTGTTGAGTTCACTTAGTCCACAACTGTGTGTTCTGTCTGTCCTAGATGTTTCCAGGGTGGGAGGGCTGGTTTGCTGTCAAGTGGTTGCTGCATCAGGCACTCATGACTGCTGTGTTTGGAGCAGTCCATACTCGTTGTCCATGATAGTTATGACATACAATGGCAGTGCCATTCAGCAACCAATACCATACCATTCACCGTTGCAGACTTTTCTCACCCAAAAATCAAAGCCCCTTGAGGTGCACTTTGTGTTTCCCTGTCCCTCTGCATTACCCACCAAGTGCACCTGGGTCCTTGTGCAAAAACAATTCCACAGATGAGTCCGCCTTTCCTTCAGGTGGAACTAATCCAAACAGTCTTCCCTAACATGTTTCACATAGGGACCGCAGGGACTTTATTCCCTTCTACAGTACATGGGGGTTTTGACTGGGGAGGGCCAGCTGGAGTGCTAGAGCCTCTAGTGTTAACTAACCAAGGGGCCTTTACTAAATGTAGATCCCAGTGTTTGAAGGTTCCACCATCCATTGCTTCTAATGTGGTTTTCAACTGTCCTTTGTACCATTCAATCTTCCCAGAGCCTGGTGCATGACAGGGAATATGATACACCCACTCAATACAGTGCTTTCTGCCCCAGGTGTCTATGAGGCTGTTTTTGAAATGAGTCCTGTTGTCCAACTGACTTCTCTTGGGGGTGCCGTGTTCCCACAGGACTTGTTTTTCAAGGCCAAGGTGGTGTTCCAGGTGGTGGCATGAGGCACAGGGTGCTTCTCCAGCCAGTCAGTGTTTGCCTCCACCCTTGTAAGCACATAGCGCTTGCCTGGCAGGTCTGTGTGAGCGTGATGTAATCAATCTGCCTCCCCATATTTATATTTCAACCATCATCCACCGTACCACAGGATTTTTACTCACTTGGTCTGCTGGTTTGCAACACAGGCTTCACAGTGTCCTGGTTAGATAAAGGGGATGGAGTTTTTAGTGATGCATGGGTGTATTGCATACCACAGACATATCGATGGGGATGTGGTTTCGGCAGGAAAAGCTGAGGATTGGGAGGGGAAGTGCGGCATCTCACCTGACTCTCCCTACCAAGAAGGTGTCAGGATCAAACCAGTGGACTCAGCCGCACTCCGTCACCCCTGGTCCCTTTTCCGTTTGTTTGAGCCCAGTGGAGTGAATGCCCTCGGCACTGGCAGAGCGGAAGCAGCTGTGCAGAGCCCAAAATCCCAGCCGAGCTGAGCCAAGCTAAGCACCACTGATGCTGGAGTCAGCCGCATGGGACTGAGCCATGCTGGGGGAACACTGCCAAACACAGCTGAGCACAGCAGTCCAGAAAAAAAAAAATAAATAAATGGGCAGCGCAACGTGGATGATCTAGCTTCCAAGGGGTTTGTTTTGTCCCAGCTCTTAGTTGTTTTCAGACTGGTGGAGGGAGGGAACATTAAGCCACGGGAGCTTTCCTCACCAAATTGCCTTTGGGCACTATATTTGGGAAGCATTTCTTTTCTTTGCAATGGTGAACACCCTTCTGTGTATTATGTTTTCTTTGAAAGAATATCTTTCCTTCCCATTTGACAGAAGTCACCTCCAGAGACTGAGATTTTCTGTCCTCTTCCCCATCCCCTTGTCAATGCCCACATTCTGGGACAGGGATTCCAGTTGCTTGGCTTCACTACCACCTAATTGCCACAATATCCCAGCATTAGAGCAGCAAGGTCACCAGAGGCTCTTTGGACTAGCAGCTGAAATCTTTTCCCATATCTTGCAGCTCACCTATGGATAGGGGTCAGGTGATTATCTCTGGCCCTGCCTTTTCCTCCTGTTCTTTGGGCTCTGCTTCCTCTTTATCCCTCACTAAGCAAACTGATTGGATTTTGGATTTCTTCTGTATCGGGGTGGCTGATACCGGCACAGGTTGTTCCTCTGGTTCAGTTGCAGTTTGAGTGGCCACAGTGCCTGTTGTTCTGCTTTCCCCCTCCTCTCCTGAGGATACTGTCTAGTAATGAGCAGTGTCCAATAAATAGTAGCCAATGCCCAGCACACTGGATCTGCCCCGAACACCTTTTTCATTCAAAGTTGCTTCTATTGTCTGTATTTTAACGTCTTCAAATTGAATGATTGAACAGAGAGGAAGATGTCAAATATGTTCTGCTTGCATTACAAATGACAGAATAGAATACTTAAAATTTTCAGTCAATCTTGGGTCTTGAACTACTTTACCTGTGGAGAGAAATCTGATTATACTCACAAGAGATCTCAAATAATTTGTTTCTTTGTAATAAGGGACAATAATAAGGATGTAATTATGTCAGATGAATTCAATAAAGATACCTGTCACCTTGTTAAAGACTCTCAGAAGAACTGGAAATTCGAGGAGAACCAAAAGCTAGATTAAGTACGCCAGGAGAAAAAAGGATACTATTGCAGAGTTGTATCAGAACTGCCATAAATCAGACTACCTAAACAAGGATAGCAAGAAATTTCTGTTTAAATTCAAAGTATGTGATCGATACAAATATTTAAGTATATACAATCAGTTTTAGCTGGGTGGTTGTACTGGTTTGGCTGTAAACCAGCAGGGGAAATTAACCCCACACCGAATACCTCGAGAGATGTTAGGTCAAAATTACAATTTTAATAAAAAATAAATAAATAAATGCAGTAATACAGAAACACGGGCTTAAACAAACCGACAGAGTCATGGTACAACCTGATACCCTGTTGACCAGGGTGGTAGCTGTGCAGGCACTGGTCCTGCAGGAAAGCCTGGTAGTCCAGTCCCGGTAGTGGAGTGGAGTAGCTGAGTCCAGTTCCGAGGAGTAGAGTGGAGTAGCTAGCTGAATCCAGTTCCGAGGATCGGAGTCGAGTCGAGTCGAGTCGAGTCGAGACTCTCATCGAGAGTAGTGTACCAAAAGCGGAGTCCCGTCGAGTCGAGGGTATCTTCTCCCATCCAAACCCCTTGTTTCATGCTGTGCTTCTTGGCTGGCACCTCCCCCAGGGGCGTGGACTTTCACAATGGAAGAGGATCTTCCCGATGTTCTATAGGTTGCTTCGGCAATGAGCTTGGATGAGCCCTAGGATCCTCTGAGATGTTCCCGAGGGATTCAGGCTAATTAGTCAGGCTGGGTGGTGCTAATGGGCCATTAGCTGAGCTCAGATAATCAGCTGGGTGGTGCTAATGGGCCATTACCTGAGATCAGATAACCAAGGTAAGTGGTGCTTCCTGGTGGAGTGCTTATCTCAGTTGAGATAAGGAGTCCCAGGTGTGTAATTATGAAATTTATCCAGCTTTTGTGGGTGGTAATAGAATATATACCTAACCCAGGGCAGTGGTATCTGATTGAATGGTGCATGGTGGAAGAAAATTAACATCGTGTTTCATTCCCTCTGTAATCCAGCTACAATCATACTACTGTCTTCTTAAAAAGAAAAAAGTGTCCTACAAATGTAATAGCTATTAGTGATTTCACTTTGGCACTATAATCTTGTCTACTCTTTTACTGAACATAGACAACTCATTTTAACTTTAGTTTTCATATTATATGTAACAATTTTCACATAACTTTTAGAAAACTTCATTAAGAAATTTAATATTAACCAATCAATTATTTAAAATAGTTAAATTTATCTGAGTATCTACCTCAAGGGTATTGCAATTCATTTAAAATTGTAATAATTTCTCCTCAACAAGAACTCCAGTTAGCAATCATGAGTGTATTACTGAGTTTAACTAACAAGAACTATGAAACAACAAAAGCTAAACAATTACATCAAGAGCAGTTGAAAAAAGTAGCTGTTAAATGTGGATGTTGGATGTGTTGCCTGAGCTACAGCCTGTTGAGCTCTAATCAGATCAGTGGACTTTTCTAACTGTGTTATTAGAACTCTCAGTCAGGTCACTATTTGGACTGGCTTCTCCTCAAAAATACTGATCTATGAACTAAAAAAGTAAAGGAACCGTAACATTTAGGCTGCATACAGCAGCTTTCGCATGGGAAGTGTGGTACTTACAAATAAGCATATGCAGGTTCTTACCTCTGAATGTACCTCTGAAGAGATCCTGAGTAAAATTTAAGGTTGAACCTAAGCTTGACTTAAAGCACCTGCCAAAAGGGCAAGAATCCCTCTATTCATCTACCCAAAGACATTGCTATTTAAAAGGATGTTTTAATAGCAAATGATTTTGATTATTCCTAAACATAGGAAGTAATTTCCCTAATTTTTGAAGACCAGTCTGAACCCTTCCAACATAATTCCAGTCCCTTCTTCCTCAACACCATCTGCAAATTCCTCTGCATCAGTTCTCCAGTTCTTTCTGCAACTTCGCTGCTCCTTTCATGCAAGCAATTAATTAAAATGTCAAATAGCCAAATAGTCAAAGGGAGGATGCTATGAACTCATTTTGGTCTGTCCCTCCACCTTGAAAGCACACCTTTTTTAAATAGCAGAAACATGATACTAAGAGGATCAGACAGAACTTGTCTTTTTAATAGTTTAGTTCAGTCTGTGTTACCCTGGTTTAATTATGAAGATTATCAGTTTTGATGCCAAGATATATAATATCTAACCACAATATTTGATTTCTTTTTTTTTAATTCATGTTGGTGGCTCATCATCATCTTTTAAGTTCTCATATTTTTCACTTGACTATTTGCTACATTTCCTCTTGCACCTTGAATTACAGTCAGACTAAATTGCTGATCTGTAATTCTCTGTCCACTCTTACATTTTACATATCTTTTCCTACCACTGGAAAGCTCTCTCATTCTCTTTGAATTCCCACAGGTAACTATTAACAATTCTGGAGTCCCAGCCTGGGTGATGCAAACACCTAGCTTAACAAGCCCTGGCTCTTGTAAAAGGGAGCAAAGGTAACTCTGGAAAATATTTCAAACGGTGGTTTCAAAACCCAAAAATGCAAGAAATCCAACACAGGAAAAAGGATGCCATAGCTAAAATGAAGACATCTATCTAGTCTCTATTTTTGACTAGCAGCCAGCTACTTCACTCTGTAGCTATCACCATCAGGATGGACCCTGCTGGGGCTCTGCCTGAACTGTGGCTGGACTATGCGACAGATGACTTCCCCCTTAAGCAGGGACACTTCTTTGGATTTCAGGTTCCTAACCTGAGACTGACAGATCCTGCCATGCCCAAGGCAGAAGATCATTAATCTGTGACAGACCCTCAGTAAGTTACTTACAGTGTCCTGAATTAAAATTAGTGAAATATTACTGATCCTTGTAGTGACTCAATATTATTATAAGCATTGTAGAGATAATTCCTTTAGACACAAATCATTGTCCAAGTCTGAGACTAAGATTGGACCTAGCCACACCTGAGGTCCACAAATAGTTTAGGAAGTAAGAAGGTCCTCTCCGAAACTCGTGACTCAACGACAGGGTGTTCCCTACTCCTTGCATCTGCTGTCTATGTGAGGCATTCTAAATTCTAACTCAATTTTCTTTTGTTTCCTCCATGCAATAATTAATAAGGTGAACCTTGCCAAGAAACTTATTGAACCTTGTCAAACTCTTAAACGTCATTAAATTCCATCAAATTTATTGAATTCTGTCAAATTATTATTTTACCTCAGTAAAACGTATTGTTGCTTCTCTGTTTCGAGTGAGAGGTATTCCATTCATCCACAACATTAGGCTAGTCTCAGTTCTCAGCCCTAGATCACTGGTGCAGTTTTGCTAGTTAATTACACTTGCATGTAATGGAGGTTACATTAATGGGGCATGGAGATAGTACAAGAAACACTATTTTTTAAAATTCTCTATGTCATTATTTGTTTTAATACTGCTTTATTTTCTAAAACTTATGACTATATGTTTGTAATTTTTTTCTTATGATGTCCACTGTGTCCACATTCTCAGCTAGATCTTTTGTAGTGGTAATTCAGTAGCACATTTCCCTCCAGTTGTTTTCTCCATCTTCTGCAGAGTGCTTCAACACCTTTCCTGATTTTTCTGTGTAGTTTGTGTCCTTCTGTATCACTTTCTCATCAAAATGGTAATTGAAATTTCCCATTAGTATGAAGTTTTTATGCTTTTTATGAGTCTTTTGATCACCCAGATAAAGACTCATCTCCATTAACAACTTTATTTACAGCCTACCATAGTCCCCTAAATGACAGCAATGTTGCTTTTACTGAGAAATGTTTAGTTTCTCTAGCTTCCAAAAGCCCTTCTGGACTAAAGAATAAGAATAAACATCCTGGAAATAGCCTTTTAGTCTTAGCTATCTTTCCTGAACAGGCCATACATGTCTGTATGAACTATCCAACCAAACCTCTATCATGCCAATTAAGACATGATTTTGAATATGATTTAAGACATCAAGCCATTCGTGTTTCCTGTCCGCTTGCATTACTACATAATAAACAAATTATAATGTGTGTATAGATATATAAATGATACTTATCTGCTAGTATATAATGAACAATATCACACAATGAATAAGTATTTGTATATAATTAAGATATGTCAGTTTAGCTCTCAATACCGCACCAGAAAAATACTTCCTTCCACATCTAAATCTATATCAATTACTGTTTAGTATGTGGCTCCTTGGTTTGTATCCTGGTCTGCAATCCTGCAGAAGAAATCTCAGGGGAATGCAGATTGGTGGAACCTTGGCAAGGTTGCTGTCCCACACTCTGCCCAGTGCAGGCTCAGCTGCATGGTCAGACCAAGATCCTTGAGGCATCACCCTGACGGGGCCTGAAAATTCCTCGAAGCTGGAGGCAACACAACTTCCCTGGATCCTGGCCCTTCTGCCAAGGCTGTCCTCGTGGGCTAAAGGCTTCTTTTTATCTCAAACCTGCACCTCTGGTGTTTGGCTTTATCAATATTGTCTCTCATCCTCTCTCCATATACTGCAGTGAAGAGCCCTCTTCATTGATGGCAGGGGACTGTATCATGGGGGGTTTTTTTGGATCCTCCACTTACCTGTTCAGGTCAACTACTTTGGTTTAGCTGTAATCTAAGTTTATGGTTAAATTTATACTCAAAATATATGAGATTATCGTGTTAAGGAAACTTCGTAATCTGACCATTCGGGTGTGGGCAGTCAAAATGCCACCACCCGAGACTTTCACAGCTGGGATCAAAGCTCCTCCATAGTGGGCGGCTCCAGTGATCCAACCGGTGTCCCGCTTGACTCTGCACACCCCACTCACACCCAGTCAGACTGTTTCCTCTTCTGTTTGACCACAGGTTTCCCAGAGCAGAAACAGACATCTCGATCCTTCATGCAATTTATTCACAGTGCGCTAACAAAGAAAAAGCCCGAGGTGCCTCCGAGGAAGGACCCTGAACAAAGGAATCCCTGGGCTTTTATACCCTCACAATCAGTGCAGCAGAGGTCTCACTCTTCCATCTGACTCCTCGGTTGGAGGCTGCCGAGTCCAGGCTGGCTCCTGCTGTGTCTCTGAGTGTCCAACCACCTAGGTAGCACCACAAGTCCCCGTGCCCTTCGTTATGCAAAGAGTTTGCAATGGGTCCGTATCAGTTCACAGCCTCTTGCTTTGGGCTGCCACTACCCAGAGCTAAGTCTGCATCTGACACTGCAGCTGCCACCGGGCTATCTGCACTGAATGTATTCCTTAACCCTTGGATGTTGCAAGGCTAAAAGAGGCAATAGTTCAGCCAAGTTAGGAATGAACAGCAGTGACAGTTCTCTTATACACACTACCATGGAAAAGGACTATACCATGAGCAGTACTGGTGCTTTTTTTCCTGAAGCCCAAGTCACTGTGATTTAATGAGACTAGAGTTTAGAATAGGTACACAGCTCCGATCATCATTAGAATCTTTTCTTTAACAGACTGATCAATAATGATTTTTAGCTTCCAAAATGTCCTTTCTGTGTGGCCTGGAACTCTCTAAACTCAAACCTAAGTCACTGACCGATTTTGAGATAGATGCCCTTGCCTGAGTAAAGTTTTGGAGAAGTTTGGAGCCACAATAAGAAAAAAAGCTTTTGTGTACTTGAAGATGGATTGACAAAGCTGCAATTACTAAGGATCTGCCAAAAGCAGAGGCAGAGGGGGACAGCAAGAACTTGAAAGGTGTGCTTTATCATTTAAATTTTGAAAATACTGACAGGAATTGTAGCATAGTCTAAAAATCCTTGAAAAGAGGACATTAAAGGATGAGGTTCCAATGGAAAAAAAAGTGCTTTCCAAAGTGAGTGTATCTCTTTGAAGATACCTGCATTCCACACTTCTAAGAGTCAACGCAGACAAGCAGCTGAGTGGACAGGCTGGAAGAGATACCTACACACCCTTCAGTGCCAGACTGGAAATCATTTAAGTTTCCAAAAGCAAAGGTAAGAATGCTTGTCTTCCATTAGGTGGATAAGCCTGCAAAAGCTAAACCAAGGGTGAAAGTTAAACTATATTAGACTCACATCTGCCAAACAAGTTCTGACTAATTGCTGGAACAGTACAGAAGAATCTGCCTTTTTTCATGGCCTCTTCATTTTCTCAGCCTTCTAATTTAGATACACACACAGAGACACACACACAGAGTTCTCTGTCTCATGCAGCACTCAGTGAGAGTGGAAGACCCAAGTGAACTAGGGCTGAGATACTTAAGATGAGTGTTGGGAATGCAGGAAATCTGGCAAGGTGTGAAAAGAACCAGAATTTTCCCTGCAATGGAAGTGCAGCAATACTGCTACAAACATTAAAAGGTTCTGTAAAGGTGCCTTGCTGTTCAAGTAACTTAGCCCACATTGTTCCTTGTATCAGGGCTGGAAGGACCTGTGAGATGAACCTTCCCATGCCTCAACTCAGGAAGATGTCGTAGCTGTCATCAGTTCATTGTAGAACACACCAGCCACTCATGTTACTGAGAGGCTCCAAGGCCAACAGCTACCACAGCTGTCAGCAGGACAGGAATTTTGACTTGCTTATTGAAGTACGTGGCTGCCTCTCAAAAGCTCTGCACAGAGGGTACAAGGCTTCTGGAGTCAGCATGGCACTGCATGGGAGCCCTTAGCACACTGCCATGATCTCAAATGAAAGGTCAGGAGGAAAAGCTGTATCATCACACTGGGAGACACCTCATCTCTTGCTACAGGGACAAAAAGATGCAAAATTACAGAGACAGAGAAGCACTTCAACAGTGGCCTTTGGTGTCAAGACTAGCTGCTGCTGAGCTCGATGACTTCTGCTGTACTTGAAGCATATGGTCACAGGCAAACTACATACAGGAGGTTGCTGACACAGGGAACAACTTCAATAAATAAACCA
The DNA here is from genome assembly GCA_018881555.1 of Amblyornis subalaris. Taxonomy (NCBI): domain Eukaryota; kingdom Metazoa; phylum Chordata; class Aves; order Passeriformes; family Ptilonorhynchidae; genus Amblyornis; species Amblyornis subalaris. Next base: position 2,077,450 of record JACAXG010000035.1, read on the forward strand.
CTGAGTAATGATACCAGGAGAGCTGAAACCTTAGGGATCCCATTCTGATTCAGAGGCATTTTGCTTTCAGCTTGTTTGGACAAAACAGCTCCTAACAAGGCACTCCTCAGTGCCAGAAAGGATGCCTCACTTTCTAGCTGAGATCTCACAGAAATTGGAAGGACCTGCAGAGTCTAAGGTCAAACACTACAATCTAGGGAAGGCAATCCAGAAGAGGCAGCATGTCTGGCTGTGGGCTGTTTGGCTGGCCTATTTTGAAAGGCAGTACTCAGAACTTTTCAAAGCACAAAGTTTGGCAGTCGGGTTTTTGTTCTCATCTGAGTTTCTGTACATGAGAGATACACTACCTCATTCAGCTGTGTTAACAATGACATGCTCTTGAAAAATCATAGAGATACATGTGGCTTTACACACTCTAAGGTTAAAACATGAGAGTAGGCTGCAGTTGAGGAACATTTAGCAATGCAAATCAAGTGTAGGCAACTTCCAGGAAACACAAAGGTAGTGGGAAGCTTAGATGGAGAAAAAGAGACTGAAGCACAAGCTAGAGAATTTACTTTCCTTCCCATTCGTGCTGGTTGTCTGGAATGTGTAGGTCAAAAAACAGTACTGGACAAACACTGTTACAGTGCAGTATCTAATATCAAGACCTGACCACAAAGCAGGTGGCACAAAGCAGTCTAACAGTCAAGTAAGTCTGTTGGAACTAAAATCCACGGAAAGCAGCCAACAGCTCAGGTGTTTGTTCCCAAGATACACGGAAGCTGTGTGATGATAGAATTCATTCCACGTGTGGTGGCAGTGTGACATAACTGAAGAAAGGACCCCCTTTCCTTGCTACTTGCCAATATGGGTGAATGCCTGTAGAGCAGCAGATGGGATACAAATCTACCCAGGTTCCACTCTGCTGAGTAGGAAAGGAGGTGGCATTTTCTACTGAGTCTCTACTGCCTGCCGAGTAGGAAAGACAGCAGTCTCAGAAAGTCTTCCTAAAACTCAAGAGTGCTAACTCTATATCTGTCTCCAGCTTTGCCAGAAGGTAGAAATAAAGGTTAATGTTTTTCCTGCCTATAAGTGGAGGTTAAAAAAGAAAAAAAAAAAGATAGAATCTCTTCAGTAACTCATGATTCTAGATGTTTTCCTCTATGGTTTAAACAACTGGCAAAATAAAGAACTAGCCAAATAGGACTAGAGTTAGGAGGGAGATGTGTCTTCCAGGTCTCTGGGATTTGCTAGGCAGTTCTCTCTAACACATTTAGCATTCTATCCACGGTCAAATTTACACATCATCACTACTTGAGGTACTGGGCTCTAGCGATATCATGATCAACACATTGCATAATTGCATTAAAGGTTCCATCAGGTTCAAAACAAGCCAATATTGGGGAACAGAGCTGGAAAATCTGTTGTTACATACTGCTTATGAATTATTCCCTGGTTTTAAAGGTGCATTGTTCTAGGAGCTCAGTCAGACTTGAATCAGACTACAGTGAAAATAATTCCCCAAACACACTCATGCAGACACAAATGGCAGTGCTAATATAGGAATCTGCTGGTATACCATTTTCTACTCATGAACTCAAAATAGCTCTTTAGAAGATGGTTCACACATCTTAATAGATTACCCAGAAATTGGACACTTCCTTTGCATTAAAACTTTTATCAACAGGACTGCAAGAAATTTCTGTAAGTAGCAAGTTGCTAAAACAATGTTTTTCTAATTTCTCTGTGAAAGAAATGGGAGAAAAAACCTCAACTTTTTCCTCGTAAAACGGTGTATGTTTCTAAAAAGCTGTGATGAAAAGCAGAGTGTGTTGCCTTAAACTGCTATCTTCACGTTTATGCTGCTGGATACATACGGGCAGCACTCCCCAACGTGCTTTCACCAGAGACAGTGTCCTTTCGGTCTGCTGTCTCGATCAATATCCAACTTAATCGTTACTTTATGTTTTGAGCTGTCTGCTCCAAAGTATGTTTGCTTCAAAGAGCATTTGCTTTTGCTGCCTAATAGACAAATCATTTTACATAAAACGCTTGTTTCTGGTGCTAAAAAAGTACTTTTGGACACCAAGTAATGGGAGCAGGAAGCAGATGGCATCCTCTAAACCTGTTCCAATCAAATGACACATAATTGTCATCCTCTGCTACATTGCAAAGAAAGCATTATAAAATATGGCCTAGTGTCACAGAAAACCTTCAGTCTTTGAAAACTTGATTTGCTTTAAAACAAAGAAAACCTTTGCCCACTGTCATATATACACGAATACCTTCTTACTCTAAAATACAGGCTTAATTTCTCTGTACGATCTTCCTGTACAACAAAAGCCATGGCTTACCTGCTAAAGCTGTTACAAACTATGATGAGGCCTATTAAGAAACCAGATGAAAACGCAAATTTCACCTTTTCTCTAGGTTGACTCATACCTCTGAAAAAAACCTGTTTATGTCAGATGAAGACTGACTTTTCTATTTATAATCCCATCTCAGCCTGAAACAGTTCCACTCATACAGTATTTCCACCTACACTGTTTATAGTTTTATAAACGGGTTACATCTCCCGAAACTCCAGATTGCTCTATTCAAGGCTTAAACTCACATATTTAAGGTTTTAACTACATCTTTGTTCCACTCAAGCCTGCTATAACCATATTCATCTTTCCCAATATTCCATTTTAAAAGCTTGGGAGACAGTTTTCTAGCAAAAAGAACAATGCATACAGGATAATTTTCAGTTTCTTCTCATGTGGCACTTTCATATTGTGGCTTTTCTTAGGGATTCTATGTACCTCTTATTCTTCACCTTACTGCTAAGTAATCTTAACTCCAAAAGTCCTTGATACTGCTCAAAAATAAGCAATATTTCCCCTCAAACTCCTCCTGTAATCTTCTAGGAAATCCTAATCTAAACTGGGAGTCTCCAAATCCAAAACTATTGGTGAAGTGAAATTGCTTGAAGCCAAGCTACAGACATTCAGCTAACCTGTTGCAAAAAAAAGAAAACCCCAAAACTATAGCAGAATTTCACACAGTTGCTTTTTCCAATCAGAATGGCAAAAAGCATCTTACCGTCACTACAACAACGATGTATAAGAAGACAACTCATTTCTTCATAAATATTGTTACAGTGACAGAAGAGATAGTTCTTTTCATGTGGAAGATAACAGCACTCATAGTGAACGTCTGTTCTGTCCAGTCTCTACCGAATAAAACTGATGCCTTAAAAAAAAAAAAAGGATTGATAGATGCCTAATTGCTGTGATAACAATAGTATCTTAAGAAAAGGAATAAAGAAGTGATGCAAAAATTGTAGCGAGCAGTAGTCCAATCAAGGAACACTTGTCAGAAAACAACTTGAAGAACAAAGCCAAAGGCAACAACTGCAGTGTCTAAGCCCTGAAGCATTCAACTACTGGTACAAAGATAAGTTACCATAAGCATCATAGGGGTCAGAAAAACCAAAAGCCTCACATAATGAACAAAACAGCTAGAAATACAACTTGTTACAGCTGAGAAAAACATGCAGGAAGGCAAAAGGATTAGAAACTGCATGGATTAAATTAGTTATTTATAAACACAGTAGCAACTAGCAACTTAGAAATATATCTGAAGTAGTGTAGACCAGCATACCGTAAGAACACACAGAAAGATGTCTGAGTGTCTGTACAGTAAGCTACTTAATGCACACAAACACTTTCACTCACCAGTAGTAGGCAAAAAATGGAGAAGTAAAGTAAATAAGGAATAACTGAAGTGTTAATACTCTAACTATTTAAGCCCATCTGTGAATATAAAGAAATATTCAGGTTGCAAGTGTTGTGGTAAAGCTTCTATAAAGACAATCCTGCATAAAACCGATTCTGCAATTTTACAAGGAAATGGAAAAAGTGTGGTCAAAATACCGAGTCAGTGTCAAGTGGGGTTTCAACTGGCAAGATATTCTTTCTGTACAGCTTTGTACTGTGAATCCCATTTCAAGGGAGATGGAGTGGGACTCTTCATTAGAAACTTAGTAAGAGTAGAAGTAATGGGTTCAAACTGAAAGAGAAAGAATTTAGGTTAGAAATATGGAAAAAATTCTTCCGTGTGGGGCTGGTGAGACACTGGAAGAGACTGCCCAAGGAAGCTGTGGATGCCCCTGCCCTGGCAGTGTTAAAGGCCACGTTGGATGGGGCTCTGAAAAACCTCATCTAGTGGAAGGTGTTCCTGCCTATGTCAGAGGGGATAGAACTAAGTAGTCTTTAAGGTTCCTTCCAACACAAGCCATTCTGATTCTATATTCATTCTTTTGACAGAGGAAGAGTAATTTGGCAACACTTATTGTATAATTACATTTTAATGAAATATTGAAGTTCTTCCTGAAGTGTTACAAAGATATAATACATTTGTAATATAAGTGTAAAGGCTCAACATTAGAATGAAAAGACCTAGTAAAAATATATAGATTAGAAGTTACTGCTGCAAAACAAACTCATTGCAATTACACTTGTGTTTTGTTTGGTTTTTTTGTTTTGTTTTGTTTTTTTTTAAAGAAAACCAGCTATATTGACTGGCACATATAGACAAGATAAAATACAGCAAGTTTTCTTCCTTCATGAAGTATTCAATTGAGCAGCACTGCAACAAACACTGATATCATGCATAAGTGTAGAGAGGATTTTAAACTCTGCATATAGTACTAATTTCAGCTTTTGTACAGCCCCATTTGCAACACATTCCCGCCAAACCCAGAGACTCTCGTTTTCTTCTGGGATACCTGGCCCAGAGATAACTGCTTGATACCACGGGATTTGCATTTCCTGTTCCTCCCCTGTCCTTCTGAACAGCTTCCTCTACCTGGCGAACAAGTTTTTTGAAGTCGCCTGCCACAGGTACATATTCATTATAGTAATTTAGACTATACAAGTCCTTAAACATCTCCCATCCAAGATATGGATTGCTTCTCTGCAGCTGCTCCACTTCAGGATCCAAAATTGATTGCAGGTTGAAGTTTCCCAGTAGTTTGTTACTTGCTGTTTGTGCAGAATCTGTTTAAAGAGAAGACATTTTTAAGTTCAGACTGTAGCGGCATCAAAAGGAGCACACAGCTGTAAGAAATAGCATCAAAAGCCATTCAGTCAGTAATAAATGAAGCACTATTACGTAGGAGAGCTGCCAGTACTTCAGTCTCCACACCACAACTTACTTGTAGCTTACTTTTAGCAGAATCTGTGTTTTAAAGTCTGTGCTGCCTGTTAGACACGGAGAGTACACAGAAACAACTGTAACTGAAGTAAAGGCATCTGATCACAACTGCAGTGTTATTGATAGAGGAGTCTCATTTTTTCCACAGAAACAGAATTGTGTTGTGAAGACAAAATTCTGTATGTATCCAGAAACACCACAGAGCTATGTCATGTGCCTCATGAATTAGATTAGAACCCTCCTCTCCTGTGCACAATCACACAAACTAGCATCATGTGAAGAACAAATGTAGGAAGGGCTAAATAAGCGAAGATTGTATGTATGCTGGTTCTTACCGATTGTATTTTTCTACTGCTATTTTTAACTGATGCTTTCCACTCATTTCTTTTGTTTATCAAGGCATATCAGAGGCTTGCAGAATTTACTTATGATGTGCTTCATCTCACTGGCTAAAGTGTTCTCAAAAATCCAGCTCTACTTCCTTTCACCTCACACTGTTTCTCTTGATTATACTTCCGCAAAGCAAGTGCCATTGTGTACTTCAGCTAATGGGAAGAAAAGCAGCTTCTTCAATTCTTAATTTAAAAAGAATCTTTTAAAATAAATCTTTGTCTTGTGATCTTAATGCTGTTAATATGGTTAATTTTTTGTTTCAGAAAGCTGAAAGAACATGGGAACATCCAGTGAATATTATATTTACTTTAATACGGCTAACTAGTATATAGAACCTAACCTGCAGATAGAACAGATGCCTGAGCATGTACAAAAATAAAAAAGCTGTAGCTACCTTATTAGACAGTGACTGCTATTTAATAGTCTTTTGGGGTGGGGAAGAGTTTTAGTTAGACATCATGCAGCACAGTGGGGGCTCCATAGTGACTGCTGTTTCAGAAGCTGCTGTTAATAAAAAAGCAAGCAAAATGTGCTGGGAAAAAACATAATCCCTGCAGAGGCTGTATCTAAGTAATTTGTTATAATTACAAAGGTTACTTCTATCTTTTACTCGGTATGTCGGGGGAAAAAAAAAAAAGCAAAAAACTCCCAGAAAACCCAATACTGGCTTCATTACCTGCCTGAAGTCTTAGGTTATTTCCTCAACCGTGTGTTTAATCAGGAAAAAAAAAAATCTCTTCCATTGCACGTTTTACCCGTCATTTCAACTTTTGTCCTTGTTAAAAATGCTATTTTTCACTATTCAAAATATCAACATAAATTAGAGTCACCACTTACAATTACTGTTACATTGCCGCAGTTTGAGAACACAGCCCAAAAGACATCTACTTACAATTTCTTAATATATCGGGCTTGGGACAGGCGACAGTAAAATATGAGGAATATTTTACCCATTAACAGTTTCACCATAAAGCAGTTCTTGCTGTGTCAATCGTAACCTGAAGCACCAGAGAGTCTCATCCATCCTCCACGTCCCAACTCTTTGAAGCAGAGCAGCACAAGAGTGATAACATCTCGCGCTATTCCACATCCGTGGCGGCCCCGCATATCCCGGGAGCTCCGACCGGGAGCACGGCGTCAGAGCTCCCGTCAGGGAGGGAAACCCTGGCCGGGACCCCACTTCGTTCCCCCGCCCGAGGAATTACCGAGCTTTGGGAAGGGAGAGATGCTATAGGGACAGGCATTCCCCACCGCTCCCCAGGGCGCATCAGACCTCCCTACACGGCCAAGAAAGAGAAAAGGTGTGATTTTGTGGGATTTTAAAGCAGAAGAGCCTCTGCCGCCGGCAGCCCTGCGCAGCAGCGCGGTATCTCCGAACTGACCAAAAACTTTGCGGGTTACCGCGGCAAATAACGCCCCAGCTCCCGCCGTCCCTCTTCCTCTGAATCGGAGGGCGTCCTTCCAGAAGTCACGGAAATGCTGGCTAGGATCTAGAGAGAAAGCGAGAGAGGGACGGGGACCTTTCCTCCGCGGCTCAGGGCGGCAAGAGCGAGAGGCGCCGCGGGGCGCTCGCCCTTCCCCGTTCCCTCCCATTCTCTCAATTTCTCCTCTCAGCCCGTCGCTCGGCAGCAAGCAAGCGCCCCGACAGCCGCGCGTCCGTCCCGCCTGCCCCTCGGCCCCGCTCCTGCGACACTCACCGGCCGCGGGCGCCGGCTCCACGGCCAGCAGGGAGAGCCGCTTCCAGCGGGACCCGCCGCAGGTGAAGATGACGGCGCGGATGAACTCGCGGCCGCACAGCTTCACCCCGTACCCGTCCCCCTCGCCCGCGGGCAGCACGGCGCCGGGACGCCCCGGCGGAGCCGCACACAGCAGTGCCACCGCGGCGCACAGCAGTCGCAGCTTGGCCATCCCCATGGCACCGGCACCGTCCCGCGGGCGCGCTCCCAGCAGACCCGACGGCCGCCACAACGCCCGCGACCGCGGCTCCCAGCCCAGCCCCGCCGCTGCCCGCCGCTCGCCTTTTATGCGCTGCGAGCGGCGCTGAGTCACCGCCCCGGCCTCGGCCCCAACCCCGAGCCCCCTCCCCTTCCCCGGTCCCTCCGCCGCCGTCTCTCGCCGGGCGGTCCTTGTGCTTGGAACACGCGTCGAGCAGCCCTCGGGCAGCGATTCCCCTCTTTCTGCCTTGCTAGCTGTCGCGGCTCTTCACGCCGCCGTGAAATGCACCTCACCTTTGGCCTCCCTCCTCGGGCTCCCGGCCCACCACCTACCCGGAGACACGCTCCTTTCCCTCTGCCGGGTCTGCGCCTCAGCTTTTCTTGTTTGTGGTCAGGCAGTCGTGCCGATGCCCTCTCTAATTACTTTGAAAATGTGAAAAACTTAATCTCGACTGTTTTTTCCCTTGCAGGTCTAGAGTCTCCATAACTACCTCTACGTCCTAAAAATGCTGGCTGACACAAAAAGACAGAAACAAGTAAAGTAAAATAAATGCAGTTTCACAGAAGTACTTCAGCTGTGGATACTTGAAGGGGGATTTCAAAGCCCGGATTCCTCTCAGGTTTGTTGTACTGGAGACCTGAATTCAGTGGCAGCCATAGGCATCCAAGTTTCAGAGATGCCCTGGCTCCGACATGTGCATCCTAGGGATGTGGAGCTCCACAGCTGTTTATCTCACCAGCAGGCCCCAGCAGGCTCTTGCTGACAAGGGTGGTGGTCTTTGGACTCCAAGCAGAACTATGCACTCTGTAAAAGTAAACTTTACTTCTGGGTTTGTTGCGGTTTTTGGTTGGTTGGTTGGGGGTTTTTTTGAGTGCAATATGACAAGAAGTGGCTGCTGTCACCTTTTATAAAAAGTCATACCGTGGAGAACCAGAAAAGTTCATCTCTCTTAAAATACTTTGAAGCTGTTGTCTATAGATCCTTTTGCATGAGGCCTGTGCTTTCAATCCCTTGAGTATTGTTGGCATATAAAAAGACCCCCTAAAAGCTCAATCTAAGGAGAGCACAGAGAAGATGTACATCTACAGACTAGTGTACAAAGGTGAATGATTCACTTGCGCTGGCAGAGAAGTCATAGACTCCAGTCACCTCTTCAAGGAGGACTTGAGCATCTTACACTGAGCCGGATCTAGAACAAGGCTGTGGAGGGCTAAAACAGTGAACAGCTCACAAAGGTGTTGTGATTTAATTCCAGCCAGTCACCAAGCTCCACACAGCCACTTGCTCATTCCCCCATTAGTATGACTGGGGAGAGGATCAGAAGAGTAAAAGTGAGAAAAGTCATGGCTTGAGAGAAAGACAGTTTAATAGGGAAAGCAAAAGCTGCACACACAAGCAAAGCAAAACAAGGAATTGATTCAGTGCTTCCACTGGGCAGGCAGGTGTTCATCCATCTTGGGAAGACAAACACCATCTCTCCAAATGTCCCTTCCTTCCTCCTCCTGCTCCCCACTTTATACCAGCACGATGCTGTATGGTCTAGAATAACCCTTTGGTCATTTTGGGTCACCTGTCCCAGCTGTGTCTTCTGCCAAGCACCCCCATGCCCCTGGCCAGTGTGGCAGTACAAAAAGCAGAAAAGGCCTTGGCTCTGTGTAAGCTCTGTTCAGCAATAACAAAAACATCTCTATATTATCAACCCTGTGTTCAGCACAAATTCAAAATACAGCCCAGTATCAGCCACTGTGGAGAGAATTAACTCTACACCAGCCAAAACCAGGACAGTTGTCTGTACTTCCTTTTTGATCCAGTCTTAGGTGTTTTAGACAGTGGTACCACTCCAAGAGTAGGCACCATTATTCAGGATGTTACTAGGATGCAATCCACAGAAGTGGAGGCTGCTAATCTGAATTTCCTGAAGAACAAAACCTTGACCTGTTTTTCCCTCAACTGAAGTCTCGCCTACTATTCTGCTACAGACAGAAGTTGTGCGGGGGTAATCACAACTTGCATTTTGAGAGAGCAGCACCTTGATTTTCTTGGTCTTATGGACTTTTTCTGAAAATACCATCACATCAGGTGGACTTGCGCATGGACTGTGAGCAGTCTTCTAGACAAGGGATTTGTTTTCAGTGACTGGAAAGCTGTAGTCATGTTAAAAAGCACTACCAGGACAAGGCAAGAAGGAAGGTACCTCCTGAGGTGGGCAGTGACTGACCTGATGACTCACTTGGCCTGTAAATTAATATAATTTAATTTATACTCTATTTGATGCTCATGTTCAATATTTTTTCCAGTCTTTAAAAGCAGAAAAATGTCAGATGTGTCTTTCTCAGTCTTTTTAGCAGGGAATTTTAAGAGAAGTCCCCAGATAGCAGGGCGATTTGTCAGTCTAGCTGGAAAACTCCTGACTTGCCACATGCTTTGGTTTCAAATTTGACTGGAGTTACTGTGGCACCCCATCTCACTCCCCCCGAGAAAAGGCAGACATTATGATGGCCACCTTCAGGGGTTTTCTTTTAAGAACACCACTTTTGGAACAGTCTAAAGTGCATAACCTCTAACAGCAGCTGCTAAATGCAAGCACTTGAGAGATCGGAAAACAGTTTTTTTCTGATGTCACCTGCTTCTTCGTGAAAGACAGTACTTTCTGAGCTTTCTGTTGAGCTGGTTGGTATGTGATAGAGCACAAGTTGTGAAAGAGACCTTGGAGGAAACACCTTTTTCAAGACACTCCTAATTCCTCAGGGGAGCCCATACTGCACCGCTCTTCATCACTCTTCTTATGGAAAAGCATAGGCTGTGACTGCTTTCTTCCTAGGATTAAAGACTGCAACACCAGGCAGTGAGTTAATGAGTTTTATTAAGGATCACATCTGAACGAGCTGGCAGTAGGTTGACATTGCTCTGTCAGTATGTTACTATGCTTAATCCAGTTTCATTAGTAGGGTGTATTGCTCATGTATTGCTCAGTGTTTTTCCTCCAGCCATATTTTAGCAACATTGCCTTTGCATCTAGGGCTTTCAACTCCATCTCCTGTGATTGAATAGTAGGTTATAAAGAAACTTACTGTGTTAGTCATATAAGTTCAAATCATACAGGATTTTATACAGAAAAGCCTAACGGGCAATCTCTCCGTACTTTGCCACGGAATTAAATGAGGTTTGTTTATCTGTTCACCATAGCTAGAAAAACTACTATTCAAAACAAAACATGCAGAAGAAAATTAATAATTTAATATAACAAATCTGAAGTAACTATATAACATCTTACTGTTTGTTTTATAAAGAAGAAATCAGCAGAGCAAAGAAATGAATTTCCATTCATAATCTGTAGCATTTTTCAAGACAAGTACATCCACTGTGCTGGCTCAATACAAGTCTTTTGTATCTTTTAATTTCCTAAAACAAGGTAAAGATAATTGTACTATTTATTTCTCTCCTTGCACTAAATTATGAATCTGTTTCATGAAAACTGGTTGATAAATAAAAAAGATATCCTTTAACAATACCTCAGTAGCCTTGAATACCTTGAGTTAAAGTCTTATTCCCATGTTAAATGTCAGACCATCTACATACAGAAAATCAGCAGTAGGACAGAGACATACCAACTTCATTAGACCTCTTCCAGGGAGTTCATTTCAAATTCATGCAATTCACTGCTGCAAAGACAAGCTAGTTTTTGAAAGCTGGCCAAACATGAATTTAAAATATTTCTTCAGCTTTCTTAGTACCATACAGAATTCTGCAAGAAATTGCAAATACCACTGCATCCATGTGATTGGTGACCATGTACCAGCATTAACCAGCTATCTGCTTCAGAGGATTGTGTGGTTTAGAAAGCAGTTCAATCTTAAGAAAGCTCATAATTGAAAAATTAAGGATTCCATGCATTTTTGCACAATGAAGTCCAAGACTGAATAAGCAAATAAATAATAATGGAGAAACAATCTTTTTTGTGTATGTCCACATAAGTGCTTTCCCCTTCTACTTTTAAAAGCCATGACACGCAGTTAGTCATAAAATAACTTCAAGACATTTAGGAAGGGGCTGTAATTTTCAACTTTCCCTATTGTAAAGAAGGGGCCCAAACCAGACTCCTCAAAGTGACTTTGCTTGTTTCTCCTCAATACTCATGTATCCTATCACAACCAGGTAAACAAGAGGAGTGAGGAGGATGCACTTGTGGCTTACAAGTGGCATGCACTTTCTTGGGTTCTGTAAATGAGACATATCCATAATTAGAACACAAAGAGCTTAATTTTGACATCCTAATCATGATTGACATCCCACTTTTCCAGAATAATCTTGCTCCAAACAATACTAATTCAGGATATATGGCTATCAGACATTATAACCCAAAAAATCCAACAGGATTAAGGTGGTAAGAGTAGTGCCTTCAGGGCAGAACAAGCTCCCTGGGAGTTGCTCTCTTTTCTTCCCTCAGTGATTCACAGAAACAAAGATAGTTGCTGTGATATATTAAAGTAAATCTAAAAGCTGAGGCCAGTTGAGCAAGAATGACAAAAAGGAGCAGGATGTTTTAGGTGTTTTATTTATTTCTAAAACAGATACAATGATTATAGGCAACTTGTGCTGTAAACATCTATTTCCCCAAAGTAAACCTTGTCACTGATAAGCTTTACAGTTTTCTATCATTGTCCTCTGAAGGAAATCATACCATTCAATCACTCTGTAGCTGTCACCATGTGACAGATACGACCAGGCACAGCCCATGCAAGCATTTTGATTAATACACTGGCAGTAGAATAAACACTCTGCAATGAAGAATGAGCATCTTCAAAACAAAAGCATGCATTTTTCAAGAAAAAAAGTAAAGCTAACAGTAAAAAATAAAGGCAATAAAGGTGACTAACCCTTAACTCCTTGATGATCTTTGGCACATTCTATGGAGCCCATTTAAATCCATTTCTTGGTTCGACTGTCTTGCTTAGAGCCTTTTCCTTACTAAATTTGGTAAATTTCACTGATACTGTGTTATACTGGATTAAATTTACCCCATTTCTGTCACTTTTCAGTGCGGAGTCTTGCACTATTGATCTAAGTTCAAACTTTGGGAGAAAAAAAATCAAATTTAGCTTGAATGGAGTAATAAATAGCTACCCTATTATCCCCTAAAACTGCTATCTGGACCATTATTTTGCTCCCTTTAACACTGCCTTTTCATCCAACACCATAGTCAGCAATCTGTTACAAACACACAGATACTGATTTCTAATTCACAGTGGATACGATTAGGGTATTTCCTATTTTTCTAGGATTTATAAGTAAAACAGTTACATGGGCTGTTAAAACTGTTCTGTTGTGAAAATGCCTTTCGTAGGATTAAAAGGTGGGCTAAAAGGCACAGATGGAGACATACAAATACCCAAAAAAGCTGGTACAATTGTTTTCTTTTTTGGAAGCAGGAGTATCAATAGATGACAGACATCAAAACATAGAAGACTGTTACCAGCTTCTTCAAAATTAGAGCAAGGTGGACTTCGGAACTTGGAGGAAACATAGCAGATGATCTGTTATTCAAAGTGAAACAAGAAAGTGGAGTACTTATATTCTAGGAGTAGTACGTAATATATCAGCAAGTGGTGAGGGATTCTATTACAGGACAGGCAAAAATGTGAAGTAGTCTTGAGCTGCGTTTTGTAAGCTCACAGAACATGTGTAGCACCACAGGCTGAGCTGAGGCATGCCATCCAAGAAAATTTCACTGCCTACAGTCTTAAACACCTGAAGTGTAGACCAAGCTATTACAGTCAAACAAGGTATTATAATCCATTTTATTACACTGCACATTAAAACACATCACATTTGAAATCAGTTATAGACTCTAAGTGTTGTTAAGAAGCAGATGACAGAACCAATTACAGAAGTGACTAAATGCAGAAGTGAATGCACTTTCAGAAGTCAAACTGTGGAAACGGTGCTATTAATTTCTTCTGCATTGAGAAGCTTTTTCTTTTTTTTCATTATATATTTACCTGTCTTATTGTAACAATATTCTAATTTTAGTTAAGTAGTCTTCAAAATCATATTTGGGGCATTATATCCAGCTGGAATCTAATTTTTAAGTCAACAAATTGTCACTACAGACTTAGGCTCAACTAATTTTGGATGCTTTTTGAGCATTTGGTTTTTATTCCACAATTAGATGAATGCTAGAACAATTTCCATCCAAAACACAAAATACTCTGTTTCTAAACAAGATTTCCCACACAGAAAGATGCATTTTTCCAAGTGTGACATCAGAACATTAAAGTATACCAAAACTATATTTTCAGTATATACCATGCTACAGTAAAGGCATGCAAAAAATCCCTCCATTTTTCAGTACTTGTAAGGCCACTTGGATCTATTCATTACAAAAACATACATTAATAATTTTGCTTGCTGTTAGCCTAAGTTAATATTCATCTTAGTAGTGAAACTCTGATTTCATGTAAACAAATTATCCTGAGTTTCAGAACGTCAGACAAGCATGAAAAAGATTCAGGAAATAGCTACATAATTTGTTTCTTCTTTTTCAGAAACTATCTCTGCTTATACTTTAACACAGTTTTCCCTAAGAATAAAACATAGTTAGCAACTGATATGTTTACTTCTGAACCTACTTCTGATAAAAGTTGTTTATTCCAGCATTTGAAGCAGAGATGGTGAGTTTATTGCCTAACGAACAGCAAATAAAAAGTGTCTTATTTTTCAAAGAAATTGACTGCCTGTTCCTGACTTCAAATTGAACTGTGCATCCTGAAATATATTTGCAAATTATGACCATATTTATACAAACTTATAACTACCAATTAACTTATCTTTATTGATTATACTGAGTTTGGTCAGTACCAGACATTTTTACTACAGGTAAAAGTTATTTTCAGACTCTGAATAGACAATGGAAATTCAATATTTCATTATAAACACGAAAAATATACTAGAGCAACAATGAATATTTTGAAGAGATACATACAATATCAAAACCATTGCTTTAGAAAGTACTGATTTTAACACAGGAATTAAATTTTGATTTTATAAAAGCTCATAATCTTCTCAAATTTTTAGTGATTAATTTATGTCCAAATGCAGTATTATAATCATATTTCAGATATATAGCTTTAATACCATCTTCCTATTTTTCTATGAAGAATTTGCTCTGAGATATTCTGATTTCCTCCAAATCTTCAAATGTGAGAGGTCCTTTTGGTAATTCTAGCAAAGAGCTCTCTGTGTCAAGTATGTTCTCTGCTTCACCTAAAAAAAAAAAAGTAAATTTCCTCAGCCTTACAGGAAGAAAGCAAAGGAAGGAAAGAAAAACCCTTAAGAAACTGATTTAGCCATTCTCGTTTGGACCACAATAGCAAAAGAGGAAGTCATAGCTATGTATTTTATGAACAAGCTGATGTCAATATAACAGTAGTCTCCAAGGAATTTTGGACTGGTGGGTTAATTAAGGAATCTGAGAAGAGGGTGGGTCAGACATACACATAAAGGTGTACATAAGCTTTAGCAAGTAAACCTGTGTGAAGTATCACAGATGTACCATATTTGGGAACAGTTTTTCTTCTTGTCTCAGGACTAGCCTTAAATGTGCCAGACCATGAGCAGGACAGGACATGAAGAAGCATTAGTCAAAGCACACTGCTCACAAAAAGATTTGCTAAGACAGTTAACTAAACATGAAGTCTTAACAGCATAGCAGGGAAAAGTTGTAGAGTGCAGAATGCTCTGGATAAGGCTGGAATGAAAACGTCTAGGACAGAAACCAGAAAACAAAGATACATATTGAACATCATACATAGGTTGTGGTGGTCCGATTGTGAATGTAAAAAGTGATGAAGATTAGGCAAAGAATGCATTTGCTTTGGCTGACGCCATTTGGTACAATGCCAAGTATCTTGTTTACCTATGCTAAGTCCTAGCTTCCTGATCATTACAGCAGTGGTTTGAAAACGTATTTATGTGCAAGCCCCACTGAATATGGCAATGCAGTCAAGATTGTGGTCATTCTATAAAACAAATCTGACTGCTGAAACCTCCCAGCTGTAGTTTTTATAGTACTACAGTGCCTAGGACCATCAGTAATATCCCACAACGCCAGTCAGTTGCATACAGCATCTGATTATGAAATAGCAAGAGATCTTGATTGACAGAAATGTAGATAGGCAAATCTCTATGCCTGTCACTCACATGTACTAGAACACATTGCCCCATCACCATCCTTCTCATACAGCTCAGGACATGAGGACTGAGCTATCTGAATCTTGGAAAAGGCAGCCAGAGTTCCACTGTTCAGTGGAGAAGTTCTGCACAATTAGAGGCTGGCCATATAATCTCTCCCCTCCTCTAATAATTTGTCTGAAAAACACCAGCAGTGTGTGCCTGGATTGAGAGGAAAAGCAAAACAGCAAGGCCAAGAACATAGATAGCAGGTCCGTGACTGATTCTTTGTGTCCTCAGAGGTTCAGAAAAGATCGTGCACTTGAGGGATGTTCTGTAACCCTGACGTTCCCAAAAGATTAGGTTCTGATACACAGCCCTGGCAGCTTAAGGCTTTTCAACAGGACAAGCAGAACTCAAAACAGGTGTTTCCCACTATGTCCTCAGTTTTGGATTTTAATTAGCCCAAGCTATAAAGCAGGAAAAAATACCCCTCTGATTTCAATGTGAAAGAATACCAGTCATGAGATAATTTTTAGACAAGTAGGCTAGAGACAGAAGAAAAAATTAACTATAAGCAAGATCAGAGACAAAATGCCTCATGAAAGAGAAATAGAGAAACCCTCCAGGGGTATAAAATTATGCCAAAGGACGAAGGACAGCAAATGCAGACCTACGTGATCAAGGTAGTTCAGATACAAGGTTCACCGTGTAGCACAGAAATAACTGCAGATGAGCTTAGGAGAGGGAATTGCCTATGAGGCTGAAGATAGGTAAGAGATGACGAAAGAGATCAGTTAAAGAAGGAACAGTAAAGGGAATGGTGTATACATTCATTATTACACCAGAGAGATGAAGCACGGCATGCACCAACAGAATAGCTAGACAAGCAGAGAAATGTTTGAGAAGGCATGGGAGTGAACAAAGGGGTAAGCTGAGTATTGAGAACAAGCATTGTGGCTGCAGGTCAATTGTGTCATAAAACCTTCTCTTCAACTACGTAATTTTAATCTTTAAATAAAAATGAACTCCTGAACCTGATTTCCAGACCAGATTCATTCAGGCTAGTCCACTTCCTTTTAATCTAGTGCTGATATTGGTAATTAGTTTAATTTCCTTCTCTTACTTTCCTTTATCCTATCCTGTAAGTAGGATCTGTAGACCCAAATCTCTCATGTCTTTTTACGAAGTTAAACAAACGAATCACTTTTTTTCTCTTGCAAGGCAGCTTGTCATTCCCTAATAGTTTAACCTCTTCAGTATAATTCCAGGTTCCCTTTACAGAAGTGATCTAAATTACATGTAAATTTCCACAGGAGGTATTATTTTCCTGCACCTTCCCATCTGTACTCTATTTGTACTAAGGTTGTGAAATACGCATCCCTAGAGATTGTCAAAAAACTTTTGGACATTTTCCTGGGCAATTGACTGTAGATGATCCTGCTTGAGCAGGAGAGTTGGACCAGACAACCTCCAGAGGTCCCTTCCAACCGCAACCATGCTGTGATATTAGGAAACCTCGCTTGATGTTTCTAGACTTTGCTTGACTCTCAATTTCATAACACTATTGGATTATACGAATTCTGTGATCATCTAATGCATTCAAGATTTCCTTTTTTCTATCATTTCCATCTGGTAAGCTCTGACGGTAAAAATCCCTATTAGTCCCTAGTTTCTTGCCAATCTTGTCAAATTGAATTCTATTTTATTGTCTCCTTTCTTCAGGTCATCAGTTCTTCTTGCACTACAGATTATTTCTTCTCTGTTGATGAAACTAATCAAGTTCGTTACCCAAAGATTTGATTAGTATAACTTACTCATAATTTCAAATATAAAACAAAAAAAGATCCAGACCAAATCTTGAGGAATATTGCTAGTAACCCTGCTAAAGCCTAACCTTCCTTTTTAAACACAGACTTTTCACATCATCTCTTTACTCCCATGCTTACCTGTCCACTAATTTTCATGTCTTTCACACTAAATTAATCTTCATGTAATACCACACCAAATGCTTTAACAAGGTTATAGTAGATCTACCACAATTCTTTCAGAAAAAAAAATATTTTCCTGGAAAAGACAGTTAGTTTGGCATATTTAATTTTATTTTCTGTTTGGCTCCATATCCATAGTTTCTTTTCTCCAAAACATTTTCACAAGCCTTACACGCTACTGAAGTTCTCCTAGTGGATCAGTACACAGTAAACACATTACCTACAAATCCTAAATTCCAAGTGTTCGTTTTGCACTGTATGTACTAATCTCCTTTTCAACACTTTGATTCCCAAAAACTACCCAGTGTTTCTTCCCTGTGCTTAGCTGCCTCTTCATATTAAAATCCAAAGAAATTTACTTAATGGGGTTGAGGAAATGTTTGCAGATATACATTCCTGCACCACCTAAATATATTTGCACCCGAAAGCAGCAGGAACTATCACAGATTTTGTCTAATTAATCTACCATTATTTTCAATGAAGCATACAGACTTAGAAAACCTAGGTGTTAGATCTGGAGGCTAAAGACCAAGAGCTGAAATAGGTTTTCATTCTGTTTCAATACGGTTGTGTCAGTAGCAGACAAGAAAATCAAGTTAGTTAACTAAGATTATTTGTGAAGTTGACAAGCCACGGCCCAATGCTGTCTTCCCTTACAGTCAACAGTCACTGAGCATGTCTCCTTCACTAGGAATCAGAGTTAACAAAATGCACTTCTATAGACCTCAATGCCTATCATTTAATTAGATATACAAGGGACAACTATGAGGCAAGACCCCACTTTCTGGGACTCGCCTTTCTTCAGTCTTAGCAGGACACTGCAGCAAGGTGATCAGCTGATGACTGCGTTTGGTCATGAAGGTATAAGGACATGATTCATGTCTATATCCCTTTATCTGTTCTTATAATCCCTAATCCTTTCCCAAAAAGCAGCATCAGAATGGAATACGGAAGGAAACCACTAGATCTGTCATTTCTCCCAAATACGCAATGCTTACATCAGCTGTATTTATAACCTTAGAATTCAAAATTTTTGAAACAAGAGGAGAAAATGACAAACAGTTTTAACTGAAGGGAAATGCCGTAAAAGTAGAGTGAGTATTCTTGACTAGCAAAATATTTGATTTTAACAGAGAAGGAAAAAAAAAAGAGAGAGAATATTTTTATGAAAGAAAATGAAAAGACATCTATTACAAATTTTCTCCCAGCTGTTTTAAAAACATAACAGGTTATCTGAAGCTTCGTTCTGTGCGTGAACAGGACAGACTTACATACCTTTGATCCTTTGCAGTAGTGTCCCATAGCCCATATCATACTGATAGGAAAATACAAAGCCTAAGGGAAGCATTGGCAGTAAAATTGCTGGGTTCTTCCTTTTTATTGCTCTGTGTAAGAAAAAAAAAAAAAGAAAGAAAAATTTTATTTACGATATTCACCACATCAGCACTGTTAGTTTAGGCTGATCTTGACTGTCTAGGACTTGTGTATCCTTCTACAATCACTAATCAAAGAACAAGTCTGTATTTCCTCAGAAATACTTGTCTCTGGTTGCCTTCTTGTTCAACCCAAGGGTATTTAAAGAAGTGCTTATAGTGAGTTTTGAATATGGGATTATCTAACTCCTGCAGCATGCATGTGCAGATACCTATACCCAGCCTCTTGCAACATGTAACAACATCAATACTATGTTCATTTCGAAATGCATCTGAGTCTACGGAAAACACATAATGCATTAAGTGCATTTAATCTTCGCTACGTACACAAACCCACAAATATTTCCTACATTCCCTTTAATCCTGTTACAGCACAAGAAAAACATGTTATCAAACAAAAGTACTGTAGGGCAAGTTCTTCCCTATGCAATATAGCTTTATTAGCCAGGTTTCTTTTTCTCTTGGGTCAGTTGATTCAAATTCAAGTGAGTAGACTCCAGAATACGTCCACTTGTTCACTGCATTAAAAAAATCCAGATGGAGGATATACTGCTCATTAATAGTTCATTAAATCACAGTACAGACAAGAAAATAGCATGGCTTTTATAGATTTTCTCCTCTTCCACACACAACTTTTATTTCACACTGAACTTTTGGTACTTCAGATATATAATTTTATTGTCAGCTCACATCTCTGCTTTTAAATAAATCTGCAGTACAGGTGTAACCAAAGCACATTCAGAAGCAGACAGAATTCAGAGTCCCTTTGTCATTTGATCAATCTCTGAATAAAAATAACTATTTGTTGTAATGCAAAAGGAAGATCCAGTGAAATAGAAATATATAACGTAATAGATTTATATTTTCTGTTAGGAAATAAACTTCATACCCAGCTGTTAAAACTACAGCAGCAAATCCAGAAAATGTTCCAAAATATTTGAGAAATTCCCGTGTCCAAGCAATCTGCATGGCTGTTTGTCTCTCTCTCATCAGGTTCTGCAGTACTAGTTGCCTTTCCAGCTAAAGACAGAAAGGTTAAACAAAATTAATTCATCCATTTATTTAAAGACTGAGTCAATCTCGCACTGATCTAAAAATCTAAAACACTAACCAAAAAAGGGCAGTCATTCTAGCTTTTGATTGAGAATGGCCTTCCTTCAGTAATAGTTTATATCAGGAAAGCATTTAGGTCAATTAGCAAATGCTTTTACGCAGAATCTTTCTAATGCTCCTTCTCAAGGTCAAGACAACAAAAATACCAGTGTCAGGTTTTGAGAGCTGCCCAATTCTCAGCAGTACTCTCTAGATTAAGATCCTCTGACCTTTGCATTTCCATGGTGATCCATAAAGTACCTGCTTTCCCAATTCATTCTGCTTAATTTTAATCTGGTTGTAGTAACTTTAGAGCCAATCTTGAAACCTCTTTACCCTTTGAGGATTTTTCTTCCTCATGATGCATCATAAAGCTAATAACTCTTCCACAACACCACAGAAAATATAGAAAAACACTGCGAAGATAACAGATGTTTTATAGCTACTGGAATATATATCATGAGTCCATAAGGAAATACTTCTGTAACTGAAATTAAAAACAATAATGCAAAAAGTACAATCTAGTCAATTTATTCACATGTCAAAGTAGAACTTTCTATAGTACAGAAGAATAATTTAAAAAAGAGAACTTTCTGGTGCATAAGAATAAATAAAGCAGACTATTAGATTTAATTTTATTTTAATTACATGCCCCATCTAAACATACTGGTACGTTTTCATTAAGTAAAGTAAATTCAGTATTTTTTAAACGTTCCTCTCAACAGTACAGAACACAAAAAAAGAAGACTGCTATTTCCTTCTAGAGTGATGCAAAAAATAACAATTGTGCCAAAGATAAGCAGTCTGAAACCAGAGTAGAGAAGTTAATAACATAATAAGAAGTCTGCTTCTTCACAGTAATGTTTATAACTCATCTTTTGGGGAAAAAACAGAGTACCCGGGTTTGTAAGTCTAGGCTAGCTAGCCAAGTTGCATGAAAAGTTCAACAAGGTACAGGAAACAGAACACCAGCTGCCTAAAAAAAGTGTATTCTAGGGAAGAAAGAACAAAGAGTGAATTCAAAAAGTTCTCCTCTAATGAATCTCTAAAGGTAATTAAATATGTTCTTTTCTCCTGCTTTCTAATTCAAGAATAATTTAAAGGATTTGTAATTACTTAAGGTTTCCACCCATTTATTCATCTCTATTACTATTGATTTAGCCTGAACAGAACAATTTCTGTTGAATTGTTACTAATTATTTCTTCAGACTGTGTTGATCTTGCTATCTTATTTACAAGTTCATTCAGTACCTAGATAGGTAGAAACAATTTTTGAGACAGCATAATGAAAAAAAGGACAGATCTAATTACATATAATTGTACACAGTACGAAAAACAACATTCACTGTAGTTTCACATTACTGTTTCATCTGTTTCTCTTTCCTCAAGACTTACATTGCAATTGTTGTTCTCACAAAAAATATCAACAGGCTTTACATTTCTGATAGCCATAATTTTCAGATTGCTTTGTTGTTTGTTTTTTTTTTCAGAAGAAGTAATTACATAATGGCTGACAAACCACTTAATAAAATATCAAAATAATTAGATTTTATTTTGTTACCTACAAGACAGTTGGAAATTCTAAAATAAACAAGCACACTGCCCATTAATTAGACCCATTTTGGTCCCAAATATCCTAAGCCTGGTAAATTGCTGAGGGCTGACGTGATAACATAAAATAATGACATGTAATATCAATTTAATGACTCTATTTTCGTCTTCAGTGTGATTATAGGTGTAGTTTCCACACATATGAAAAGTATTAAGGGATCCTTTGTTTGTCTGTTAGCACAGACAAGGAGCCTATGCTTCCAAGATGCACAGTATTACCTTAAACGAGCTTCAATTTGAAGAAGTACATGGTAAAGAAGTGGGACAAGGATATGCTGATGAAATATCGGTCTTACTAAAAGGAAACAATGAAGAGGAAAACCAGACAGTTTAATATGCACGGTGTTTAGAAAGAAGTAAGCATGGCATAAAAAGAAAGCTGTAAGTTCAAACCTACAAGAGTAAACTAAAGGATCCTAACATGATTTCTTTAAAAACAAACACAGAAATACAAAAAAAACCCCAACAAAAACCCCCTCACATATGTTATACTTCGACAGCTCTTTAAAACCCAAGTGCTGAAAGAAAACAAGTCACAAACAAAGTCAAACAAACACTAAGGTCAAACAAACACCATGCTGCAGGAGACAGTCATATCAAATTCCACAAGGCCAAGGGTACTTTCACGTATATCTACAAGTAGTTCATATAAATAACCTAGTACAAATGAAAACAACTTGTTTTCTATACTATAGACAGCAGGCAGATAACATAATCAAACATTTTTCATTTTTTTTTCTAACCAGATCTTTTTTCTTTCACTTGAGAAAAACAACCCTCAACTTTCTCTATCCGAAAACAAGTGGTGGGAAGAAATACATAGAAAAATGTTCATAATTCCTTTCTTTTCAGCAAACTTTTTTCATGTAGATGTAAACTTTTACCTACATGAAATACAATACTGTATTTAAATTTCTTAAAAAAAGAAAAAGATGATGTGTTGGAAGGAAGTTCTAGAATGATGAATCTTAGAAATTAATATTCTATGTGTATATGGGGAGATGTGATGGCCAAGAAACAAAGGTTTCAGAGGAAAATTAATGTACAGAAGGCAGTAAAAACTAGGTCTAGTGACATTTGCTAAAAGAATAATTTAATTCTTGCTATTACTGGAGTTTCCTGATGTTACAATTAATAGTTTACACTATTTTGTCCATAAACTTAGAATGTAGCATCAAGAAAGCCCTGAGATGTGCTTGAGGATGCTAAGTAATCTACAGTACTGATGCAGAGGTTTGTTTTTAAACCAATTTTTTTTAGTAATAATTTAGATGGAGAAAATCTGGTATGAATATATGAGTGTGTGCTCCAAAATCTCTTAAACCTATGCAATTTTATGCCAAACCCAGGATTACCTCTCTCAAATGCCAGAAGTTCCCTTTGTTCTGTACTCCTTTATTCCAAAAAAATCTTCATTCATGCTTTCCATTTCCAAGATCAGTTTGGTCACTTGGCATAGTTCCATTTTGCAAAACAAGAGACTGTAGTGCTGTAGTTGTTAGGATTACAACAGGAATCTGAGTAACAAGGAGATTTAGTCTAAGTGTTCTAACTGTTCCAGAGCAATTCCACACTGACTCCACTGGATTTCAAGCTCTCCTTAAGGAAAAGGGAAAAAACTGAGCAACAATTACGGCCAAAGTTGTCCTGCTACATACTGTTTCATCGCACAACTTAAACATACTGGAATAACTGCAGAAAAACCAGTTTGGAGTACACCTGACCTCTTTTCAGAGAGCTCTGTAGTCACCGTGCAGCACAGCAGGGAACACCTCTCTGGCATACTCTGACAAAGTAGCCAAAAGGCAGGGCACCTGCCTACCCTGTGCCATCAAAGACTGCTTTAGCATGTCCCAACCTGACATCTGAGCAGTTAAATAGGTTTAAAAGCAATGCTTGACTAAACACCTATATGGGCACTCAGGCAACTCATCTCTACCCCAGTCTTTCAAAAATTCAAACAACTCATGGGCAATATCCTTTTGTTTATCCATTTAACATGCCAATCTTAAATTAACATCTTGAGCTCAGATAGTTTTGAATGACCAAGATATCCTGATATGCTGACTTTACACTGGCAAACAACTATTGGTAGATCTTAAGGCAAAACTAGTGCATTAAGATTACACTGACCTTAAGCAAGTCAGGATTGACAACATATCCATATAGGGAAAGAGTCAGGAGTCTACCACAAAAGATGACTCAAAATTAGATGAAGAAAACCAAATCATGTTTGACTGCAGTTCAAATCAATATCCCATTTTCAGCTGTTAATTTCTTAGTAATCGTGTCTTATTTTCCTCCACATGTGTTCTATTGAAAATGCCAGTCACACTGGGATAGTGAAAGACTTTTGATCTATTAACATGCAGATTTTATGACAAAAGCCAAGTCCCACTCTCTTGGGACTTACTTTACAATAATTTTTAAAATTACTTCTTTTCCCATTATGGCAGAGCAGAAGTAAGAATTAAGAACAGTAGGCAATTTTTTTACCGCAAAACAACTTCACATGTAGAATTTGTGCATTTGTTCAATAATTTCTATTCTTGAATTAGAAAGCAGACAGTAAGACAAAAAAATGTTTATCATTCAGATGTGGTGGGCTATAGCTTATTTAGAACAGTCTTACTGATGGGAGAAGTTGATTATTGAGGAAACAAACCACAGGTGCACATCATATATATCAGGTGAACAACCATTCGTAATCCAAGTGCCATGTCTTAGGAAATACATTCTATTTCATTTTAAATACACAATTTATACACCCATCAAAACTTCAGTAAGAATGACTTACATGACTAGCTTCCATTAAAAACTACAGATAAAGGGTCTCAACTGCAGATTTACCACAGGAGGAAGAGAGATGCTGTGGTTTTCCCAGCCAAGGTTGCTGTGCATAGCACGAGAGGACCGAAGGTGTGATGTGGATGCATGGGTATGCATCCAAGCACACTTTTCGATTACTGTTAAGAAATTGTATCCTATAACAATCAGACCATGTTTTAGAGGCACAGTTAATATCATTAAAAAAAAAAAAATGACAGTAGGAATTTCTATATTGGTAAAAAATATTGATTGCATAATTAAAAAACTTAAGTATAGTATTTAAAAATAAAATGAGTACTAGTACCAAGTGACATTTTAGATTTTATAACACTCTCAAGAAGACTCAGTTAGAAATAACTTTCCCATTTTTCTTTAAATGCAGCCAGTAGTTTCTCAACACTGTGTAAGAAACTGTAAGGGCTGATTGGGATTTTGAAGTCTGCCACATACAAACTGTTACAGTAAAAGGAAATCAATGTTACAAAATGAATCATGACAGATGAAGAGAAGTGAGGCAGAGAGGGAAAAGGTCAGTTACTGTGAAACTGATAATGTTAATAAACTAGCCAGTGGTAACCATCCTTATCATTTCTACTGATTATTCTTCAGACTGCCACAATGATGTCAAACCACATAAAAGAGCATTTATACCATCAGTTCATTGACTGAAATCCAGTGGGAGAAAATTCTCTAGTGAAATAATTTAATCAACTTTGACAACTTGCAAAAAACACCCCAACTTTCTGGAATACTAGCCACATCTCCACCAGACTAGAAATTTCTCATACTTTTAGACTCTTAGCTTGTTTTCTCTCTCCCATGTTCAGATGCTGTAGATGGAACGGATGCTACTTTGGTTTTGTACCCCCAAATGGGACGGAAGGTGGTAGTATTTCTGCAAATACTTGGTAGAAATGAAAAGCAGAGCCGGTGCAAAACGCTCTCTTCTTCACTTTCTATGGGCATGAAACACAATTTCATTGGTGCATTTTATGGGAATAAACATGTATCTATGGGGAGAAAGATACAGTAATCACCCCCTCAACAAAGCAACTATTTGCAACCCAATATGCTTAATGGCTCACCTGGGAGATATGCTTTTTTATGCAATCTGTCTAAAATACTGGGCAGAACAATCACTTGGCTTGAGAGCAGTCATGGCAGTAAACCCACATAAAGAACTGTATTTCATGTCACCAACATTAAGACATAATTATACTGACATCCTGGTAAACAGATATTCAGACAGGAAAGGAATTAACTATTTCATAAGAAATAATCAGATAAACACCACCTCTGCTTAAGTTCTGAAACTCAGTATCTAAGTCTAACAAAAGTGAGACTTGAAGAAACTGTCAGAATATCCTTACACTCATGTTAAAAGAGTCTCCAGTTTTGTCACAAGCTAATACATCTGTTATAAGCCATGGCTACTCTGCCTATAATAGGTTATTTTTACTTACAGTTTTTCAATGGTCAGAGACTCTGAAGTATTCTTTTAATAACTACTAACTTCTAACTTCTGAGCACTCAGAGGTGCAATGAAAACTAAGACAAGTTTAAAAAAAAGTGTCAATCACACATACAAAAATCTGCAAATCCCTTCCAAAACACATATGAAAGTTGGTGTGCAGATAGTACAGCTACATCTGACATTTCATCAGCAGATGAAAGACTGAAGACTCATGTGACTTATCCTGGGGGACATTCTTCCTAATCTATGGGTAAAACCAGAAGCTGCTGCACATTGTTGTTTAGCAAAAATAAATAGAAAATAGAATAGTGATATCTATGTTTACACCTCCATTGTAAGCCACCAGAGTGCAAGACAGAGCTGATAACTTATGATAATTACACAGTGCCTGCTTGGTTCTATGACCAGCATGCACACAGACATGTAAGGAAATGGGCCTCCAGATCAAACAGCTAAAATAAATCAGACTTAAATGTTTTATCCTGCTGCTTCAAAGCTTGTTTGCAAATATTTTTCACATCAAATACACAGAGCAATTAAAACTACTAGCACTGCAAGAAACTGCACTCTTTCAAAAGAAAACTCAGTTTTTAAAGCTTCCCCATGCAAAGATGGATTACAAATTATTTACAAGCAAAGAGTTATCATAAAAAGAAAAGGGTCTCAATATTAGCCACAAGACAGAATGTAAGCTGCACTGAAAAAAACCACACAGAATCACAGATTCTGAGTTGGAAGGGACGCATCAGGATCATTGACTCCCAACCCTTAAGTGAATGGCCTGGCCTGTACAGAGTTCAAACCTGTGACCTTGGTGTTATTAGCACTAAAACCTTTATATTCCTGTTGTTGTCAATAAGATACTGGAATTACATCCCATAGAAAAAGAAAATAATATCAAAAGCCCTTAAATCCATGTGAGATTTTGTGCTGTGCAAAGGAGAGACTCAATCCAGAGGCAAAACATGAAGGTAAAATTTCTTGGCAGTAGCCCAGCAATCTTATTTTTCTGCTTGGTGGCCTTTAGGCAACAAACACGCAGCAGAGCGCAGATGGACGTCCACCACCTGCATTTAATTATCTTATTTACAAGAGTAAATGAAGTTTTAAGGTACTGTTATCAGTGTTCAGAATTCTCAGAAGTTTTACATAAGCTCTATAGAGACAAACCAAAGTCATTGAATAGCCAGTTATGTAAAAAGCAGGCATCAATGCTGCAGGAATAGTAAAATAGATCAAGAAGAGCAAAACACAGAGTTAACATTACAATGTCAAGTAATTTCAAAATCTGACTAATAACTGAATAAGAACTACTCAATTTGTTATTTCCACCCCTCAATAATGCCTCTAGGTATGTTCCTTGTATGCCTCATAAACTAGTTTCAAAAAAAAAAGAAAAAAAAGCAGAAGAAATGGCTGTGGTATGAAAGGCTACTGTAATATCAACAACACCTGCAAATACAATACCTATTCACCTCTTTTTCAGATTCTGACTTGCAAAATGACTGTTTCTCTTTAGACCATTTTCATTATGGAATTAAAATAGGCATAAGATCTCTTACTTACCCATTGTACCTCTCCGGCTTTTATGTGCTCTAGTCAATACAGAGCTTCCCTTCCCCTCTTTACCCTTTTTTGTTTTTCAAATTTAACCTTCAGGAAACAGTATTTCATAGGAAATAAGTAAAATGCCAGATTTTACTTCAGTGGACTTAACAGAAGAAGACTAAAATGATAGGTTTGCTCTACTAAGAAGAAAGGAATGATGAAAATTTCATAGTGTTGCAGGGGGCAGCTTCAAAAGACATTTTTTCTTTGAAGTCAGCTAAATTCCTCCAGCAAACTGAGACTAAAAGTGTAAGGGTAAGCTGGAGGTGCACCTCCAAGCAAGACAAAAGTTGCAAGCTGCACTCACAATGATATGTGCTAGTCACAGATATTTCCCCAACAAAAAGACTGGTAGAATACATTTAACCGCATAAAGCTAATTATCTCACTACTAGTGCAGCAACCAGTCTGTTTTGCATCTTTTGCTGGTAGTCATGGCAGTTAGAAATAGCTATTAAAATCTGCTCTTTGTAAACCACTTCATTTATTTCTTTACAGTGATCAGGCAGAGTATACAGTCTGTCAGCTAATACCAACCAAACTGGCTTTTTTCCTGCAAGACAGATGGTTCTAATCTTCCTCAGTACAGATATCATTTATCTTGTTCTGTTCCATTTGATGTGCAGAAACTAATAAGGATATAGAATTGTTACCAGAGAGCATTTATTTCCCAGAATTAAGCCCAGATCACCGAAGGGGCAGAACAATTTTGGTAATGCTTCAAGACAAATGCATTAGTGATGTCATAAGCACTACTAGTATCTTGTCAATAGAAAACAAATCTAGCTATTTCCCACCCCAAGGGGAAACAGATGGTAGAAATCTGGAAAGGCAAAGCTTGCTTACATTTTACTCCACAAGAAAGAAAGGGAACTATTGTTTTCATTTTAATAGAACTTCAAAAAAAATCCTTTTGACTAAATCTCACTGAAAACTTTGGGGAGGAAAAGGTTAGGGATTTACAAAACCCTGAAGAAAATGACTCAATGTCTGAGACATTAAGAAAAATTAAATTTTTCAGGTATCATCATAGAGGTGGTTGATCTTTTACTAACAAAGATAAGGTGACAAATCTGTAGATGGAAAAAATGTCACCACAGAGTTTTATTAGGCACAGGAAGGACTCTGTAGAAGTCAGCCTATGCAGAAGCCTGTGTCAGTACTTTCCTTTTTTATCAATGAAAGTGAAAAAGCATGAAAAAAGTTTACTTGTTCAGAAACTCATTGGCATTTTAACAGTAGTCATTTTTCCTGCCAAGAGTCAAAACATAGCACACATATGCCTTTCAAGCACCACTTCATTTTAAGATCAACTGATAAATAATTGATTGTATTTTGACTGAGTAATGGGTTAATTGAATTTATTAAGCGAAAAACCCAACAGAACCCCAAAATTATATTTGTAAATATAATCATCTTCAAATAAGAGATGTCATCTCCCTCCTGCCCTTACTCATACTTTCTCCTCCTCTCTTTTCCATTCCTACTTTTAGCTTATTACTTAAAAAGCATCCCAGGATAAGGGACTGGACATGTGGAAGATACAGGTCCCTACCAAGAACAAACAATAGGCTTATGAGGAGCAGGGCCAGGAGCTGGACGTGATGATCCTGATGGGTCCCTTCCACTCAGCATATTCTATGATGCTATG
Organism: Amblyornis subalaris; assembly: GCA_018881555.1. Lineage (NCBI taxonomy): Eukaryota > Metazoa > Chordata > Aves > Passeriformes > Ptilonorhynchidae > Amblyornis > Amblyornis subalaris. Next base: position 2,106,817 of record JACAXG010000035.1, read on the forward strand.
AATTCCTCTTACCTGTTTGAGAAACACTAAGACAGCCTACTAGGTTTCAAACAGACATTAAGGCTTTCATTTTTCAAAAGTTTTGGTTTCCCCTCATCCAATTTCCATTAACATTTTGCATTTGTCTTTAAGAATGTGGCCCCATATGTAGTTTCTCATAAAACCCCTACTGACCTACCTTGTAATAGCATCTTTACATTCTTAATATATTTTTAATTTTAAGGAATTAAAAGTTATGCATATAAAACCCTTACCTCAAATACAAATTCTTTCCCAGTTTAAAACTGACTGAGGAAAGGAAGTCAGAGGGGACCCATGAGCTGTCTGATAAATAAATCAGGTTTTCCTCATCTCTCCTGCACAAAGTTATCAGTATCTGTAGTAAAGGAAGTTCAGCAAAGTGGTATGTGTAGAATCCATGATTCAATTAATATATCACAAAAACAATAACTTAAGAGAGGTGTGCATTTGTATAAAAACATCTATCTTCTTAAATACGAAGGTACAAATACTACTTGTACTTTATCTATGCTAAATGTGTAATCTCATTTTTAACTTGAACATGTGTTTAAAATGCTTCAGCTGTCTCTTTTACTATATATCCTGTCACATAATACCACAGAAATTTCTTGGTTAGAAGTTTCTTAAAAAGTAAGAACTTCAAAAACCACTAGGAGTTTACCTAGATTATCAGACACTGTCCAGTAAGAAACAAACTTAAAACTCCTGCTGGAAGGTTTAAACTTATTTGTTACTGGACATATATAAATGCAATGATTTCTTTGTACATTTTCAAAAAAACATTCAGGTGAAATCAAACACCAATAATAAACAGTTGTACAACTGAAGTTACAACATCTTGAGAAACACGAGTGTCTGGATATAAATTGAAATTTTGTAGTCCTTTTCCATCTCTTATAATAGGTCTGACTTTATTTTTTTTTATTGTTATTATTCCTTTCATTCAGAAAAGAAAATCAACATAATTTATTCATAAGATATGGCCAAAGCATGCTACAGGGTACTTCTATACTTTCATTTCAGATTTAAGGACAAATAGCTGAACGTGAAGGGCAAACTGCCTTGTTACTTTCATTTATTGCCGTTCAAAGCAAACCTCTTAAGGCAATACAATCCTGGCAGGAAAGTAATGCAATCATGCTATGGTCTGCCTCTAACCAAGACCTAACAGTGTAGACGAAAGAAAACATACAATACTAAGTTGCTTTGTTCTACGCTTTCAGTGAGTTTTTTACAGTTTTTTCCAAACACAGATTCTTTTGTCACACACTTTTTGTAACATTAAGTTATATAATTTATAAACACATTAACATATATGATGAAATAATATGCCAAAGCATTTTCTTCTGAAACTGAGAGCTTTAGTGACATTTGTGAATACGGAAAACATTCAACAGCAGTTTCACTTCAAGCTGATTTGTGAATGCATGTAACATAACTTGTACATATGATGTAAATGCACACATCTTGCTCCATAGGCAAAGGCTGAAGAACAGATGAAAGTGCAGAACACTTAGAAGACATTTTCAGAAGCAGAAATTTTGTGATTTACAATTTGAATGAAGTAAGATATTTTTTCTGCAAGAGACAAATAAGTTCTTGGGCATTCCCATGTTGTGTCAAAAGAAGATCTCACAGAAGAAAATGCTGTATTATTTTTCATCTTTGAAAAGGCAGACTATGCTTTCCTGCTCTAGAGGATGAGTTTCCCTAGCAATGTTTCATACTATCTGCCCACTTACTCAACAAGTTTTACTATCTAAGGAAGAAATGCCTTTAGTTCTTATTTCCTTTATTAATTTGCATCACTGCCAAAACTTCAAAAGAAACTGTTAAAGCAAAGCAGAGCGGGGTGGGGGAACACCATGAAGGAGAAAGGAGTATAAGAGTATCCACTTAGATACAGAACTACAGAGGATCTTCCATACCACCATCTGGTCCTCATTAGAATAGGATAATGTAGTTATCTCATGGCTCAAAATAAACCTAGATGATGTTGGGGACCCCAAAGAAAGGAAAAGATTTTAAAAAACATGGAAAGGTTGGCATGATTTTCAGAAAAACATGTACTCGCACTGCTTTGCCAAAAAATAGAAAAATAACCCCTTACTTTTCCAGATTTACTTGATCTTGACTTTTTTTTTAACTAAGGAGTATAGAATCTTTTCCATGCCCACACAGGGAGCATACAGGGAACAAGCCTATTAACTCTGAAAGACTAACTGCTATGAAAGCAGATCTATGGCTGTTTCCTGGCTATCCAATGTTACCTGGGGAGAAGAATGCACTTTAGAGTCTGACATAGTAAAATAAGGAGAGAGGAGGGACAGCAGCAGAATGGGAGTGAAACTATCCAGAGATTCATGTTGCAGACAGGTTATAATAAAACACTTTTATTATTGGTAAATACAAGATCTGTCAGAAGTATACTATTTTTCTAGCCTGTTTATTTTCTTACAAGTTAAGTGGCTCCCATCAAAGATTAATTTGGAGGACTATACCTGACTCCTGAAAGCAATTATGCTTTCCCACCCACCGAGAAGATTATCTTTTTGTCTGATAAGAAATTCTCTTGCTGGGAAGAAAAAAAACCCCAAAAGTCTACAAAAAACCCTTCCAAATCACTCTGAACTGCGAACCCAAAACAACAATAAAACAATGACACGGCCTAAGCACTAACTAGTCCCTTTTCTTTCCAGCACTTTCAGTGATTCTTGGCTCCTTCTGTATATGTTTTTCTTAAAAGTTACACTTTTCAAGAATTTCAGTCTTCCAGACTTCCACTCTTATTAGCCTGATCTGACCCCGGCAGAGCCAACCTGCTGTAATCTCAAAGCAAGTCTTCTTTTAATGTGTTTCGCTTAAATAATTGTTATAGCTTTTTACTGATATTTCTGATTTTGACTGATTTATGTATGTGCTAATGCTGGATACATAATGCTACATAGAGTGTAGGGGAAATTTATCTGTTAATACAGAAATATATATCACAAAACTTTAAAAATATGCAGGAAATTGTACAATTCTTTTTAGGTAAATTATTCCTACAAACAAGATTTTTACTTTGTTTTTGCAATCTTACAGGCAGGGCACACTAAAGCTTTAATTCTCGAACATCCCTGGAGATGTTACTTCTGTATCATTATCCCCTACACATACCTAAAGTCTATTTGACATCTGTCAGATAAAAGTTAGGCCAAGCCACACCTTGTTGCAACATATTGCTGCACTGCTTGTGGTGCTCAGCATGAGTGCAGACATCAAGAAGTAACTGCTCATAATTCTCACTTTGGGAGGAAACAAATGTGAGGAAATCCTCCCTCACATGATCCACAAAATACAGTCTGTGCCTGCTTCCGTGGCGGTCAGAGCATCATAAAGTAACTTGGGTTGAACCTCAGCAGTCCTGCTCAGAACAGGGTCAGCTATGTGATCAGACCAGGAGACCAGGCTGCTGAGGGCTTTATCCTGTCACGTCTTGAAAAACTCCACGGATGGAGGTACCACTCAGCACAGGAGAGGGCCTCTGCTCCACTGCTGGATTGTTCTTGCAGGGGAAAAGGTTTCTCCTTACACTCACTCTGAACTGCTCCCCCTATCCTGTTTCAATGTGTACCCACTACTTCTCGTCCTCCCTGTGCTAATTACCTACTTGCAGTTGGTGGGGGGCCGCCCTTGGATTCTGCACCCCAGAAGGCATCCCATTCCAGGCTAAGTAAGTACCGCAGACTTGGCCTCCTCTCAAGAAGCGCTCCAGCCTTTAGCCATCTTGATGGTCTGCTGCAAAAGCTGCTATTTTTCACCCACATTTTTCTTGCACTGGGGGAGAAGAGGGGCAAAAACTGGCTGCAGTATTTAAATGTGTTTTAAAAAGCACTGAACAGAAGGCAACAGTTATTTTTGTGAACGTGCTGGCTTCACTACTGCTTATAAAGCCCTCGTTGGTCCTTTTGACTCTCTCTTCTGTCAGGGCGCACTCCTGACTTATGCTTTACTTGCTGTCTTCCAGCGTCCCCTCCATCTCTACAGAATTGCTCCCCAGTTGTCAGCTTCCAGTCTGCATTGAGGTCAAGGATGCTTAGCTGACACTTAAATCATGTCAGCTTTCCTGAACTCCTTTATCCTTCAGAGCTCCCACGGCACCTCACCTACCCTTCCCCAAATAAGATGAAATCTGCTCTCCCAATGTACAGAGTCTGCAACTGATCTTGCTATGATCAAGTCTGCCTCTAATATTACATCCCCAAATCAGTTCTCCCCTATTTGCAAGTAACAAACTCAGCTGTGCATGAGCCCTGGATGGCCCATCTAGTATATACCTGTATCAAACAGTTATTCCTCACAGTTTGCAGAAATGTACTCAATTGCTTATGTCCTCCTATTATGGCACTTTCTATTCTATTATGCCACTTTCAGCAGACATTAGGGAGACTACAGTCTCATGAGAATCAGTCAGTAATCCAGAGACTTTCTTCAGTTGTTAAAAGGCTTCATGTACTTTGTCACCCTGATGGGTGATCTGCAGCATGCTCCCTCGACAGTGTCATGTTTTGTGGACTCTCCTTTGACTTTAACCCACAAGTTGAACCTTCTCATCATGGGCATCACTACTCCTTGTCTTTCCTGAAGAGCTTGTATCTGTTTGTGACAGATTTCAAGTTTCATGAGGGGTCCTACCACATCTCAGTTATTCCCATGATGTTGTAGTTTTGTGACCAGAAACAGCTCTTGTTCTTCCTGCTTGTTTCTCAGGCTGTGTACACGTATGCTCAAGCATGTACAGGCTTCCTTTCTCCAGAACCATCAATACTGCAGAAAATCCCAGCCCATTGTCTTATGAAAGCTTCTGCAAGGACCAGATACATTCTAGAATTCTTTATTTAACATGTTAAGCATACTATACTATGCTGCCATAGTAGAAACAATCTTTCAGGGTGCCAGAATGTGATTTGAATTGTTTTGAATTGCCAGAATTGTTTTGAATGTGATTTTTGAGAAAACACAGAGGTTTTTAATTTTCTGGTGTTTGGGGCTTTTTTCAAAACCAGAGTAAAATGCTCCGCAATAGCTTAGAGAATTCCTTGTGCTCTGTTTACTACCCCATTTACTTCATTTCACAAAGCAGGCCCCTATGCAACAAAATTTTCTCTTCCATTTTCTGACCAGTGAATCAGTGAATTCTCCGAATCAGTGTTTCTCTCCTCACTGCTTTTTTGTAGTTTTCCCAGAAATGCATCTAGGTGAAAAATTCAATAGCTAGACCACATCAAGAGATGCACTTAATCCCTTAGGTCTGATTGTTGTACATAAAGATATCAAAACAAATCAGTCAGATACTGCCTTTCCATCTGTCATCTCAGGATAGAGAAAGCAGTGACACAACAAAATTACAAACTAGTCATCAATTCAGATCTCATTATTAATGATGTTGCAAGCTATGAAAGAGTAAAAAGGTCAGTCATTGAAGGATTTAGTGTATCACCAATTATTTGTGGAGTTCCAACGAAAAATTTCTTCTAAGAAAGTAACAAAACACCTTATACATGGACATATAATTGAAAACAGTTATGAAAGTTTTTAAATGCTACAAGGACTTAAATTTTTTAGTTGTATGGACTAGAAACCACTGCTTACTATGCAGTATTATTCCTACACACATCAAGATATCGTCATGCAATTCAAGTCTTATAATATCACTGAAAAAATAATCAAAAACCTCCATTATTAAAACAAAATCTCAGCTTCCTGCTCTGTATGGTTACCTTTCAAGTAGTGCAGACATGCTGTATACAGGAAAACTGGGATATGAATTGATTTCCCCTGCGCAGAGTTTCTCCAGCAAGGAAAGGAAAAGCAACTTTTTAGACACAAAAAGCAGTGTTACCTCTATAAAAATAACAGCAGGACATAAACTAAAATGTAATGGGCAGAGTGGGGTAGGGTGTCAGGGGAGGGAGTGGTGTGGTACTGAGTTGATGGGGTTCTGTTCAAAAGTAAAGAAAGCATTTTTGAATCCTCTACATGCATGAGGAAACTCGGTAAAAATTTGACAGGAGAGCTTAGGCTATTCTATGTCTACATCCTAAATTAAAAGTCTTTTAAATTGTGTTTAGAATTTGTTTTACTCATCAGTGCAAAAACACTCCTCTGAGATGCAGTTAGTAAGCTTTGCTTTATGCAATCTTAGAATCAAATTCATTAACAGTAAATTAAAATTTTAATCTGTACTGTGCCATGACCTTCTACCATGATTTTGCTTCTTATCACTCTAAATAGCACTACACATAGAGGATACAAAGTTGTTTTAGTATTTTTTATATTATTTGAAGACAGTGTACTTGTATTATGCACTAATCAAACTTAAGCCTGTCTCATCACAATAAAATCTTTAGCAAGCATCACAGTATGTGAAGTCAGCCAATTTCCTATCAAAAAAGCCACCTGTCAGTCAAGGTTCTAGACAGTCAAGTCACTGTCTAGAAATATAAAAAAAAAATATTTAAAGTGTTCTAATTCATGCTGAGGAAAGAATAATCAACCACAAACATTTCTGCATTCCTACTTGGCACTTACAGATATGTATCTTTTTCCAGGTTGCCTTGTACATCTTAAAATGGCTTTCTTAGTAAATAGTTATTGCAATAGCTTTCTCAAGGTATACATTCGGGATGTTAAAAAAAAAGAGACAAGGCATAAAAGTCTCACCAGAACAGAAAGTACAGAACATAGCACTTTGACAAAAGAAATAGAAGAAAATCCTGCATTTAATTGTGTTAAGAGCAACCACAGAGCTCATAAAAATAAATAATCTGCTATAACTGCTCTGTGGCCTGGAGCAGAGACCTCCTCTAACCCATTCAGCCTCACTAAAAGCACTTTTCAAGGCCATATACTAGTCTTGTGCTGTAGATCTGATATATTAGAGTGTTTGGAAATAATTTTGCGAGCTACACTTTAAGGAGCAGACTCATGATAAAAACAAAGCCTCAACAAACTTCTACCACAAACAGTCTCCACTTGACACAGGCTGGTATTTCATTGTGGAGCCACACCAAGACAACACAAACAACTGGTAAGTCCTTCAACATCAAGGCAAACAGCTGAGTTCTTATTATTCTTCCAAAAGGCATTAAGATACAATTTACAAGGCCACAATCCGTTCTTTTCAGAGTTATCCCAATAAAGGTATAAAAAAACCCAAACCATGCATACAACTTTACAACATCTTTTAATACTCTCTTATTCTGAAGTAGTCAAGCTGCTTTGGGTGTCCAGCACACATCAGAGTGACTCTAAAACTGATTGCACCAAGCCTGCACCAAGGTTTGGGGTTTGGAGTGGTCTCTATCAACTTTAATCATGTTATTGCCTTCTTATTTTTGCAACTGTCTCTTTCCAACCTACAATCTTCCACAGAGGATAAGTCAATCACTGAACAGCTTTGTATCTCCTCTCTGTTTAGAGGAGACCATATACCTATTTGGGTGTCTTTTGCCTTAAAAAAAAAGCAAAAAAAAAAACCACACTCTGTCACAGAAATGGATAGCACAAAAATCTTCCAAGCACTTTAGAGTAACTTTATGACACCTGTTCATCTACAACAGGAGCAGAAGCTTTCACAGGTTCTGTGTCATCAACACCTACTGTGTTTTGTTCCAGGTCAGCCCAAAGACTTCCTAGTTCATTTCTGTGCAGTGTCACACCATCATCGCTAGCAGGGAAGGCAGTCTAGGTGAAACAATTTTGATGACTTCTTGGCCCTCGTCAGTTGTACCCTATTCCTTCAACATTTTAATCATGGGGCACTTTAAGAACATTCAGAAGCTATGAAAAGCTCCAAGAAGTTTTGATCCCACATGTTGTTTTGGGGCCAATTTACATTTAAAACAAATCAGTATTTTTGAATCTCTTATAGTAAATACATCATATTGCTTCAAGTGTAAGCCTCTATTTTAGTAATACAATTAATTAATTATTCTAAGAATTAATATTAATTTTTTCAGAGAAAGATGGTGAACTGATAGCATCCAAGTCCCAGTATAGAAAAGAAAATGTATAAATGCTTTAAGTTAAGCTATTTCATCCTGGTCCTAGCATGATCTAACTGCTCCAAGTATTTCTAGTCAAAATTTCTGTCTAAAAACAAATCAATAATTTTCTACAGATAGCCTGAAGGTAGTTTGTCTAACACTAGACTCCAGATATGTCACAGGTTTTACTCACATACGGAAAAGATAAATGGCAGTCTTTCCTCTTCCCCACACTCTCCCTAAGCTTAAAGCAGAACTACTTTCTTCCATTCCCTAATGACATAAAATTTAGTCCTCCTCTTGCCTCCACTGAATCTTTTACACCCGATTCAACTTTTCACTTCATGCATTTTCAAAAGATGGGGGTTTTCTAACATGGCAGGTGTGTCTGCAAACATAGCAGGAATTAGATATAATCAGGCGTTTGTAGTGTTAGAAACAAATGTACTATGTTGACCATAACTATTGTCAAAAACAAGAAATACAAGGCAGGGGAAGTTCCTGAAGAGAAACTTGCAAAAATTTTATACGTAGTTTTGAGAGGCGTTTTTTGTAACTGTCCTCAAAGTTTATTTTTCATAAATGCCTGAGCATTTGAGCTAGAACTAAAGCTATTAGGCACCTGGGGCCAAGGCAAAAACTGCCATTCAAAGTCTGCAGCTGCCTATAAATGCTCCCTTGAATTCAAGCTGTTTCCTCAACTCTTTCTTTTGCACAACAGAGAAGCAGATTGTGAAGCAAGCCTCCACTTTAGTTTTGTTTTCAATCTGTCAAACTGAAAACCTTCCTGTTATTTAGATTTCCAAAAACTTCGGGGGTGGAAGGAGCACCTCTGTGTAGAAGGAAAAAAAATAAAAAGGTTTGTACACAAAACTTGTGGTTGTATCTGAGAAACAGGTAACACAGCTCAGACAGAAAATTATGTCAACAAACCTTGCAAAAAGTTGCTTTTCTTTAAACAGTTAAGAGCTGTGCAGAATTTTATTATATCTTCTTTCCTTATGCTATCTTTTTTTCCTTCTTAGACATATTTCCAAGGTCACCTCCAGAGTTCAGTTTGTGATCCTACAAAACCTACTAGCTGCACATTGCTTTGTAAACTAGAATATGCCACCTACTGGCAATTTAGTAAACTGGAAGTTCATCCATCACTACTTTAAACATTTTAAATTCACATGTATTCCATTTCAATGGAAAACTAAAGGAAGAAACTCCAGCTAAATCCTTCAGATTGCATCTGGCACTTAGCATATAAGTATTACAAGTAAGTTACAAGATACACAACAACAGATTAAAAAGCTATAACTAGTGCTAAACTGCAAGCCTGTTCAGCACAACTTTCTGAACCTTAGTCAAACTCTTTCCTTTTTCTCTCCTGCTGTTTTCTTATTTTATAAGAGAGAATCAAACATCCCCTATGCCCTATTTAGTCTGAGGCTTCTAGAACAAAGAATAGCTGCAGTTACCTGACTGAACCTAAAGAAAGAGCTTTTTGAAAGATTTTTTTATAGTGCACGAGTTGAAACATATTTAACTCATGTATTTTAAGAGTATAGGATTCATGTTTTAGCAACCACGCTGTTACTGATTCACTTTAATATATACACGTTTCTTAACACTGCAGTAGCCCAGCTGCACTTCAGTGTGAGCTCAACTTCAGCATAAGCATACTTTTCAAAGTAAGTTTCCAAAACTGTGTTTTTAGGGTCTGGCTACTATAATGATAGTTTCCTCTTCTACAATTTGTTAACACGGACTGCCGAGGAAGTTCTTTGACCTAGAGAACAGGAGCTTTACACACCCAACCCGCTGCGCTAGGTAACCACACCGGAACTGGCAGAGAACTTTAACCCTGGGAGGAGAGCAGAGCTCAGGAGGTGAAGCTGTCAGCCCAGCTCTGTGCAGGCAGCGAGCCGCGGGTGATCTTCCCCCGCACCGCCGCCGGCCTCTCTGTTACCTGGAGCCGCATAAACTCCTGCTGCCCTTTCAACCTGTCGTTCATGGCCTTCGACAAGACGAACCCCATCACGCCCCCAGCACAGGACACAAGGAACACCGGCACGACGGGAAAACCGGACGAGGCTGAGAGCCGCCCCCAGGCGCAGCCTGTCCTGGGTCCCGCCCCCTCTTTTTTTTCTTTTTCCTCCCCGCTGCGCCCCGCCCTGCCCTGCCCCGCCTCCCCCTCTTCCCCCTCCCATTTCCCCTCTTTGTCTATGGGAACTATCTCAAGAAACTTGGATAAACTCTTCCCACATAAATACACACCACACAGGCCCTGGTAGGCTCACCACTCGGGCATGATGTATCTAGCACTACATAGAATTCAACAAGGAAAAGAATTAAAAATGCCTTTGACACTTAGTGCTTCTTATCTTGCATTGTGTTTCATCATGTGTCAGAATATTTTCGTGGCATCATCATCCATAATTAAAGTTTGGCTTTGAAATCCAAAGAAATTAAATTTTCATACTTAAAAAGTTGAGTCAGAAATTATGCTCTGCCAGTTGGCTTTTAAAACAGTGATACAAATAAAGACTAGAAATACAGAACCACAGAACATTCTGAGTTGAAAGGATCATCGAGTCCAACTCTTAAGTGAAAGGCCCATATGGGGATCGAACCCACAGCCTTGGCATTATTAGTACCACGCTCTAATTCTCAGAATTCTTTTGGCACTAAAGAGTATCTCATTTAAGTTTCCAGCTTGCATCTGGGAGGATATATGGTACCTCAAACACCACCTCGTAGTGGAATCTGACATCTTGCCTTACCACAAGAACTAATGTTTTTCCAGAAAGAGTGTACTGATTCAATCTGCTGACGTCTTGACCTGCAAAGCTTGGTTTTGCCACCATATTTTTTCCAAATGCAAGCATTTTTGAAAAAGTTCTTTTGAAAAAAAAACCAGTGAGAAGACAGCTATCTTCGCATTTTTCTTCTCGCCTTTTTTTTTTTTTAATTTTTATTTATTACTGGCAGAACAGAAATGAGACAAAAGTAAGGAAAAAATAATCGTTTTTCTGTTGTGGAAAATTGCTTAGCATTTCTACTTCTAGTAAAGAACTTGAAGTAAAGAACTTCCAAGAACTTGAACTATTTTAGTGATACTTTGAAAATGTCTGTGACTTTTTAAAGTATTAAACAAGTATTTAACTTCTCCCCTGGATCTCTGATGCACTAGATCCAGGGGAGAAATTTCTTGATATACTCCAGCTCCACGCAAGATGGCAGTACTGCAGTGGCAGCCTCTTGTAGGTATTTCTTTAAGTAGACTTCATCAGAGAAAATTGTGATTGATGGGTCCGTCACCGATAAATTTGTGAGAACGTAGTTTTCCTTCAAAGCAGGTTACCAAAGATACCATCCACGTTTACCCACTGGGCTCCTTGCAGTCAACAAACCATTTTGGTCTGTTTGAATCCTTTCTTGAGCAGAAAGGTGTTTCAGAGTGCAGTGGACCTCTATATCGCAGCTCTGGCAGACTTCTGTATTGCAGAGGTCTATTTTCTATGGAGGGGTTAGCACGATGATGCAGCAGATTTCAATAACACAGGAATAGAGAACAGGGAGGCGGAGGGGCAGAACTGTGGCTGATTGCTAGGGAAATGGGACTAGTTTCTGAAGAAAGGATCAGGAAATTAAGAAGCAGCGTAGAGAATGGAAGCTAGCTTCAATGAGGCACTGTGATTTATGCCTGTGGAAGGGAGGCAGGTTTGAGCAACATCAGACTGCAAACACTGGGAGCCCACCTGCAGGAGGGGCTGCAGCTCTTCCCTCCCTTTGTTCATACCCATTTGCTGCTGCAGATATGAGCTGAACCATATGATTTCACTGATATTGTCAATATTCATGGCACCACATTGGGGAACATTTCCTGTCCTGTTCCAGTTCCCAGTCTGTCAGGTCATGGTATGGAGACCACAGAAAAAATCAGCATCATATGTTGCATGGTGCTGTTAGATCGCTGGCATTTCTGAAGGCAGGCAGTATTTCACTAGTCCTGAAAGCTACAGGTATTGCTGCCTTAACAGAAGAGCCATGCACATTCATAAAGACATTTCATAGTAATGCCAATCTGACAACCATTAGACAGGCAGTCATGTCTCCTTTGTTCTTGTCATCTTTTAAAAAATATTTCAGTTAAGTGTTTTCCCCACAAACAGTTGGTCCAAAAATAATTAACCCTTGGAAATGTTGATTGTGGTACCTAACTAAAAAAATTGAGTAAACTAAAAATAGAAGTAGTTATCATTTGTGCCAATGTGGGTGTTTGTTGGGCAACTTATTTGTGATTTTCACATGATGAGGAAGAAAGAGGAACATAGAATAAAAACCAGAAGAATTATTTGAAAGAAAGCAAGGGTTCTTCCTCTTATCCTTATATTTAGTGCACCTGGATGCATCAGTTTGAATTTTACCGTAATGATTTGGGTGTAAAACAATCCATTATTCTATTCAATTATATAATCCAGATTAAGAAGAAAGCATATCATGCTACAGATAGCCTGTAGAATTAGTATCTGGAAAGTAGGTTATAGCTGTATCAGTCTGTCTGATTGATTTCATTGAACTTGAAAGATTATCTACAAAATTAAATTCCAAAATATATCAATCAAAATAGTTAAATAATTCAAAAGAAATTAAGATCAGTGCCCTGAATTTGTAGTATTTAGCAAGCCAGTTTCCTTGTTTTACCATAGTATGTTTACTTAAGTATGCTAGAAGTGTACTGACTGTAAACACAAATAACTGTAAGATATTTTAACCCCATAATAATTAACTCTTTAACTTCTGACAATAGCTTTGTGTTTTTTTATTTAATTTTAGGAATGAGTGTTCAGCAAATAAATCCAGATCTCTAATACTTTACATTAATGAAAAAAAAGATGATTGCAACCTTCAAGATTTTTTTTTTTTTACTATTTGACTTCTGAAAATAGGAAATGTGTAAATACATATAGATATATGAACTTTGAATAATCCTAGCAGTTACACAGAGCAAAGATAAACCTTTGGCTTTGACGCAGTATTTTTTGTTTGCTGTAGGGGAAGTACCTATATTATCTAGCCTTCTTAGTTAACTAAAACATTTATTATAAACTAGAAGCTTCCACTTCATTCTGGGAATGTTTTTGTAGTAATTTTTTATTCTTACTGGAAAGAAACTTCTCAGTCTGTTTATGACTCTGGTCTGGTTTTGTGACTGTTTTGTAACTTCATGTACACTACATAGCTGTATAAGTAAATTTGTAATTTAAAAATGTCATGTTTCTTGCTAAACTATTTAAACCTTATTAAAATATGAGCTTCCTCTGAGTCCTTTATTTGGGTTCCTACCTTTCTTTAGGCCTCTGTGCTCCTCTGCACTTGTGGAAATGAGTCTGTGTTGGGCTGATAACCCCTGGGAAGGGCCTGGAAGCAGCAGGGACAGCAGCCATTGACTCTCGGGAGAGGAGGTGTGTGAGTGGTGTGCAGAGAAGCTTTTGTTGCATAACCTAGTATTCTACATCCTTCTTTCTGAGTGGCTCATGTTATACGATTTTGGAAAATTTGAACCCGATTAAACTGATTGTTTCACACATCAATGTGCTGTATCAACAGAAAACCTGGTGGCTGCCAGGTAGGGATTCTGGTGGTTTCTCAACCATCTGATTGCTTATGGCCCATAAAACCATTAACTACCCATTACAGGTGGCAGTACCTGCAATGGGTAGTTATGCTTAGGGCATAGAAATCGTAGGGGGTTTGGGTGTCCTTCCCCTCCTTTAGTACATATCGGTGCGACCTGTATGCTGCCATGGGTCACAATTTGGTATTTGCTTTATATCTCTTCTTACATTATATTGCTTCTGAATATACTCACTAGTAAACTGTTCTCACAATGGCTCCTTGGTTCTTTGGTAATGTCCTGAGTAGTATTCTTATTTCAGGGTTGCTTTCTTTCAGAAAAGTTATGGCAGAGATCTTGTTAGGCTTGTGTTTCATAACATCAGAAATATTATCACAGCAGAGAAACTGTATACCACACTGTATTTCTAGACTGTATTATCAGGTTATTAAATTGGAGTTTTATCTCCCAGAAGGATCTTTTAAGTGGCAGGAAACAGAGCTATTTAAATAAATTGCTTCTTTGTTTCTGGAGAAGCAGGACATAACTCCTGACGTTTACGGATATTCTGGATACTGTGCCATCGTTTCCAGCCCTTTAACACCAGTCATGCTCTGCCTAAGTATATATCGTGATGTAAGCCATCCGTTTGGGAAGCGAATAATATGATCTCACCATGTTAAAAAAGAAAGGATAAGAAAAAGGCAAGGGAAGCAGCGCGGGGGCGGCATTGACGCCGCTTTTGGTTTTATTTTCTAGAGCTCTCAGCTCTCAGGAATAGACAAGTTGCCCGGAGGATTCCCTGTTCCGCCACGGCTGAAGCGCTGGGAAAAGTGAGGCTCAGCAGCACGGCGCTTGGGGTTTTCGGGACGGGTTTCCGCGAAGGGCCGCGGCCGGGAGCAGTTCCCGGCACAGGCACGGCCGGCGAACCCGCGGCGGGGGTGGCCGGGGAAGGCCCGGGCCGGGGTGTAGCACACCGGGTCCGACTGGGGCCGGGCCGAGGTGGGGTGGGAGCAGCTCCGCAGAGACCCGGCGGGCGCCGCGGGAGCCGCCAGGTAGGGAAGAGCCGGACCGCAGCTCTGCGGTCCGCGAGGCTGCCAGCACCGGGAGCCGCAACCCGGTGCTGCATGGACCGCATCCTGCCGTGAGGCGAGCACGGCTCCAGCGGCCGCCGAGGCCTCCCCGGGCGCGTTGTCCCTGAAGGCGTTTGCTCTGCTTGGGAACGCCCGCTGACAGACAGCGCTGAGATAGGTGTCTGGGAAATTCGTTGCACAACAGGTAAAACACAAAAAAAACCCCAAACCCCAGTACAGAAGGGTGCTATAAAATGTGTTTGTGTGCATGTAGATGTGTATGTGCATATGTATATAGGAGTATTGTGTATATACAACAAAATTAAACAATACGAAAAAAAGGAAACCCAACCCCACCTGTCCTGGTCTTTTATTTGCTACTAAACATTTGCATGGAAAATGCAACCCTGTGACCTCAAGGCAAGCGATGAAAAAGCGGAAACTAAATTCCTGACATTGAAAGGTCACTACATCAGCGGCTTCTGTGGTCTCAGAGTGTTTTACAAATGTGTTTCAGTTTCTCTCTGTTGCACCCTTTTTTTTTTTTTTTCGAGACAATATAATTTAGCCTATTTTTAAGAGCAGAAAAAAAACCAGTGGAAATTAACATTCATCTGTCTCACCTACTACGGAAATCCACCCCCTCAACCTTCTAAGGTAGTTTCAGGTTGTTAAAACCTAAATATTACGTTGAGCCATTTTATATACCACTGTTTCCATGTTCATCTCACACATCAAGTAAAAACGTTAACCTTAACCAGTTTTGAGTATAATGTGGTTTTTCTTCCATGACAGGTACTGTGAGCAGGCTGTCAACTGGAAAGAAGAAAACACTGAAACTTTTTAGTGGTCATTTCACGGTATTTTTGAGGTATGCGAAGGCAACTTAAGTGGGTGAATTCACACTGAAACATATGTTTAAAGTTATATTTTGTGCTGTTGACCAGGTTGTCCCACTACAGTCCACAAGTTAACGTGAGTACATCCTTTTGCTTCTTTTTTTTCTGTATTCTTAAATGACGTCTAGAACCAAGAAAATGAAAAAGACAGTGCTCTCTATTTTTTGCTAAGCTAGTGCATAGGAGTAAGAACTCTTCTTTCACTACACAGTAGCAAGGCGAGGGGCTTTCACTGTATTCAAATCTTGGGGAGAGAATATCTGTCCTTACCAGAGGAGGGTAGGAAATGTTCTTCCCATTATTTCTACGTTATTCCTATTCACATGACCCTTGCAAACATGAGTAAGTCTTGTAGAAAGTTCTAATCGTTGTTAGCAACTGTTTGGCACTGCTTGAGATTATTACTCTAGGGACCCTGAATTTGTGTAGATGGCTGACTGCTTGCAACTGGTGTTCCAAGGACTGAAGTTCACAAATAGCTTTGATTGGATTACATGTTTTCTAAAATGCCTGTGGCATTTTCTGTTCTAATTTTTGCAACATTTATGTCTCTGATTACAGTAAACCACTGTTAGTACAAGACAATTTTCCCTACTGGGGAACTTTCCAATAATGGGGAAGTTTCCTAAAGAAGTAGGTGGACTTACATCAACATTTAAGTTGTCACATGAAGTCTTTTGACAAACAGTTCTGTTTTTCCTGTCTTCTCCATTAGATCGTGAGGGAAACATACAGCAGCAGTACTGAAGAGCATTTTGCACAGTGAATATATCTTGCTTTTAAAAAAACTATTTGCCATAGGTGCTGGAAGCTGGCAGGAGGTGAGAAGGAGCATTGTTGTAGGTTCTGTAACAAAAAGAGTAAACAGATAGTTTTAGTAAAGAACTTTGATTGGCATCAAGGTCTCAAGCTGCTTCAACTGATCCAGTCAGAGGATCCTTCTGCTCAGGGTGAAACAGAAGAAGGTTCTATAATGGCTATTGCAGTGGTTTTCTTTTTTCATGCGCATCTGGATTTAACCTGGACCTACATTTTTTCTCTCTGAAAGTGAAAAATTGAATACAGCAGCAGACTTTCTCAGTCTTGAGGAAATTTGTAAGTAATAGTCATACTTCTTTTGTGTGTTGTAAAGCCCGTTTTCCTCTACAGTGGAGAAAGCATGCTAATAAAGTTCAGCAATTGCAGGACATAAACATGGGTATTAGGACCATAAAAGCTAACTTATTGTCATCCATCTTCCAGGAGTTAATCAGAACAACTCTCCTGGAGATCATGCCAACATTCAGATCTTCTGTCAAAAAGGTGGATATGGGTTGCATGAGTATGGGTATCTTTCAGTAACCTGACTATAGTGGAGATGCTGTTTGTTCCAAGCAGTGTACTATTTCAAGCAGTCTACTTTGTTCCAAGCAGTCTACTTTGTTCCAAGCAGTCTACAGCCTCTAATTTAAAAAAATATAAAATTGAAAGTATTTTGAGTCTGAGTGCACTGCAACTCTGGTCATTGTCATTCTGACATGGGGAGTGCACACCAATACCCATTGGTCTCAGTGGCTTGCTCTTCTGCAGGCTCGTCTCCTAAGTCTCCAGAGTAAGTGTGATCATGGCACACTTGTGAGATCGGTATGCCTCTATTTTGTTTGAGAAGCTTTACTTTGGATCTTAGTTGCTGGTCTGGACTGCTTGCTACGCAAGCAGTGGAATCATGATGGAGGCATTCTGATGCGTACACATTCACAGAAGTTCTTGGAGACCCACAGGATTAGGCTGCAATTTTCTGGTGCTTTCAAGGACATCACTTGTGGCTAAGGAATAAATCTGGTACCTAAAGACTTTATGAAGCCTAGGATTTATTAATGAATCACATCTTTCATCCTGAGAATCTTCTTAATATTTTTCCTGCACCTGTTTTTAGAACATGCTTAACAATGTATTAGATTGGCTCCCTTTCTCAGCTCCATATGGGTTGCCTTCTACAAACTAGCTATTGGCATCAGGTAGCAGCTGAGGAAAAGAAGTAGCTTGAACCAAATTCTTATAAGGAGTCTAATTCCCTTAAGGCAGAACACTGTAAAGGCACACATGTCTTATGAACAACAAAATTGTTGTTTCACTATCATCTTAGAGCTGACAATTAGAGAAAGAAAGACAAAACATCATATTAAAATGGTGATGAATGACAGTCAAGAGAGAATTTCATCAGTTAGGAGGTGTCACGGGTATTACAGTTGTCTAATTTCTTACACAAATTCTGAAACTACCAACAGAAAACAGCTAAATGCCATCTTTCCTTATTTTTGTGGCTGTTTGGATATCCAAAATCAGGACTTTATCTGAAAAAAAATTCTACAGTTTTCTGTATTCATGAGAGATTTCCGTTTCAGTGTTTGAATTTTTCGTAAGAGTAATTTGAAGAACGATGGCAGTGCTGGATATTAGTATTGTTCTGACTTAAAATACAGACTTACCAAAAGCTGTGGGTGTGTGAAGGTTAAACGTATGAGTTGACATTAATAAGCGTTTTATAAATGTTAAAATGGTGTGTAGGAGTATAAAACCTATATCAGTAAAGAGGGGAAAAACTTCTGACAGAAAAGTGAAATAACTTTTATATTCAGAGGTGAAGCAGCAGAAATTCAAGGCAATAGATTCTGCTTGTTGACTAACTGGCTTTGTCACTGCTTTACAAAGGCACTGTTTTGTAAATAGTTGTCAAATAGTTGTTATTGTGTAAATACTTGTTAAGACATGAACTACCGCATGAATTGTTTTCACAACATGTGTAACTTTGTAAGCCTTGTGATAAGTACTGTGAGATCAGGGTAAAAAAGCAGAGTGTGTCCACAGTATGTTAAAGTAAAGCAAACAAGTGGGGAAGAACCAAGTTCTATTTCCTCCACTGACTGAGTATAGAAAATTCTTTCATTCTCCTGCTAGGGGAAACATTCCCTGCTACAGTTAGGTGAACAATTGGGTATCTGTGAGTACTTATTTACTAATTGACAGATAATGATAAAGCATCTATTTAGCCATAACTAAGGACATATGTTTAAAGCAAATAAAGTAAAATGTTCTTCCTGGACCCATGCAGGAAGATTTCTCCCTGATTATCTACTGGGTGCAATTTTGTCCTGTTTTTGATTAGGGTGGAATTCAGTGTCTTCTGCCCAGTTCTTTGTGTGGACTGACTATAAAGTGTATTTTACATTGCAAGTGAGAAAATGAGTAGGTATTTATATTTGTCTATTATTTTATCATTCCAGGTTCTATCTACATCATGGGAAGGTCTTTGCTTTTGTATATATTTTTATTCTACTGGCATTTCCTAAATGGTAAGAAGGCAAGTCATAAGCAGGACTAGACCTGTTTAAGTGTGTTTTCTTTCCATATATGACCACAGAAATGTTAATTCCCTCAGTTTTCCTTCAGCTGCTAGCATTTGAGATTTTTTCCGTGATGTTTTAAATAAAATTGTCTTGGCATGCTTTTACATTAAACTAGATGCATGTGCTTTGATATGGGGCCAGGTTACAATCCCTGTCAGTGTTCCAGCAGAGACACCATTGGAAAAAAGGTTTAATTTGCATTACACGGAAGTTTTTATTGGCACTATCAAACATGGGAACTGTTGTGCATTCTTTAACATTGTGTGTAAAAACAAATGGCATTTATATAAACAGAACATTCCCATCAGAGGCACTAACAATTGCTCTGCTACAGTGGAAATGTTCTCAAAGCAACAGCTGAGGGGCTGTGTGTATGCAGTCAACTGTTTTTAGCATCACTCTCTGTGTGTGCACGAAACATGGATCTGCAAATGTAAGTACCTAGTGTGTGTGCACAAAGCAGATGCCTTGTATTTTGTCCTACACTTGGACAAGTACATACCAAAATGTTTAACTTTTCAGAACAGAGCAGATACTTTGGTCCTTAAAATCTCCTACAGATATGGTAAGATATGACTTCAAAGATTAGACGTACTATTGGAAAACTAAGTTTTCTTCCAAATCTTATTTTTCAGCTTTATTCACTGTTGAAGCTCCTCAGTCACTCTACACTGTGGAACATGGGAACAATGTGACCATGGAATGCACATTTCCAGTGAATGGGAAATTAAAGTTTAGAGATTTAAGTGTCAGCTGGGAAAAGAAAGATGAGTCGAAGCAGGTTTATGTACTTCTCAAAGGAGAGGAGGACTTGACAACTCAGCACTGTGACTTTAGAGGAAGAATAAAATTGTTGAAAGAGAACCTGAACTTGGGACAGTCTCTCCTTCAGATCACTGATGTGAAGCTCAGAGATGCAGGGGTTTACCTCTGTGTGATTGACTATGGGGGAGCTGACTACAAAATAATCCGTCTGAAAGTTAAGGGTGAGTGTGCTACCACCAGAGGTTCAATACTCTCTGATACTCTTAAAATATTTCAGAGGAGACCCTGAAGTAAGACATGTCTGGACTAGCAGTTAAAGAAACCTCTCCCAAGACAGGAGCTGTCTGAAGGCGCTTGCACAGCTGTACAGCTTGGCATTTCTGTTTAGGTTGAATCCATGTCCTGTCCTTTAATTCCCCAATGACATGGGAAGAATGGTGTTGCGAAATCCTGTAGACAGTATGAAGACCATAAAGCTAGTGTGCTTTTCTAAACCACATCAAAATTGTAATAAATCCTGTACCTCCAGTTACAGACACAACAGTGATACTTACCTCTCTTGTCAAAATCTAAGCTAAAACTTGACCCCAGGGGCTGGGGAAAAGAAAAGGTGTCTTGCATTTAATACATACTGTTCTTCTACCTTCCTACTAGTAATGATTTTTTTTTCCAATTGTTTAGCTCCTTACAGAATTATAACCCAAGGAGTGGTGAGCACAGGACACAATGAATGGAAATTGACATGTCAGTCAGAAGGATATCCAGAAGCTGAAGTGATATGGCAAAATAGAGACTACGAAGATTTGACTGATAAGGCAAACACAAGATACGAACCTGGAAGTGACCAGTTGTACCGTGTGACAAGTACCCTTACAATCAAAAGTAGAATAGATGAGATTTTTTACTGTATATTCTGGAATAAAGAGCTGCAAGAAAATACATCTGCCATTTTATACATAGCAGGTAACATATCTAAATTTCATTTACGGTAATACACTTCAAGGTGCTATGTAATTTTGTTGCAGTTGAATCAGCCATGATTTGTTCCTCTTTCCTATCTAATTTTGAAAGGCTAGAAAGAAATACTCATGTTGTTAAGCTTTGTTATAAATGTACACTTCCACCACACTAATATATCCATTATGCATGCAAGGTCAGAATTTAAAGATAGGAATTTTGTGTGACATGCTGTTATGTGAAAATTGAGTCTAAACGTTAAGGAAGTCTCATTATTTGGAAGACATGCAGCTTGGCTTGTGGAAATGAAACCCTCCCATATAAATCAAATACGTCTTCCAAGAATATTCTGTTTTGCTAATAATTACTGTCAAATAAACTTGAACAATATTGTTTTTTCCTGCCACTACAGCCTTTATTTTGAACATATTTAAATTTTACTTCTTTCCTCGTAAAGTCTGGATTCAAGGAAAATGCATAAATGGTCAAGACCAATACAATTCCTCATTTGACCTTTTAACTGGGCATATGTTTTCAATCAGACTGGAGACCTGATCCAACTCAAAAATAATATTTCTGTTTGTCAGACTGTTACTTGGTCAGGTCATTTCCCTGGTCCTGTTCACCACCTAGTTTTAAAAACACCTGTGCAGGCACAATTTTTGGGTCTGACAAGGTTTGAAACAGACAGGTTAGAGTGAGAAAGCCAAGTCATCGTTTCAATGGTCAAGTTTGCTTTTAACAAGAAAAATGTCTGGGATTCAAGGAGGCCTCTTACTGTTTAGCAGGCTTACAGATCTTTACCAGATGAAAGGGACTCTCTGTTCTCTTTCTCAACTAGCTGTTTACTGTAGTCCTGATGGTAAACTAAGCTACCTGTAACACTTTGACAAGCAGAATTGTGATGAGAATCAAAGGCACTATCACATGGAATGCAGGGAACAAAGACAAATGTGTTCTATCTTATTTTTCCTTTATTTGAACAAAGTGTGGTTAAGTGCACCATTAGCACCTGACCTTAGACACAATTTATAATGCTGTTATCATGTCTGAACTGCTCATAGCAAAAATAATACAGTGAAAACAGAAGGAAAAGGGAGGTTCTTATGTAATTATGTAATGTCATATCCCCCACTTGTTTTTCTTGAAGATTCAGCTGATGGCATTCTCCAGACTGAGAGCAGACGCTTGGTTGGAGCAGCTCTTATTGCTACTGCTGTTGTTGGATCAGGGCTTCTATTTATGCTCTACATAAGGAAAGGTATTAAAATTATTTATTTTAGAGTATCTCAGTTGTTATCAGTCTATTCTGTTAATTCATCCTCAACAAGGTGAAATGAGATAATAAAAGTCTGTCTTAGACCTTTAATCTTGAAATCACTTGAATTTTTTACCACATTGTTTATCTATCTTTCTTTGCTGGACTTAGGTAAATACAACCAAGTTAATAGAGTGGAACAGGTTATCAGCCCCTCACAAATCACTTACCCATGCATGTCTGTTAATCTTTCTTATAGATAGGAATGTAGAGCTGTAAGATTTGTGTCTAATCTATTCAAACATCAAAGCACATTTTATTCACCTCCTGGATATCGAAAATTCTTGTTCTGTGTCCTCCCTTTTGACTGGGGACCAGAATGCTGGTAGTAAACAGGGCACTGGAGGTTTTCTAGTGATTCTTTTTCCTGCATTCTCTGAAAAATTTCACTGAACTGTGAGAATCTGTTTTTCTTAGAGAATATTCCCACTCTGGCTTCATACTGCTTCTCTGATTTCCTTACTACGTTTTGAGCTTTTCCAGTTCACTTCACTATCTTAAGTTGGACATTTTCAGCATCACAGTATGTTGAAAATCTAAAGCATTGGCAATAATTTGTTTTCACTTGCTAGCTAACAGAATAAAAACTTGGAGAAATAATTTTTAAGGTATATGAGTATGAAAAGGATATAGTTAGCACACCAAATAAAGAAAAAATATTTGAAACTTGTTACTTAAACTGAAAGAAGTACTGCTAATTTCTTTTTCTTTCATTGGTTGGTTGTGGGGGTGCTATGGAAACATGTCCTGAGAGAAGTGTTCATAAGCTTAGCAGGCTTGCAGGTGGTGCTAACAGGCTGCAGAAGGCCTGTAGATAACCCTGCAAGTATAAGGAAACACTTGCTCTAAGAACATGATAGGAATAGGAGCAGAAAATGAAAGTGGAAGAAGGGACAGCAAAATCCTTGACTGCTCAAAAGATTCCCACTGGGGATTTCAGTGAAGGTCAGAAGTTTCCCAGGTTGCCTGATTAATATTTATTGTTTGTATGTATATGTGATAATGTATATACGTATCATGATGTATATGATTATCATGATTATATTTTTATATGTATTTGTCTATACACACACATACACATACGAGACTGTGTGTGTGTGTGTGTGTGTGTGTGTGTGTGTCATAAACTACAAGTTGATTCAAAAGCTAAAGTAGTACCAACAGGCTTTTGTTTTAAACCCCAGCCTGTCCTGGGAGACTGGACAAGTGATTCTTTCAGAGCAGAATCTCCTCTGTGGGCATTTTTCCCCTAAAAAAACACTGTGAAGGTGATTCCCTTTTTGTCCCCTGTTGTCCAATATGTTCAAATTTTGGGTGAAAATATGCAATGGGAAACCATTTGAACAAGTATTTTCCAGTGATGTTAGTGTATAGTATCAATGGAGTTGTGGCTTAGGAACAAGGAAAGGAAGTTGGAAAGGAAACCAACAGACTGGGAGCACTGAGAATTTATTTTAAAGTCTTTGAAGAAATTTAGGGTTTTGAGAACAAATGATTACACTATGCTAAGTGTGCCCCTCCCACCAGTGTGTTTAAGCCCCTCATTAGATCTAAAGTAAGTATTTTGTTTACTTTTTGATTTTTTTTCTCTTTTGTTTTCTTTCAGCTAGAGCAAATAAGGGCAACAGAACACCTGTGGAGAATTCAGCAATGGCAAGTATGTGCATATGACATAAATCTAGCTGAGTGTGATTCTTGTGGAAATAACTGCTTGAGAGTTAACTTTGTAATGGTGACAACCACATGGAGATTTAAATTCAATTTTGATTTTGCTTTCTACTTTTCATTTACATAACAACTATAAATTACAGTTGAAGAGTGGCTTTTCATGACTGTGTCATCCTTTAGAAAGGAAAATGTGAAAGAAAAGCATACTTGTTCCAGGAGCAGTTGCACTCCTGATGTGCATGAGAGAAGGACAGAACAGTATGCTGTGTTTCAGAAGGTCTGCAATAGGGTGGGACATGCTCCCTGGAACATAATACCTCAGAATGGCATCACATCCAGATGTGAAGACTTTATGCTGTGATTTGAACCATGTGGGCATGTTGCCGTGTTTTCTCCAGTATTTATAGTGTGCATTTGAGGGTCTTCATTGCAACATTCATTACAGAGTTTGGCCCTCCTGAGAGAAACACAGGCAAGCTTCAGATTCCCTGTTGTGATGTTGATGTTATTTGCTATGAGCAAAGCTAAGTGGAAGGGCAGGTGGTACTGAAGGAAATGAAGGAAAAAGTGAAGAGAGTTAATATTTACAGTGAGAGACAAGAGATTAAAATCCTTTTGCTGCCTCCCAGGATGGTTTTTGGTTGACTTACTTTGAATTTTTTATATATTTTTATTTGGAGACTACCTCAAATTAAATTGCTGTGTGAAAATTAGTTCAAATTAGTTCATACTGGCAGTTGGTGTTTTTCCTAAGAAAGCCTCTCTTGAGAATACTTGCTCAAATGGACACAGCCTTTGGTGTTAATCTCATCTTTTGCTCTGCTTTCAAGTCACTTACTTCCTGGGTGGCCTGAGAAGGCAGTTTTTAACACGGGTTTATCACTACATGAAAAGTTTAAGCTATGCTCACTGCTATGTTGTTTGCTTATAGAGCTGTCAAAAGACAAGGATACACAGGACTGTAGAGATGCTTCTTTTGAAGACAGAGAGCTGAAATGTAAGTATAAACGACAAAGGGAAAACTAGTAGCAAATTGCATAGTTTATGCACTAGAGCATAAATCATCCCTGGTCACAGAGCAATGATTGAAGGCTGGTTTATTTAGCCTCTTGTTTCAACAGAGAGAGCCTTCAAGAGAAATATAGCCTCCCATTCTGTGTCTTACAAACTCACTGTCATAACTCATTGTGTACTGTTTGCCATCAAATAATGAATCTGTTTTTAAAATAGAAAGAAAAGATATACAAAGGAAAATGTGATGTGGAGATATGACATGGAGATTTATAACAACCCAAATCAGTCTTATAGCTTGCACTTTTGCTATAAAAACTGTTGTTCATGCACATCTGTGAGGGTGGTGATGGCAATGAGGAAGGAGACAGGAACCCATCATAGCCACTTGAGCAGGTCTCAAGCCATGTGATTCTGTTTCAGCAAAGCAACTATATATATCATCAAATATTTGAAATCCATTGAACATCCTGTGGTGTAGAACAGGAGAGTGAAATTATTGAGGATTTTCTTTCATGTTCTTGATGACTTCTAAAGCACATTAATTACATTCCAAAACTCTCCCCGCTACACTTTACTACCGTAAACTTACAGGTAAGCCTGCTGGTTCTGCAGCCATAGTGTTAGGGGCTGGGAATATGCCACTGGGAATACTGACATATAAAGCACTAAATGTATTCGAAAGAATTTTAGAAGTTTTTAAAAGAAAGGGGGACCAAAGCATCAGCAATTTCACTGTATTTCCCACCAGTGTGTTTGAACTACCATTTTATTTCCTCCCATGATCATCTTCTTCTTCTGTTTGATCTTTTAATTAGTTTAATTTTAGGTCTTTAATTTTGACAATAAAGAAAAATTTTTGGTACCTCCAAACTCTAGGAAAGAGGGCCAAAGCCATGAAGTGTTCTGTGCCTTCATCATTTTATAATTCAATAACTTTTTCATATAATTCTTCCTTTTACAGACATGCAAATTGAGAAGACCTAGAGAAAGCAGGGGAAGATTTTTTTCCTCTATTGTGAAGATTCGACAGCTCAAATGTTCCATGTTCTATCTATTAAAGGGGATATTAATTTTTCATTTTTATTGTGTGATGGCAATCTTCTATATTGTTGCAACCCAGGAAAAAAAATAATGAAGTTAAAATAATTATTATGGCATAAAAAAATCATTGAATTCAGGCTTCTGTA
This sequence comes from Amblyornis subalaris, assembly GCA_018881555.1. Taxonomy (NCBI): domain Eukaryota; kingdom Metazoa; phylum Chordata; class Aves; order Passeriformes; family Ptilonorhynchidae; genus Amblyornis; species Amblyornis subalaris. The sequence goes on from JACAXG010000035.1 coordinate 2,132,743, forward strand.
CATGTGACTAGATATTGAGGTATTTATTTAAATATCGAAGTTTCTACCTTCTCAAGTTTAGGCAAATGTGTCCTTCAAAGACATATTTTATTGAAAATATCTTTCCGGTACAGCACTTTAGGTCTATGACCATCATGAGTATCATAGCTATTTCTTGATAGGTCATCTTCTGAAACTTTCTTTTTCTTCCTTCTCCACCTGAGATCTCCATTTCCTGCAAGAATTTTGTTTTCCAGCCCTTGCAGAGTTTTTTCAATACTTGGATCCTCATAAAATATAATGGTGCAACAAGACAAGATGCCATACATACAGGGCATTTTCAGTCCTTAAAATACCAGGTGCTCACAGCTACACGTGAAATAGCTGATGTAAACCTCTTAGAAATTAAATAATAGTCTTTCAATCTCTTTCTCTGAAAAGGGTTTTGGGGATTTAATTTCCTTGTGATGTAGCTGGCACTACTTTGTTACTGCTCATTACTCTTCTGATTTACAGTTTGGGGATAATACAATTCTTTGGATATTTAGGAAGAACAGCCCTTGTTTTGGACAGCCATTTTGTTTGTCTTGGGAATAGAAAAACAAAATCTTCTTACTTCTAGGACGTGAAATACATGCACATATGATTACTTTAGAAATGCTGAGCAAACATGTTCCAGGATCCAATTTCACAAGTTATTGTTACGTTACATTTTGCTAAGTGCACAGCTTTTTTGGGGGTGAACATATATAGGTGAAAATTATTTATTAGAATGGTATTCACAATTGTATTTTTTTAATAAAATATGTTTTGTTTTTCTTGTGTTTTTTCCTGCTTTCCTTGACTTGTCAGTAAGTAGTGTAAGCTCTATGTGCACTTCTTCTGAGAAAATAAAGTATCAAAGATTTGGGTGTAGAAGAGTGTCTACACCCATGTCCTCCCTCTAATGGCTCCCACAAAGAAGAGAGGGCAGAGAACTGGAATCTCGTTGCACTCAGGTTTTATTTTTCAGTCTAAAATAAATAAGTTTATTGTGCAGTCCTAAGAATGTGGATGCAGTCCTCATTCATGAATGCCAGGGCTTCACTGCTGGCAGTATTCAATCTAGCTAATGTCAAGTTGTGTTTAATAACCTCAGAAAGCTGTCCCATGTTGTAGGATAGAAAAATGTGTCTCAGCACCATAATGGGGTTGGTCGACCCCAGTTGAGCAAAATAGTTACTACAAAGTGATTTCCCTAATTCATTGCAGAGCTTGCATATTCTGATATTGATTCTTGCCATTTGATTCTTCAAGGATGCTATGGGAACTTGAACATCTCCTCCTGCTTCCCAACGTGCTTTTTGAATCTGGGTGTCACTAAAGGTGATAGCCAATGTGTAATCATCTACAGAGTGCAAAAATGTTTTTTAAAATATCAGGGCCATTTATAGACAAAGTACTGACTCTTCTCAGCACACGAATGTAGAATCATGTCACACCATAAATAATTTCCCTTCCAGACGAGATGACCTCTTCATTTTCTCCTTCCTGTTTGAGACTGGACAAGCTGTGTGCATATTAAAGAAAAAGTGAAGAAGTCTACTCCCGTTAGTTCTTATCAGCCTTTGCAAGTGCATGCTTAGTGTCATGCAACTAATGTCTAAACTCCACTGGACAGCAGAAACTGTTAGATTTCTCTTTTCCCAGCAGGAGAAAGGGCAAGTTACTGTTGAAAGTGCTGTATATCCAATGAGTAAGACAATGAAATGAGGGGATAAAAAAAGAAATTCCGTAGCTGAACCCTAACTTCTAAAATGACAGTGACTTATAAAATCCCTGAGTGGTTAACGGGAAGTGTAAAATTTTGCTACTTCCTTAGAAAAGCTGGTAAGGTGAAAAGACATCCTCATGTTGTGGTTTGACGCTGGCCAAACGCCAGGCACCCATGAAAAGCCTGCTCACTCATTCTCCTCTGCTCTGCAACTGGACAGAGTAGAGAAAATTTAACAAAGGGTTAATGAGTTGAGATAAGGACTGGGAGAAAACACTTCAAGGGCAAAACAGGCTCAACTTAATGATACAAAATGAAATTATTACTAACAAGATCGGAGTAAGAGAACGAGAAGTAAAATAAGCTCTTAAAGACGCTTTTTTTCTCCCCCCAACCCCTCTCTCCTTCCCACAGACGGCGCAGGGAGACGGGGTGGGGCTTTTGGTCAGTTCATCACCCAAGATTTTCTTCTGCTGCTCAGGGAGGAGTTGTTTCCCTGCGGCACTGTGGGGTCGCTCTGACAGGAGACAGTTCTCTGCAAACTATTCCAGTGTGGGTCCACTCTCACGAGCAGCAGCTCTCCCAGAACTGCTCCAGCATGGGTCCATCCCACGGGCAGACAGTCCTCTCAAAGCTGCTGCGGCGTGGGTCGCTCTGCCACGGGGTGCAGTCCTCCAAGGATGGCTGCTTCAGCCTGGAAGCAAGGCCTCTCTCTCCAGTGGGACTCCCGCCGGACCATAGCGTCCTGGTATCCACCTGCTCCGGCGTGGGCACCTCCCCCACGGGCTGCGAGTGGATCTCTGCATGGACCCGCATGGGCTACAGGGGGACAGCTGCCTCACGATGGCCCTCACCACAGGCTGCAGGGACATCTCGGCTTTGGCGCCTGGAGCACCTCCTCCCCCTCCTTCTGCACTGACTTTGGTCTCTCCATTGCTGTTTCTCTCACATGTTCTCACTCCTACTCTTCTCTAGTTGGAAATTTACAACTGCATACCCAAACTTTGTTATGATTTCTTCTTAAATGTGTTATCACAGGGGCGTTACCACCATCTCTAATTGGCCCAGCCTTGGCCAGCGGCAGGTCCATCATCAGAGCCATCAGGGATTGGCTCTGCTGGACATGGTGGAAGCTTCCAGCAGCTTCTCATAGAAGCCACCTCTGTGACCCCCCCCACTACCAAAAACCAGGCCCTGCAAAACCAACGTGCCTCACTAAATAAGCTCTCTACTTTGTACTTCTCCTAAATACAATCCCAAACTTATTTAATCTAATTTTACAAATTAAGCCTTTACTATAATCTAAGTCTCTTGGCTTTGCTTTTATGAATACAGGGAGACATGCCCCCATGTTTATCCTTCAATGACATGAGTGATTTCAGCTCAGGTATTTTCCACTCATAACAAGGGAGAACACGCACCTAAGTGAAAATACAATACATTTAGTTCATGAAAACTAGGTAAGTGGAAATCCTTCTTATCTTAACACACACACAAAAAAATGTAATTAATCACTATATGTGTAATAGTAATTTTTCCTTCAGTTAAAAACGTTTGAGTGCTACTTCAGTGTTTGTTGATGTCTGGAAGATGAAATCCAGCAGCAAGCCGGAGCAGACTTAGATTCAGTAAGCTGCATTTTACTTCCTAACAGGCAAGCATTATTATATTTCCAAAAGTGCTCAGAAAAGCCTAGTTCATGTGAACAATTTAAATTGGCTTATTGGTATTTCAGTTCAGGATTCATTCATTTGAAAAATGTATTCAGAAAATGAATGTAAAAATGTAACTCAGAAAGACTCTGATGGCCTGTTTTGTGATGTAGCACTTAATTCTGTAGAATTTGAAAGCTATTGCTAATAACAATTACATTGAAAAACTAACAATAAGAAAAATAGAATCATTGCTATTGACCTGCACAGCTTTTCATGGAGCAGGATGCTTATCCCTTTTCCCCTTTGGCTGAAAAAGTGCCAATGGTACATCATTCAAGCAAGGCCTAGCCAGCAAAACGAGAGATATGTTAACACTGGAATTTCTGCTTTTGCAGATGTTAACAGTAGTACTTCTGGTTTTTCAGCATCTTCTCCCAGAGTCACTGTCTCCCTCTACATATTTCCCTGATCCTGTAAATATGTGATTGTCCTAGGCAAGTCAGATATTACTGGGTTCATGAGGTGCCCAAGGCAAGTCACTGACTCTTGGGCAATGTCACTGAGCTTGCTCCCTGTCCCAAAATGGGAACACATGAAGAAAACCTATTGTTGGCAGAACTGGCTCAGAATGAGTAGAAGACAGAGACAGTGACTGTGAAGAAACCTCAGTGTTTCTTTTCTGTCATCCAAATCGTTGACTTCTGACAGCTGCCAACAAAGTCACTGGGGCTTTTCTGGGAAAAGGTGAGACTACCCATGAATCACATGATAAGCTTACTGAGGAAAAAAAAAGGCAATGTAACAGTGGTTTTGTTGAGCTGGCTTGCTCTGTACCAGGCAGCAGGAGACAGGACTTCATGGTCTAAATCAGTCTGGAACTGTGAGGCAGGCAATCATCATATATCATCCCAAACCAGCTAGGATTCACAGGACTAAAACCACAATCATTATTTGTGTTGAGGTAGAGCACAATTCTCCCAAGTGATGAGAAACTAATTGGTGACAAAAGAGTATGTGTGTCCCACCTATAGCATCCTAGAAACCTGAGAAGGATCTATATGCTCCTTTATGTCTTCCACTTCTGATTTCATCAGGAAATTAAAAGATAGAGTGAAGAAAAATGAAAAAAGACATACAGTGATAAGGCTGTTTAATGAAACAGAATACTTTTATACTGGAAAGGTTTGTCAGTCACCTAATCCAGCCTTCCACTCAAAGCAGTGACAACTTAAATCCAATTGCCCAAGCTTTGTCCTGTAAATTTTGGTGCCTTTTTGAGGATGGAGATTCACAACATCACTGGAGTGTTTGATTTTCCTCATAGTGATTTTTATTAATTAATTAATTTATTTATTTATTTCAGTAAGAATATCAATATAGATGAAAATGAACAGGAAATGTGTTCTGAAAATCTTAGGTAGTCACTTGAGGAATTATTGTAAAATTAATCTGATGAAAACTAAGAAAATGTAACTTGATAATTTCATGAATGAAGAACAGTCCTCGTAAATGCAAGTTTAGATGCCAACACCGTACACTGCTTTAAATGTTTACAAACCCGGCAAAAACATCATGGGTGTAATTAAAACAGAATTTGAGCATATAAATTTTACAGAATGCTTTCTATAATTTTTTTGGATGCACATTCTGAGCAACACAGAGAACTGAGCTCAGAGTACATTCAGCATGAAACTGAAACTGCTAACAAGGTCCCAAGAAACTTCCATTTAACATAGTCAGTTGTTTTGTGTCATAAAGCCTGAACAAGATCTGCCTACAAGCTGTGCTATTGGTGCATATTATACACTGTCATGACAGCTGGGTAGTTTCTGCTATTGTGCAAATAGGATAGACCTTTGAAATTCTTTACTGTCACATGAATCAGATTCTCCCAAAGACTGCATAAAGATCTGATGTGAGTATAAACTGGTAAATGCAAATTGATATTTATTGAATTTCTGACTGATGGATTGCAGATTTTTTTTCCCAGATTCTTGAGATTTGCTTAAGTTTATTTTCAAATTATTACTGGGATATAGACTCTGATTCTGAACGAGGGCTGGATAAGTTCCAGATCCTAAAACACAGGTCCATATAACTTCAAACCCTGACAGTTTTACAAGCAGAACCTGTCTTGCAACTCTATCTTCTGTCATAGGCAAAGGTAGAGGAGTGGTACTGGTGAGCCTCTTCAGCTTATGCATGAGGATGTAGCTGTTTGTAAATATTTCATTCTGAATTTCAGGGAAGAGTTGAATGGAGAAAAACCCTCTGTATATACTTGTACCTATATGTTACTGTTTACTTTCTTTTAGTTGTTATTAACCCTCTACCTGCAGACAATAGGTTACTTTGATTGTACAGCAAGTCTGGAGACTTTCACCTTCTGCATCCCAGAAGAAGCACAGCCTGGGAAGAGGAGAATTTCTTCTGCCTCTCTGAGAAGTCTTTCTTTCTGTAGAAGCTGGAGATACAAAAGAAAATTTGCAGTGTATCGTGCTAGAGTGTTAGCCTGTATTCAGTGCAGCTGTTAAGAATTGAAAGGCGCATGTTCTATGGAATACACAATTGCATTTAAATGTAATAACGTTTTCTGTAACAAAATTTCTTCCCAGTTCTATCCTGGCATCGATGGCAAAAAAGAAATATTTATTTGAGGTCGTATTAGAATGATTGTATTTGACATGGAGCAAAAAAAGTGACAGTGGAAAAGATACAACAGGTGACAGTTAAACAATGCAGGGAAAGTGAGAATTCACAGCAAGTGTGAGCAAAGGAGGAAGTGAAAAATTATGTCTTCACCCGAAAGCTGAAGATGGAGAGCAGACTGAAATGATGCAAATAAGCTGTCACAGGTGAACATCAGGAACACAGCAATTGTCCCAACAACAAACTGACTGTACGATGAGGCGGGCAACAAGGAACTTCAATAAGTGTGCAAAAGACAGAGGAAGAACAGCAAGTGAGAGAGTATGTGGATAAGGTGGGTTGGAGAGAATGAGAGCAAAAGTTTATGTCCACAGAGTACACTGAGACAGGCTGGAGAAATGGACTTTGAACAAATTTTAATATGCATGGTTAAGGCTTTTATGAAATTCCTGTAATCGAAACAAAGTACCTTCTTCCTGATGATGAGATATAGAACAGCTGTAGCTTGTATGAGGATCCAATGCTGCTTTTTTGTTTATTTTGTTGCTTATTTTCTGACCTACGATTTTTAAATTTTTTTCTTTAACTTTTTGTTTTGGTTTTTTTTTTTAAACTGGATCCTTCACTGAAAGTAAAACCAGTCTAGCCATTTCAGGAAGATGCCAAAAAGTTGTGTCTTTCTACATATGTGAGAGTGTTGAAAGGCGACTTTTTGAAATTGCAAGATGTACAGAAGGCAAGGGACTTTCAATAACAGAAAAAGACAAACGATGACTGGGATCCCTTAATCTCTTGCAGTGTACATAGATGCATGAGAAGATAGTCTCTTTTCTAACTAAGTAAGCATAAAACACCATGTCATGCAGGAAGAGTCAAATGGAGCCAGGTAGGATGCCATGTTACCACAGCTTGATTGCTTCTAATTCAGATGAGTTTGCCATTTTGGAATATTTCCAGAGGGCACTGTGCTGTGCGTAGTACAGGTTCTAGCCTTGCAATACAAAAAGACAGAGTGTAGAAGGAGAGGGACTAGGAAACGTGTGGTCTGAGCTGATTTCAGTAATGTTTCAGAGTCTGTCAGCAGCAGAGCAAAAGCACTGAATGTAGGAATGAACAAACAAATTGCAATATTGGTGTTTCAAATCCGTAACAAAGTCTACTGGCTTGGGATGTCTCACCAGCCTTTCAGACCCCTTACAATACCTTGTTTGCCAAAGCGTCCTGGACAGTTCATGTGGAGGTGGACGCAGACCAGCCTGGGGACATTTCCATCCTCCCAGCTCCCAGCTGTGGAGTGCAATGTCCCTATTTCCTTCCAGCAATGTTGTAAGAGCACCTGTGTTATACCTGCTAAAACTGAGCGTGATCACATAATAAGTGCTGTCAGTGGGATACCTTGGTCTGCAGGGAAATAAAATACAAAAAATGGTCTGTCTACAATACCGATTAAACTTTAAAAGGACCAACTATCCTTTCCTGAGGCCTTTAAACCTTTGATCTTCCAGAATGAAATCCGAGTGATTATTGTGAACTTCTGTGTTGATTTGACTTCTGCTTTAAACCTGGAGAAAAGCCGGTGTGCTTGAAAGCTTGTTTAGCTTTTCCAACTGTTCTGGTTATTCTAGTGCAAGTTACTGGTCTACAAAACTCTCCTTGCTTAATGCTGCTAAGTTTCATTATGTAGATGCTAAATGTGTTTACTGTTCTTAATCATCCATTTCCTGGAATACAACTATTTTAATAGCCGAAATAATGTTTCCAGGAAAGGGTTGTCCATGATTTATTAGACTATAAGGTCCCTGAATCAGTGATTGTGCCTCTGGTTGTTTTGTTTAGTGGACAGCATAAGTATTTTGTTCAGAATCCTTTCTTAAACTTGTGTAGGAAACAATCGTAGAACTATGGAACCACAGAATGATTTGAGTTGGAAGGAACAATTAAAGGTCATCTACTCTAATCCCCTGCAATGAGCAGGAAAAATCATAGCAAGGGTACTTCCATACTAAGGTAGTTCCATACAAAGATGCTTCTTTTACTTAAGAAAAGCATGATGATCTTTCATGGATGACTAATCCATGAATAGGATCTAATTTAGCATTTAATTTAATTTAAAATAGGATTTTAATTCAGACATGGGTTTCAATTTTCATTAGAAAGGAGTAGATTGCAAAATATTCTGAGATCTTCATGTTCCTTTGCTTTGAAAACTTCTTGTAAACTTAACATTACGAACATTGTGAGACTTGTCACTAACTGTGGCAAAATCAATCCTAAGTCTTATGACCAGACTACCAACTCACTCTGGTTCACATAAGTGTTTCCTGAAAATTTAGATCCAGTAGCCATAACAGTAAACACATACCAAAGAGGTCTATACAAAGCACAGCTACTTGTAAGAACTATCCCAGCTTTTGCTCAACAGTTCCATGGTTTAAGCATATAGCAGATTGATGTTCCCATTTTGCCATCAGTTTCAGTTCCTCAGAGCATCCTTATAACATCCAACTTTGTCAAGATAAACACCTCTTTGCTTCTGTCTGTAGAATTGAATAAAGTCTATCCATTACATTGAAAATGAAATAATATTGTCACCTGGAGCATACAACTTGTACAATTTAAAATGGGAATACTGAGTCTAAATCTTCTGAGGCAGCAAGAAATGCCATTCTCACTCCTTACCAGAAAGATTTTGGACAACCACTTTAGATTTTATGTGACATAAGGCATTTCATTGGCCAAAAATTACTCTTTTTTGGAGATGAGTGTTATAATCCCTCTGGATACATGAGCTGAGGCCAGGACTTGAGTCACAGGTGTGATCAACCAAATGAATCAAAAGGAGAAAAACAATACTTATTGTTGTTTTGGTCTTTGGTGGAACTCGAGCAATTAATTATCATTGCTGACTGGATTTCACTCAGAATTCACTAAGAAAACTTACCAGAATATGTTACCTGTGGGCCAATGAAACTCAAGTATGGGTTTCAGCTTAGTACTTCCATTAAAGAAAAAACCTGTATAAAAAGATAAGATTATATTCCTCCTTTCCCCCATTCATAGTCATACTTACGTTTTCATTGTTCCCATTCAAATTTTTAGTCTTGGGCCCTACATCTTCATTGAAATTATTACAACTCATAAAGAGCCATCATGATCTTTAGATGTTTGATGTGATGCTTTTCACTACCTCAACTCACCAATGTTTATTCAGCTTAACTCTCATAATCACACAGCATTGTGTGATAAGTGCTTTTTCTTCTGCAAGTTGGTCTAGGTAATCAACTTACAGACTGAATTGCTGTTGAAATGTCATACTTCTTACTGTTCTCAGATGTGTATTTTCAATTCCTCACTTTGTTGCAAGAACCATTAAGTGCTGATTTTTATGGTGCAGTGTGTTCCTTTGAACTTTGAAGTTTTATTCCTATGAATTTGTAGCAGACATATGAGAAATACATTTTAGAAATTTGCTTAAAGGAAGAAAAAAGACAGTGCTGTGTGGGGTAGTAAGCTTGTTAGGATAGTTGTGTACAAGGACTACTGCAGAGCAGGGCATGACATATGTTCTACAAAAACCAGGGAGAAGATGAGGACTGTTCTGTATCAGCATGAATGGTTGGTAGTGCAAGGTCAGAAGAAATCACCTCCCAGATTCTGGTGCAGGCTTCTCCATGGAAGTGTATCAGGTGGCAGAGACACATCATGAAATTGCATGGGTAGATTTGCACTGAGGTTGCACAACAACTTGATGTCTGCTAGTGAGATCATGAAAATAAAGGATACCTTCTAATATGGATCCTTGCTGACAGATCCTTTATCCTTCTAATACACATCCATGCTAATAGATCTTTGATCCTTCCCGGATCCTTCCCGGTTCCCACAAGCATTCCATGACTGCTTTCAGTATCACAAGTGAAAATGTTCTCCAATTTGGGTTCTTTTGTATATTTATCTTATGTGTAATGCTTTTCTAATGCTAATCCCTCTGGTCAGGCAAGTTGTCTTACTTGATATTTAATAATTATGATTTGTCTCCCCTATCTGCTGGGGCTTTGATTCCATATCTTCTTATTTTTGTTCTATCCTTTTACTCTCAGTAATATATATTTTTTAAAAGATTGCATCCCCCACATCATAAAATTAACATGCTCTGCATTCTCAGTGTACTCTGAGCTGTAAAATAGAGCAGATTACCTCAAATGTCGCACATAAAGTTAATCCAGGGACCTAAATATTGATGTGAAATATTCTCCCATTCTTCATTCAGGTCTTCCCCTTATGCCCACCTGCTTCTAGGTAAGCTGTGTGGAGAAGTGAGCATGGCAGGAGACTGAGGATGGTAAATTTCTTCATAGTATTAACTGTGAAACACAATTTCACATGGTGGATACATGAGTGAAATTTAACCTGGCTGTCAGGGCAGTACAGTCTTTACTTCTGCATCTGGTAAATAGAGATACTGATAATGTTTATTAGCTCCTTTCCGATACAGCTGAAATAATTATGATTCATCACACATTAAGTAGTGATGGATTCAGTCAGTTTTCTGATAAAGGTAACTAGCTTTCATTTACATAGCGTACATGTAATAAATCTGCTTACAGTACTTTGCATATAAACCTTTATTTGTGACATCATATGATTAAGATCTAAATTTCCAGAAAACATCCCATAATTTTGGCTGCTAATTTGCTAAAGTTTGAGCCTCACTTTCCAAGGTACTGAGAGCTCACAAGTAGAAGCAATGACAGAAATGCACCACCTGAGAAAACTGGAACCAGAATGTTCCAAGCTAAGCCCACAAAAGAATAGGGAAGTAAAATTAAACCCCTCCTCCAATAAGTCTAGCTCTAGGGAAGTCTAAAATTGCTCCTTCTCTTGGTTACTTCCTTATAGCTTATTTCTGGATCTTATTCACTCTTTTTTTTTTTTCCAAGTTATACTCTATGTTAGCATGCTTTATTCAGAATGATTCTTCCTTCTTTTCTATTATCTCATTAGTTTTGTTATAAATTTTGCCCCAGTATTTTTGTGTTGTTGTTGTTTGGTTGTTTTTTTCTCTTTTTAGTTATGTTGATCTATATACAATAGCATGAAAAGTATTTGATAGTTTGCTTGCTACTGGAACAGCAATATACTCGCTCTAAAACTGTACTGTCTCCTTTTGCATTATTCCAGGGCTGTTGGTTTACTATCAGTAATACCAGGCACTTTGTACACGTCAGACACTGCCATATGCAAAGTGAAAGAATTAGCAGCAGTAAGTCTTCATTCTAATCCATTCTGAAGCAAACTTTAATTTTGCCACCCTGAGATTTCCACTGCCTCACAATGGGTTCTAGGTATTTCCTGTTTTTTAGGCTAAAGGGCAATAAGAACCAACAAAAAAAAGCATGCAAAGCCGAGTTGAAACAAAAGCAGAGTTAGAAATCTCATAAACTAGATCAGGTGTTAGTGCAGGCAGTTAAAAAATCTGCTTGGGCTTGTTTATGAAGCTCTCCTGCCTATGAGAAGTCAATTGCAATTGATTATTATTCATGGGTACTAAAAATGTAAAAGCATTGCCCTGTCAGACTATTTAAGACTCCCTGCAAGCTACAGATCCTGAAAATGTCATGAGTGAAGTTGTGGAAAGGTTTTATTTCCCTTTGTTGCCACAGTTTCATTGCCACTGGTTCATACTCTGTATGTGTGCATGGGTTGTTCTAATAAGGATTTTTCTTGTTTCTGCTGCTAGCCTAGTGTTTGTTTCTATTTTTGTTGTTTATGAGCTGTGTGATGGATTTTAAAGGCTCTAACATGGCTCTGATCTGCCTCAGCAGAAGGTAGTCATTGCAAGTTCTAATGCAATCCCACTTTTGTTTCAGATCCACCGGAGAAAATGTTCCAGATCTTCACAATGCTGTTGCTGGAAACACAGCTCTCCCAAGTTTCAGGTAAGAGAGAAACTGCCTTTCAATTCCACCAGCAGAACCCATGCATCTCTTAGTACATGGGCTTCAGCACCTCCAGCAATACTTGCATGAACGGTCAGTAATGTCTGGAGCCTCTGCTTTCCAATGCCTTACAGAAGGTACTGGCACTGACTGAGCACAGGACAGGTGCCCATCACCTCCCATAATCAGGCTTCTTTAACATACTGTGTATTGACAGTCGAAGTGTCCAGCATCAGCAGGAATGGCTGTGGGAAGGAGGATGAGCAAAGCAACCCACACCGGTCGGGAAGCAGAACAATCTCAGTGTGAGACAGACTGAAGTAAAATCACGTGTTCCCCTGTCCATGCCTGTAGCAGGAGCAGCTTGGCTAAAACCCAGAAAGAGCTTGTCACTTTTTCACATAATTTTTTCCATCATGAGAGTTGTATTAGAGTGAATAAACAAACATTGCTAAGGGGAACTGGAGCTTTCCCCGTAAGTATTTCACAGACACGTACAATAAAAGGAATGCATAAACAGTTGCATAGACTTCTCTTTGGAATGCCACTATCAACACTTCCAAGTGCTCCTGAATTAAATCTACCAATATATGGTATATCCAATGGTATATCCAATATGGAGAGTAGTAATGAGGTATATTGAAAGATGTAGTGTAAATAAATCTGCTTCACCAAGTACATTTTAAAATGGCAAACTATCCATAACAATATGAATTTCAGATTGGGAGAATGACAAAGATGATTTTGATATATTTTCTGTAATACTGTTGCATGTATTTGAGAAAAAGTATGGGATCAAATGATGTTCACGTGGTTCTAGGCTTGTGGGAGACTGTAATTGCTACATAGCAATTCCTCCGAGCTAGACATGCTTATCCTGTGCAACTCTGTTTCACAGGAACTACTTTGTATTTCTTTTTGTAAGGATAATGAAATTAGATTACAATTTCCACAATTAACCGTTGCTTTTACTACAATCTTAGGACATGGAAGAGACCATTATGGTTTCATAAAAATGCTCCCTGTGTAATTATTGGCTCAGTCTTAAGTTATTTATAAAAAGTGAAAAAAAATAGTTGCTCATTTTGCCCTCATCTTTCAGATTCTGTAATGAATACAGAATATAGATTATTTGCTATAATTACTGTATGGTAAAAATGTTAGTGTGAATATGAACAAAAAATGCTTAAAACATTTAGCCAAACCGGTAACCATATCTGTATTCTGTCTGACACAGTTTTGCCCAAAGTTAAAGAAAATCAGAACAAATTTTAATGAAACAAATGAAACTGTTCTCTTTTCCTCACATAGCTTTATTTACAGTTGAAGTTCCTCAACAGCTCTACACTGCAGAATATGGGAGCAACGTGACCATGGAATGCAGATTCCCTGTGAATGGCTCAATAGATCTAGGACTCCTGACTGTTGTTTGGGAGCAGAAAAGGCAGGGCTGGCTGAAATCAAAAGAGGTGTACACACTCCGCAATGGGAAGGCATTCCCTCCATCCCAACATCCTGATTACATAGGAAGAGCATCACTTCTGCACAGTGAACTGAAGCTGGGACGAGCTATCCTTCAGATCACCAATGTGAAGATCACAGATGCAGGATCATACCTTTGTCTCATTGACTACCAGGGTGTGGACTACAAGTACATTGCTTTGGAAGTAAAAGGTGAGTGATTAAATTGAATGTAAGTATATACTCGTTGAGATATCTCTACTAAATTCCTACAAGCTTGTAGAAATTGATTAATTTGAAGGAATTTGTTGCTAGTTCTCTTACCAAGACTTTGTGCTCAGCTCCCAGCTGAACCAAAGTGGTTGTCTTAGTGCTGGCTAGCCTTTGGTTCAACAGCTGAGTTTCTCTAGGAGCACCCAGTGCCAGAGAGGGACAGCATCTGTTCTCCTTCCGTCCTTCTTCCTTTCTCCTATTTCCACATCCTCTTTCCTAGTGCCACAACCTCTCTCCTCTCATTTGATCCCCTGCCTTGTAGGACCACCTCTGGTCATCCCCAAAAGTTTCTTAGAGATGTTTTGATATACTTATGAACCCTGCTTCAACTACCCAAGTGGCTGGTAATTCCCCAAGTGACTGCAGTTCCCAGAGCAAGGACGTGATTTTCTGTGTTCATCAAAGCCAAATGGACATTAGTAATAAAGGTATGTGTTACTGGACAACATGATGGAACCAGAACTTTGAAAGACTTTTGTGTTTCCCACTAACTGCATGTCTGTGTGATATAAGGCAGCATTCATTTCTCACCCAGACATTTAAAAAACAACCTTTGTCAAATGCAAAAATGGACACAAATATTCTTAAGATCCACACTGGTTCCTCTGAAAAGTCAATTTTGTTCTAATACGGTGAAAATATCACACTGTTAACAAGCTATGGTAAAACAAACATGAAAATCAGCCTTTTCCTTGAAGTGGTATATTCAAAAAGTGAAAATAGAGTCCCATAAGACTCCAAATGTGTCCTCTGTCTTGATAAATTATAAATTTAATGTCAACTGCTCCCTTGTATAAAGTACTGGAGTGTGTTCTGTTGTTGTAGGCATGGTAAGGATTGAACAATGAATTTTGCATTGTTCTACAAAACATCCTTCATCATTTTAAATAAGAGTCCTACAGATATAGCCATAGACAATGTATGGCATTAAACAGAAGCAGGGAAAGTGAAGTGGGAAAATGACTACTGTTGCATACAACAATTTCACTCAACAACTTCTTATGCAGCATCTTACAAGAGAATAAACACCCAAGTAATGAGAAAACCAGGTGAAGACAAGTTTGTTTTTATGTGCCAATCAGAAGGCTTTCCTCTGGCTGAGGTTTTATGGCAAAATAAGAATAATTTCAATCTCAGTGGACCTGCAAATACCACCTATACACTGACTGCAGATGGCCTCTACAATGTCACCAGCATCCTGACGTTCAAACCAAATACAAGTGAGACCTACAGCTGTGTCTTCTGGAATAAAGAACTGAATGGAGAAACTTCAGCTCACATTTCCACTTTAGGTTCGTATGACCTTGAACTTGTGTATGACAGGGAGTGTTCATACATACATCATGTGCTGTGGTCTGTCACCGGAGTTCAGTTCTAGAAATCAGAGTAATATTGATTCCTGGGAAACTAAACAAGTCAGTATTATTTATGTCTTTGAAGTCTCAGCTAGCTTATACTCCAACAAACCAGTCTGTAATTTTCTATATATTTTAATTTTAGGGTAGCTTTCATTACTTTCCTGCCAGTACAGAGGGAATTTTTTCAGATGCATGGGTGTCCTCCCTGATAGACTCCTAATTAATTGTTCTATTTCATTGTCTACCTTGACTTCAGCAAGGCTTTTGAAACTGTCTCCCATAACATCCCCATAGGTAAGCTCAGGAAATGTGGGTTAGATGAACAGACACTGAAGTGTATCAAGAACTGGCTGAATGACAGGGCTCAGAGTGTTGTGATCAGAGGAATAGAATCCAGTTGGAGGCCTGCAGAAAGTGGCAGTCCCCAAGGATCTATACTGGGTCCAGGCTTACTCAATTTGTTTACCAATGACCTGGACAAAGAAATTAAATGCACCCTCCGCAGGTTTGCTGGTGGCACTAAACTGGAGGGAGTGGCTGATACATCTGGAGGCTGTGTTGCCATTCTGTGGGACCTTGATGGGCTGGAGAGTTGGGCAGAGAGAAAACTAATGAGGTTCAACTAAGCATAAGGTTCTGCACCTGGAGAGGAATTATCCCAAGCACAGGCTAGGGGCTGACCTAGTGGGAAGCTGTTCTGCAGAGAAGGACCTGGGACTTTCAGTGGATGACAAGTTGACCATGAGCCAGCAGTGGGCCCCAGTGGCCAAGATGGCCAATGGTATCCTTGGGTGCATTAGGAAGAGCTTTGCTAGCAGGTTGAGGGAGGTGATCCTGCCCCTCTACTCAGCCCTAATGAAGCCACATCTGAAGTGCTGTGTCTAGTTGTGGGCTCCTCAGCACATGAGAGAAAAGGAGGTACTGGAGAGGGTCCAGTGGAGGGCCACAAGGGTGATGAGGGGTCTGGAACTTCTCTATTATGAGGAGAGACTGGGAGGGGAGTTTAGTCTGGAGAAGACTGAGAGGGGATCTCAACAATACATATAAATATTTCAAAGACGGCTGCCAAGAGGATGGTGCCACACTCAAACACCATACAAATGACAGATTTGACTGGTTTTTTGTAAGGCCTTTTACAGTAATATTTCAGCACAAAATGAGTGTAAAACACTATGTTGATGAATTTTAAAAATCCTTTGTTCAGTCAGAGCAAGACTCCAGAGAAAAGGAACTGATAACTTGATAAACAATGCCTGTTTTGTACGTTATAAATTTACTTTCCTTTCATGTTTTTGACAGCTTTAATGAGTACACAGTATAGCGGACAAAAATTCTTGATCTCATTTATCGTCCCCACAAGTGTGACCGTAGTGGTCCTTCTCTCTGCATTAATAATATTTCAGAAGAGAAAAACATTCAAGAATGGCCAACCCAAAAAAGGTACATTTTACTTCAGATAGTGACACTTTTCACCATTTCTTTATTTTTTCCTGTGAACAACATTTAGGAAATTTTACTGACTCCAGGAATACTTGTGTGACTTGGTCACGTTTTCTTTCTAGATGACAAGATATTGTAAAATGAGATCTTGGATCATTTGAGTTGGGTTTTATTGTCCTCACCATGTTACCTACGTGAGACAAGGTATATAGAAAGACAGACTTTTAAAACTGACCAGTTAATATTCTGTATAGAGCACAAACAAGCTTTGCCTTGGGCTGTAAAAGCATCGTTTGAATGGTATTTTCTTCACAGCTACAAAGACATGGTAGATACAGCATATTACACAGAATTTTTATTTTTCAACTCCATTAAGGCTGTATAACTAAAATGGTTTGTGATACAGGACTACCACAACAGTGTTTCTTTCCTTGTTTGCATGTGCAGTAGTGCAAACGTAATAAAGCAAACAGACTAGTATTTTCTTGCATATGAAGAGACTCCAGTAAACCAGACAAATGTATTTATAGTGATGAAAGGAAAGTTTTAACATTATGACTTCAGAATTTGGTTCAAGTTCTGTAAAAGGCGAAGTTTATTTGTTTGGTATAATAAACTTAATTGTGCTTACAGCTCAGTTTAATCTCAGGTTTGTTGAATTGTATTGTTTCTTTCAAATCTAAAAATGCTTACGTTAATTTGTATATATTTACTTTCACAGATAGGAAAAGAAAAGTGAACCCTAACCTGAAAGATGAGAACAGTAAGTCATAGGGGATTTTTTTGTATTTACACTTACAGATTTTTCTTTCTTACATCTAAAATCTTAAAAAATATATAGATTGCAACTTAAATAATGTTATATCAGAGGAGAGGGTAATTTTGAATTTAAATTCACTTTTTCATCAGTGTTTTAAAAACGCAGTTTCTAGAGTTTTGACTCTCTCTCAGACAATGTAAAAATTTATATATACTGGTTCGCTTTCACTAAGACACCAATAGCTTGCAAACATACCTCAGCATACACCTCTGTAGACTAACTGGAGTTCTAGTAGTCTTGGCTGAGAAGGATACTCACAGAAAGCTGGTTGGTTTGGAAGGCATCAAGATTTTTGTGGTAATAGTCTGTTATACTTGTGGATCAGGCTACAGGTTTTAACAACAACTAAAATGATACCTCATTTATCTGGAATATTATATCTTCTCCTGGGCTACTTCTCATCTTACGAGCATCTGACTTGCCTAGACATCCAGGAATTTTTACATTGCAGAGGCAAGATGATATCTAAAAAACTATGAGGGTACATCTAACTGTTCTGGACTAAAATGGAACTGGAAAAAAAAAAGAAACCACCATAGAAATCTATAAAGAAATATGATAAGAAAGCTCTTAATACACCTACTTAAATAAATCAGTTTTGTTACCTACAGATAAAAGATGACAGAGTAATACATTGTGAGGGGAGAGGCTGTGGCCAGTGTTAGGTACAGAGGAATTTGGTTCAGCCATAATTGCACAGTGTCCAAGCAGACCCTTACATAGGCTATTGATTTCAGCAGCAAAAATGGCGTAAACTGTGATGCAGCTGACCTGCATCACAAAGAAGAAACAAACTGAAGAAACAAAACATCAGTTTTTGGACACAGAGATAACTCAGGGCCTTTCCAAAACAGGATTTATCTGAGAATCCACCCATGTTTCTCACTGCTAAAAAAATACATCAAGAAGTCACCAGCTTAAAAAATAAATTTTGTAGTTGAAAGCTAGAGATTCGGTGGACAGGGCATGAATTCACTGATTTCCAAATCCCTTCAGATTGTCGTGTTTGCATCCTAACCGTAACCGTTCAATCCACTGCCAGCAGTAGATATTACAGGCAAAATAACACTTTCAGAAAGACACTTTCACTTTTCAGGAATCAACACTTGCTGTAGTCAAAGGCTCATTCTTATTTTTCACATGACAGTGTGAAACTTCAGTGGCATCATGCCATGCACTAATGAGCACAAGCTCAAGGCAAGCAGCATCCTGGACGACAGTGTTGGTGCGTGTCCGGATGTAATTCCAGCGTACATCGTCTGAGCATAGCCTGTCTTCCCATGGCCTTTCGTATTACTTCTGTAGAATTTTTTCACTTTGTAGGCGATAACCTCCTCTGTGCACTTAGTGAAATGAAGAAATTGAAGGAGATGAGGCCACTCTTTGTGGTTTTACTTCTTCATTTTAATGACAAAAAAAATTTGTGCAATATGCAGTAAGTCAGATGACAAACATTTATATTTCTCAGCATCGTATACTTTTAAGAAACACTGGAAAGAACCTTTTTTCCATGATGAGTAGCTAGTTGAAGCATAAAAGCCACAGATGCTTTACCGGAGTGCCTTGGAAATGACCCATACAGCCTTGGTTACGGGAACAAGGATTGTTAACGTTACCAGTTTTAATTTACAGCTCAAGCTGTATCAGAACTAAATATGTAGGACATTTGAACTCATTACTGAAGTCCCAGTTCTGCACACTTTTAATCACATGCATAGATTTACTGACAATCATTCCCATGGATGTTCTCTAAACAGATTTCAGTTTTGTTATATCATTTATATGGCTGAAAATGATAGCGTTGTTGAAAATAGAAAATTCAGAATTTGGACTACAGATAAGAGAGAGAGTTCTTTCCTCTGAAAAGATTGCATCAGCATGTTCTTGTAAATTATGACAGCTTTAAGGAGCCACTGGAACTCCAGCATGACCCAGAAAAACTTGCATACAATAAAGACAGAGCTTTCACTCTTTACCACTCAGTTGTTAAAATCAAGCTTTTGATTTTCTTAAATCACTGCAGATTTTTAAACTAATACTATTGCATTTTCTTTCTTTAAGGTGATGATTTGAACTCTCAGACTGAAGCTTTATACTTGTCAACTGTCACAGCTTCAAGAAACAGTGGGATTGTGAGTCTGTGAAAATTCTTCATCTTACATGCTATAATTTGCACTTCTCAGATCTGTCTTTGGGGACTTCAAAACAAAATTAAAGCACTTTAGCCTTGGGACAGACAGTGAACTCATGGGGATGTATTTGCACTGCAGCAATGGAAAGCTACGCCTCCTCAGATACCATATCTTGCAGTTACTGAGAATTATGCTGTCATGAAATGTGGTTTACCTCTGTGTAGAGGTCATCTGAGTGCCTTTGATACACTTTACTTTTGGACTTACTGTTGCTCAAGGAATTTTTGTTTAGGAATGCCTTTATTAACTGTTCCAGTCTCAGGAATGGTGCTTGGATTCAAACATCTGGAATTTGAATAAAAGCTGTAAATGCTATCTTATGTCAATCATTTTTCAGGTGGAAACATCATTATATCCCATTTCCAAATTTTCTAACACATTAAACTGGAAATTACCACAAGTACCCACTAGTATGGAAACATGTAGAAGATATTTCATATCACAAGAGCAATAAGAGGTTGAAATTAAATCAAAGGACAGACCAAAAAAAAAATCCTAATACCACCAGTAAATTAACATTATGTCACACAAAAGCATTTTCATGTCTATGTAAAACCCCATAAGTAAGTCAGGTAAAAAAACATGAACCCTGATGCTATGCTACATGACAGTAAGAAGTTTCAAATTTGAACTGATTATTCAACAGAATTTTCTTTAGGAGGAATTTGGAAGCAAAAGTGAAAATGATGCTCAGATTTCTGCACTGCTTATTTTTAAACAGTAATTTAGCCTTTCTTCAGAGGAAGATGTGAGTCTTCTCCATGTTTGCTGTTTTACTTCCTAATACTAGAATGCCAGATTTGAAAAAACATCCCAAAAGAAAAAACTTTGACTCTTAGATAGTCATCAGATAGTGAAGCAAGGGCAGTGGTTAAGATTTGTCATTATTTTGAAAAAGCAGTGTCTTTGGTAAGCTGTGTTTTCTACTAAGATAAATATAACAAGACAGAAGAAAGGTGTTCACATGGAATCTACTTCTGTCATTACCTTTCTCTTAGAAAAGTGCCATTGGTTAAACGCTTTTTGATAGCACTTGCTTTGAATTTGGATGGGAACTGCTTCTCCAGTGTCACTTTGCAAGTATTTATTCCAGCAAAGAGTGGACCTACAGGGCTGCTATGAGACCAGAACAGCAGTATTCATTCTCTCTTGTTTTCACCAGGACAGGTGATTTTAAGAAGGACTGCTGTTGATTTTACTTCTCGAAGAGAAAAACTAATCTCTCTCTGACATCACCTCTAATTCAATATCTATGTATTGCACCTTTAAGTACCCATTTGTGGCCATTGGATTCAGCTGAGACAAATCCACACTAGGCTTGCTATGTCCTGTGTCCTTGCCAACATGGCAAATCAGGTAGACGTCAGAGAATCGGAGGCAGCTTCTTGAAACATTGCTTAGCTTAAGATGGAATAGCAGCTTGGGAACTGCCCTGCCTTGCACCACTTAGCAATACTTAAGGGTCATTTCATAAAGTCAAGCAATTTCTCCCTGTTCCATATTTGTACTCTGCTGGGAACTATGAGCCCTTCTGTCAGTCATGGTGAGAATCTAACCCACTGTGTTCCTGGAAGGACTTACTTTTTCATTTTTCTATTTCTTTTTTCCTGATAATAGTGAAATGGAAGTAATTCAAACAGAATTTACATGGATAAACATAAACAGTACATCGCAGTTTTTGCAATGGTGATTATCATTGTTCCTTACTGAAATGGAAGCCGTCCTGTCATTATCTTATACTGCTGAGTAAATGTTGCCTTGGTGTCAGCAGCAAAGATCAAGTGTGGGTAGCACTTCCCGCTCATTTTACAGGCAATGCAAACACTACCCCACTTTTCCTCTTAATGGTTTGTACACTGAAAGGTTTCACCTGGCATCCCCAGGCAGAGGCAGCTCAGTTTTCCACAACACTCCTGTGCCCTATCCACTCCATTTCATTATGAATGGAGCAACAGCACCGTTTACTGCAATAGCCAGAAGAATACCTAGAAATGTATTTTGGCTCGAAAGTTTCTATTTCCACCAGCTCTTGCTGGATGCCTATGAAGCTGACTGTCACATCTGAGTATGTGAAAGTTAGCTTGTCAGCAGCTTGGCCAGTCTATATATGTCTATGAATTCATGCATGACTGGTTTTTTACTGTAAACTATTGAGCATATGATACGTGTGTGATACAATGAGTCTCTGTTCTTTCTGCTTCACCTGCTGTTTTACACGCTGTTCTCTCCAAACAGCTGAAGCAAGTTTTCACATACAGATAAATAATACAGATGATACAGATTTTACTGCCTACAAAATGTTTGAAGGGTTTGTGTTGTTTGTTTCGGGGTTTTTTGTTGTTTTGCTTTGTTTGATTGTTGGGTTTTTTTAAATTCAGTTTGTTGGGGTTTTTGGTTGGTTGGTTTGTTTTTGGTTTTGTTGTTGTTATTGTCTTTTTGTTTTTTTAATAGTTTCAAACTTTACAATGAGTCAAGAGCAGATGTTGTTAGACCACAAAATTATTAGGCAATTTTAGGGTTTGACTTTAAAGCTTACTTGTACTGTCACCCAGCACTTTAGACTGGCATAGAGGATATGTTGTATAGGAAGCTTCTGTTACCCTTTTTGATATGTACCTCCTTTATTCATCTCCATACATTCATCTCAACTAGCTGAATGTCATAAGCAATAGCATGTTCATGTACTAGAAAAAAGTATGGATTCAATTCAGGTTGGTGTAACGTTTGTGTGAAAACATGTGCAAAGAATCTACTCAGTACATTATAGTCATCCAAAACATAGTTCACTTAACTTTAATGATGACTATTCTTCTCAAGGAAGTAAAGAAATAGTTGGCATTAAGTATTTAATTTTTCTGGTCTGGCTAAGAAAAACCCACTTTTCCAATCCACTGACCTGCTTTACTATGTATGAGTGAGGTACTTGCCATTTTAGCACAAGAGCAACTGGCAAATTGGGTGATTGGTCTTCCTGCTCATTCCTCACCTCTGCTATATACCAGAGATTTTAACGGCTTACAGTAGGTTTATTTTGGCTTTTCTACAATTGCAACATTTTTAGTATCTGTGAGTTACAGCTTGGTCTGTGATCAGGAGCATAGAGCAGAGTAAGATTAGCTTGTGTTGTACCAAGTTCACTTTCGTACTGGCAGCAGCCTAAACCCATTCCATTTTCTTGATTCCCATAAGCACAGACATGTCTGAAAGCAACAGTTAACATCAAGAATGTAAATATCTCTGAAAAAAGACTGAAGTAGAAGAGGTATTTCTAACAGCCAGTTGAAATACCTTACAATACTTAAGTCTGCATACTAGAAAACTACCAGCTGATTCCCACCATTGGAGCAGTTGGAAATGCCTTTTAGAGTTTTGGATGTCAACAAACCCCTACTCTTTATTAAGAAATACTGCAGTCATCTTTTCTTACAGAATTTCTTCTTTCATCTTGCTTGCCACCAAAAACAACATCTACCTACTTCACAAAATAGTGTCAGAGAAAGGTTATACAAATCACCTCTATACAGTAAAGAGTCACTGTTACAGGAATAGGTCTGACTTCAAGCTTGTGTTTTCTTTCTGTGGGCCTGGGCATCAACTAAGTGACCTCAGAAGTCCCTTCTAACCCAAAGTGACCTGGACTCTAAACTTGTTGTTCAAATTAACATTCACATCCTTTGTAATTATCTGACCTTTCTTATACTCTGATGAACATGTGGCCTGAAAGTATAGCCCCAGATCAATGACTACCATCCAGTCCAACAAGATATACTGTTTTTCCTCAGCATATTTTCAACTCTGCTCTGAAACACTGTTTTAAAGACAGTGCTTGGTTATATTTCACTCAAATTCAATATGCAGCCATGTGGTAAAAAGTAGCTAAAACAGGTAAGTGCACTGTGCAAACATTGTTAAAAGCTGACTTTAAAGAACTACTGAGTTCACTTTTGGCTTTTATGTTCACTGCCTTTTTTCAGCAGCTAATGTTTGTTTACTTACAAGTATCTTTTCCTAATGGGCTTTTCCAAGTGAGAAGTGAAATGGCTTTCATGCAAAGTCTGTGTTAGAAACCACTTTACATAAGGAAATGATGCAGTAGAAATTTCAAGAGTGGGTTCAAGTTCACTCCTTACACACACGTGTTTTTCAAGCCATGGGGCAGGATGATTACCCGAGTCTCACCTGGTGAAGACAGGTCTTTCTCTGGTGAGATGGGTAACCTATCTAGTCAGAAATTTGAGGTTCTTATCACAGTGTTGCTAGCAAGAGGATTTCTGTGCTACTGGACAACAGTATTTGTATATGAAAACATCCTTTTTTTGGGTTAGACGATGAACATACTCCTTACAGAAGTAAAATACATCATTTTCATTCTTAACTATGCAAACCTGGCAGAAGAAAGAGGCTAGGTATCAGTAAATAGACATATAAACTTGAGAAAGTCACAGAGAAAGGAGAAACTGGTGGTGGGAAAAGGGAACAGGAGAAGGTCAACATTTTTTTCAAGAGGTACACAGAATTTTTGTGAAAATGATAAAGGCAGATGAAGCACTGTGAGCTCAAAGAAATTCCCAGTTCATATAAGAAGCTACAACTGCTGAGCGATGTTTCTGTACATCCACAAAATGTTGCAGCCCGAGTCCACAGATTTGCCTCAGATTGGTAAGAAAATTGGGACAGCAAGACAGCTGTAAATTCATTGAGCAGAAGCAATGTATTTAGACCTCCATGCAATGTCTTTGATTTTCTGTATATTTGTACATACCTTATGCTCCTGAAAGAGTTGTGAAGTAAAATGCAACCCACGGAGGGTGGATCTTGCTGAGACATTGGGGAAGATGTTAGAGGTTAGAGCCTGCTTCTGGACTTGTTAAATGCTCAAAGCCAGGAGCAGAATCTGATTCAGCAAACCTAAGAGATGAAGAATCTGGTGAATTCCCACCTGTGAAGATAATTTGCATGAAATTTCACAGAGATGGATGAAGATTAGTATATGTTGTGACTGGGAACGATTTCTACTTTCCCATACATTCTTCTCTTAACACAGATTTAACAGTTTTACTTCAGAAGAGGCTACTTGCTCCATTGTTTTAATTGCCACTATGTTAGAGTGTATGAAGGACTGTTTGGGTTCTTCACAACAAGTCTCAAACTTCATTTCTACAAAGTCATTCAGGTTTCCAAAACTAAAAACATTGTACGATAATTGCTACAAGAGGACAGAAGGTTAGAGCTCTGGTCACCTCCACTGGGAGGAAGTTGGTTGGGTTGGGTATTCCCAGGATTTCCACAACGCTGAGTTGTACAACTGTACCCCACACTGGAGACACAAGTGTGGAAAAAGTCCAAGGCTGGGAAGCACTTTCTTGCTGCAGTCAAGACAGTCTTGAACAAGACACACTGTAGAAGTAATTTCAGGGCACAAGCCAACCCTGCTCAACCGGTTACTGCTGACCTATCCAATCTCTGATACTGCAGACATCATTTTTCTGGAAGCCAAACTGCCCTGGGATAATTTAACACTCCTAGTGCTTCCAGGTGACTGGTTACAGTCTAAAACATTGAAATTAAGTTGTGCATTTGGCCTGACAGAATTGTTCATGGGAAGAAGCTGAAAGTTTCTTGACTCATATATGGAAAGCTATGAAGAATTGTAGGAAATGATTAGTAAAATCAACTAGACTGTCAGGACCACAGTCCCATGCAGAGAACACCAAGGCTTTTCTCGAGTCAAAGGTTATCCTCTATGCATCTGCTCTGTGCTGGGTCTTGATATAAGTCCTGCATCTTTTGTTGATCTGCATATTTTGAGCTTCATTTGTTAATAGATATGCCTCAAGTACTGTAGCAGAATGCTCTGCCTAGAGTGGGGGTAAGCCAGCTTGAACAATACCCTATTTGAAAAAGCCATCAGTGATGGATGGAGGAGAGAGTGCACACTGCTTTTGGTACTGCAGAATGCTGAAACCAACCCGACTCATCAATTCTTAAGTTAAACAATCTGAGGAAAAACAATATTTCCTGACAAACTGGCTCCGGTGATACAAGGTTCCTGATAAAGGAATTAGGGATATTACTGGTAACTTAACTAAAGCTGCTGACCTGAGACAGCTGGCCTGGGGACATTTGACCAATAGTCACTTTACCCTATAAAAGCTGAGTCCCACTTTTTAGTGGTAGGATCTTCTAACACGCCCCTTCTCGGAGTGTGTGTGGAGATTCCTCCCTTGAGTGGGAGCAGCCCACAAGGTTACTCCTCGAGGCTAAGCAAGAGATGTCTCCACAGTCATTGGTATAGGTGGGGAACATCAATATGTACTTGATTATTATTTTGCTAACTTTAAAATAACTGCTTCAATATTGCTTCAACAAATAGTGCACTATACTGCTACTTACAGCTATCTGTACTGTGTGGTAAGTAATTCTGATTAAGAGCCTTTATTATCATTATCATAAACAATTTAAAGAAATTATTTATTTATATAAATATATTTGGTTTGCCATCCTTAACCATGCAGGACAAAGTCATATAAAGGCTCCACTATTCCTGTGTAATCCTTTAGACGTAAAATGTTGACCAAGTCTGGGGCTAGGATTGGATCCAGCCATAAGAAGACTCCTCTCTGAGGAGTTTGGAAAGCATGTGGATCCTTTCTGCACTCAAAGGAAGGGCCTTCTTGATAAACCTTTTCCAAGGCTTCCGTTCTGCCCACAACGGGTACCCTGTCAGTAACAGCAGCACAACTGCATATATGGCTTAGCTCCAGTTCTGGGCTATATATATAACTTGCGCCTTGATATATAATTTCAGAACATAATCATAACAGATAATTAAACTTCCTGTTTCCAAGCCTGCATAGTTTTTCTTTTTGTCACTGCCCTTTGTAGTACAATACTCCTTGGATTTTGCCTGCTTGTGTGAGTAAAGACAGGATTGTTATTAAGCAAATTATCTCAAATAGGTAATTGGGGAAATAGTCCACCAGGAAGGAAAAGAATTGTTTAGAAGACAATAGTGGCATGAAAACAAAAGTATAAAGTGGCTGTGTGCTAAATGCACTGTAGAGATTAGACTTGAGAGCTTTAGAGAAGGGAGGCAGAAGAAGCTTTTCCTTGAAAGCAGTAGAGCAAAATATTTACAGCTAAAGCTCAATAAGTTTATGAAAGGGGTTGTATGACCTGAGTTTTGTGACACTGGGGTCCTGGACACGGCAATAATGAGACCTTCTCCAATTCTGTGCTCCTGTTTTAAAGATCACATAAACCCTTTTTAACACAGCCTGAGGTCTATACCTGTCGACACCAGCCTTCCTGGAGTCATAACTTTTGAGACAGTTTCCCACCAGTATGCATTGCCTGTACTAACTTTCTTTCATGGTCCCCTTTAATAAACAAGAGTAACAAGCTGTAGTTAGCCACTCCTGAGCTGCTACTCGAAGACTCTTATTGCTCAGGCCTTTAATCAAAGAAAAAGCCTGTGTTAATAAAAAAGTTTTGCCCTTGGAGTCTGGCCAGACACTTGATCAGATCTGGGGTTTACCCAGGAGAACATGTACACTGCTTTGATACACGTCAAAACCTTACTTGTCATGAAAAACAGTTCTCATCTTGCAGAGTCATGAAGCAAATGCTCAAGTAAAGGGGCCTACTGCTGGTTTAGAAACCCGAAGCCACACAGCAGAAGTAAGAAAAAGGTAAAATAAGGAATAAGTTAAACTGTTCTTCAGCCTTATGTAGTGACCACTGTGAACAAATCATTCCTATGTCTAGCTAGATGCTCAGGCTCACTCCACACCAGCCTTTCACTTCACTGCTATCTGACCGTGGAAGGTCAGTATGGAGTACAGGTATCAGCTACTGTCCTGCCCGTGGCTCTGTCTCTGCAGGCATTGCCCAGCTGACACGTGTGTGCCTGCTGCTTGCTCGCAGGCACACGGCTTTTTGCAGAACAGGGCTTTGTGCCACTAGGATACACTCTGTGAAGACCAGCTACAAAAGCAGTTGAAACCAATTGTGCTAGCCAGTCTGTGGGGACAGAAGAGACACAACCTATTTTAAACCCCTCCTTGTGGTTATGAACATCACTGGAAGTTTAAAAAATGTTAATTACATCCAAAAAGCCACAGGGAGATAAGAGAACCAAAAGGCAAATGAGCTAGGGTATCTGGCTTGTATTTTCAGTGTAATTATTAGAATTTTTACACTTTGTTAGATTTAAGTTGAACTGTTCTTTTTACTAGTGTTTTAATACAATACAATGCCTTCTAAAAATCCACTTTTCTTCAGGAAAAAAGAGGTTCTTCCTCTGGCTTTTGGTAGGCTGGGACAACAGGATAAGGTTGTGCTTGTTTTCCTCCAAAATCTGGTAACTGTAGATCTCAGTGCTGCAAGCTGCATTCTATAAGCAGTTTTGATATATTTACAGAAGCACACTGAAGTACAGCAGACTATACTACAGCAAATATACCTGAATGCAGGGAAGTTCTTACCTGCTTTCATAAAGTGTCTCCCCAAACAGCAGGTCATACACCCCAGCATCACTGTACTGTATTTATTTGAACTTCTACCTTTGGGAAACAGTTGCAGGTAAAAGTAGCAGGAAAATAGCTGACTATTTTTCTTAAAAAGAGAGAGTAACTACATTGAAAACTGAGACAGCCGCTTTCAGAAGGAACAAGGTGGTCTATTTTGGCCCTGTTTTCTATCCTGGGTATAAGTTCACGTAAGAAGACTTGAGAAATGGACTACTTTTTTGTACTGAATCTTGCTATTTGTCATCTGATCTATTTCACAAGAGGCAAGAATTTCCTGAGAAAGCGATTTAGTTAGCTGACTTTGTGGTTTTTTAAGTGAAGCGTCAACACAGTGTCTCCTATCTGAGAATCTCAAAATGTTTTCCAAATGTATTTTACTGATGGAGAAGTCAAGCATGTGCCTTAATAAAAGTAGACTGAAGGACATCAAAGGAATAAAAGTCATATCTCTGAAATTTCATTTTAATCCTCATGTAACTAGTTTTACTATCCTTGCAAGGTAAATTGTCAGTCAGCTGCAAGAGCAGGGCTGCCCTATGAGGGGCTACGAACCAGGAGCAGAGGGCAACCTCAGCACCATGTCCTCCCCCGAAGGGCTTAAGGCCAAAATGCTTAAGTAGGACTAGGGTTGGTGACACATGTCTAAACAACCTCTTGCCATTCAAGGTGATGAGTCAGGTTCAAGAACCACCCAGGGGATCTGGTTGGGCACAGCCAGTCAGGCCTGCACACAGGACAATCTACAGCATGCACCAATGGTCCAGTCAGGAAAAGCAGTGAGTCGGGATGACAGGGTACAGGGCTGGGCACAGACCTACCTACAGTTCAGCTCAGGCAAGGCTTGGATGCCTGGGCGTCCAAGGGAACTTAAAGGGGGGTTCCTAGGCCTATGGGCCAAGGGTGTATTGCTGGGGTCATCAATGAGCATGGCCAGGGTAGCTAAAGCCCTCTGTTACGTGTAGCCACCTAGCAATGAGGAGTCCATTGCCTTCTATAAAACATCCTGTATTCAATATTAGTAGTTTTAATAGCAGTCATCTTTGTTCTAGAGTAGGATGTCTCCTAGAAGTCCTATTTTTAGAGCAGCCACTTTTGTAGTAAGTACGTTCCTTCTGCTTTAACTGTAGTATTTGACCACTGCCCAGCATATTGCTATTTTTAAATATTAAAGGGTTTGGGGTTTCTTTTGCAATTGAGAAGCACAGATGCTCAAATATATTTATTCATACTCCCATGTAACAGTCTGGTAACAAAAATTAAAAGTCAGTTAACTTCCAGTTGCTCTTATTGCACAGCAGCACGATTTTTTTCCTTATAAAAGATGGAAAAGTCTGACATCTCAACAGAGATTTGGAAAACTTTGAGCAGAAATATACCTGAATATACCTTGATCCCTGCACCGACGCAAATGGATTTTTTTTTCCTGTAAGTATTAATCAAGAAGCAAAACTTGTCCCAGCTTCTCTTACAGCTAAGCTCTGCTGAGCTGACCACAATGCTGCTGAAAGATCTTATCTCAAGTTAGGAGGATTGGTTACATGCTTTAGTGACCTATTCTCTCTTTTTCAAAATAAACTTGGTTAAATCTAAGGAAGTGTCATTTGACATCTACTTCTGACAGATAGATAGTGTGACTTTGCAATTTTCCTGCTTCTCACAAGTCAGCAGACCACTGATAGGGCTGATAAGGCAATAGCAAATGCTAGAGACCTTCCTTGCAGCAGTTCCGCCTTTACTGAACAATCATGTTCAGGCAAGGCCTTTTAATTTAAAGACAGTGTTATACAAGGTATCACAGTATGGAGCCAAGTGATTTTCAGCTGAATAAATCATCAGCTCAGGTACCACAGACAGACCTATTACCAAGCAGAGTAATGGAGAATTATAAAAAATATCTCATTATAAGATCTCACCATCAACAGCAACAACAAAAAGGCAAAATGCAAGAACAAAGCAAGTACTCTTAAGAAAAGAAAATGATGATAATAACTATGATACTTTCCTGCATCATCCCCACCACCCCGACAGGGAATAAACTGCCAAAAACCTGAAACAAGTTTGACTAAAGCAGCCCTGAGGACATGAAAAGAAAGTTGTTACACAGCTAAGCAAATTGACATACATACTGGATGTCTCAAACAGCAATAGGATTCTTATGAGGGTCTTTAATCAGGAATTTGATAGCAAATTGGTAAAGGTTTCTTTGTGTGCTACACTAACGGTTTTCAGTCCTATTTGTTGTCTGGTTCTTCTCCTCTCCTCTCCTGCTGCCCTCCTCTGCATATTTCATATTCTAAATTTCTCTTGAGCAGTACATGCCAATAACCACAAAAAAACCCAAAAAACAACAAAACATTTGTGAACATTTTTACCTACATAACTAACACCAGCTGAGTCAGAGTCCCACTGTCTGGTTGATGTTTCAAACAATCCCTTTATTTCTGGTAAGTCTTTAAAGACTTTATTTTACTAATAAAAAGATCTGAATATTTTATGCTACTTGACTAAGATGCCATTTCAAGTCAGACTTTATAAATACAACCAGACAAGCTTTCTGATGCCCAAGCACTGTGGTCTATCCAGGGATGTTAGGGGCATGTGAGGGCTGTTTCTGTATGCCATGAGAAATACAGCTCAAGTTGCTTCTCATAGGATTCGCTGAGGGAAAACAACAATATCACTGAGAAATCTGGATATTTTTGGTTGTCTTTCTTCTTCTTTTTTAAAAAAAATATTTGCTGTGTTTTTCTTCTTTTCAAAAAGATTATTTGCTGTGCACTAGAAGCATTGCATGCACACTAGTATGTACTTCCTAACAAGAGGAACTCGGAATCTAGGTCTGGTGTTCCTACATTTTTAACAACACCTACCCATGGTCAAACAGGCCTCAAAGTGCTATTGACATGAGGGAAGCTGGTGTTTTACCTTTCATTTACACAAGACTGAAACACCAGATTGCTAGCGTTTCCACCAGCTTTGTCAATATTGAAATTATAATGTCCCATTCTTGGTGCAAAATTCTGTATTTCTGGACCTCTTTTACTCTACTGGCAGAAGCTGAGTTTTCAGCTCCTTAATTCAGATTTTCACGTCACATTTGGAAATTTCTGTTGAGACCTTTACAACACAGAACAGGAGTCTGCCTGTAACACGGGAATTTCAGTTTGCTCTCTCAGCAAGAGGTATATTATTTTGGAATCTAGTTCTTAGTGGAAGTAGAAGGAAGGGGGATGAAATCTCAGTATTTCAAGGACTGTGTAAAAGTCTCACAAGTCCAAGAATATCACATGACTCAAGACAAGAACTTCTTTTAAATATAGCTTTTTTCCAGATTTTGCTGAGCAATGGCATACTTGGTTTTCTGATGTTTACACAGAGCTAAATCCTGAGGGATGCCGAGCTGTTGCAAGTATCTATGTTCAACAGCAGCTGCAAAACTGAACATTTGCAAGGATTTAGATCCATACACTTAATTTTTCTACTGACTTCAGTTATTCATCTCCTGCACTTGCTTACAAGCCTCACAAGCCCGTAATTTATTACAGCTGATAACGCAAGGTTTCAAGAGCAGTTTTGCCTGTGTACCTTCCCATAAGCTCTCAGATGTTTGTCAGAGGAATTAAGCAAAAAATAAAATTTTGCAAATCCATATATTAAAAAGTAATTTGTAATTGGTGAGTCACTAAGGTTCTTTCTTTTTAATGTCAACAGAGATTAATTAGAGTTCTATTTGTACGACGTTTTGGGATTGTGCTGGTTTGGCTGTAAACCAGCAGGGGAAGTTAACCCCACACCAAATACCTCGAGAGATTTTAGGTCAAAATTACAATTTTAATAAAAAAGGTTAAAATAAATGCAGTAATACAGAAATATGGGCTTAAACAAACCGACAGAGTCA